>CP136069.1:122792075-123350849 GCA_032622095.1 Siphonodentalium dalli | reverse complement strand
GGGATGTTTATGATAGCAAATCAGAGCAATACTACGGAGCTTTAAATTTCAATATTAATCAAGGGATTCTGCATATTCAATACATCATATGTCTTTACCGTTATGTGGCAACGGTATGGACAATTGTTGAAATTTTTAAGTTTGTGTCGAACATAAACTAGGAGATCCCAAGCTTTGCTGGTTTATATATGGAAACTGGTCAAGAAAAGCTTCATGGTGGGGCATCCCAAATAGAAATCTTTGTGGTCATGAAAGTGACAAATGTCTTTACCGTTATTTGCCCCTTTCTGTGAAAATGACCCTTTAACAGAATGTAACTGATGCTTCAGAAAATGCATACAACTGAAGAACAAATGGTTAATGCTTATTTTTGTTTTGTGTTTTCTGAGGTGTGCTACTTTCATTTCCAGAACATGGGGCGTTTCACTAATCTCCCAAGTCAGGGGGAGTTAGCAGGGATGAAAGATGATTTATCATTCAAGCAGGATGAAATGCGGCGGGCAGAGATGACAACAACTGGACTTGCTAAGGGTGAATATTAACATAGAGTACCAGTGTCAGACTGTACGATATTATAGAATGTCAGCGCCCTCCAAGCCTTGAAATAGGGTGTCTGTCATTTGCAGAATGAGGTCCCCAGATGGTGAATTTAGTGATGCTACCCCGCATAGCGGGCTAGCATCACCAAATTCACCCTCTGGGAACCTCATTCTGCTGAAGTGTAAGCAGAATGAGGTCCCAGAGGGTGAATTTAGTTATGCTACCCCGCATAGCAAATGACAGACACCCTATTTCAAGGCTTGGCACCCTCTCTGCCAGGTCACACACCCCCTGAATTCAACTTTTATAGTTATATTCAAGTATAATAGTTTAATTGCCATTTTGTGAGTTTGATAGGAGTGATAATCCAAAATCATATTTCGCAAAGATGATTAAAAATCAATGTCACACTAATCCAGTACCATGTTTGTTTTTCTGACGAACTGACAGCTTATTGCTTCAAAAAAGTCTCATGGCAACAAATATTTTGACATCACAGATTCTTACTTTTAAAGGCACGGATACCTTTCGTTATAGGTTATAATTTAGAATAACAGTTACCAAATTATGAAAATTTCCTTAAGAATATATATACAAATGGTAATATATAATGATATAGTATGTATGCGATATTATCCCCAAAATACACTTTGTGTGAGCCGAACATTTGTTTATATGCGGCACGCAAATATAGAGCGATAAGCAAAACACTCAACACCATGTCAATTATTTAGGATAGTGATTCACGGTGACCCATTCAACATCAAAATCTTGAGAGGTGAGGATTAGCAAACGCTATATCGGTATGTTGTAAACAACTTGGTGGCATTTCTAACCGAAGTTCACCTATGGGGTCTCCCGGTGTTGAGTGTTTGTTTACATAACATGTCGTTTGTTACATAATACAGATTTATACTGACATAAGAATAACAGAGAATTTAGTCCGGGAGCTAATAGGGGTACCCTTGCACCCCCCCTGGGACTTAACTTCACCCCACTCATTTTGTTCCTTATTATGTCCTTCAACTTTTAAGCAATGTTAACAAGAAAAAAAAGTGGCCGTGTAGACTCCAGACAAAATGGCGTCCATCATGGCCGCCGTTTTTCAGCCCAGACCCTAAGTCAGTTTATGCAAATTATAGCGGGAAAATCTTGTAAAATGTATACAAATGTATATATTTTCGTGAAGCTGAGATATAATGACACATTTTTTAGCTAAAATTTAAACTCACCATCCAAGATGGCCGCCAAATGGCCACCGGAAGTTGAAAATATAACATTTTTTCACAAATGTCTTCTAGATCAATTCATGCTGTTTGGAACTGGTTGAGTAATGCACCTTTATTTTGTGTTTTGTATATTAACTGATCATTGGAGCAACGAAATATGCAATTATTGGGGTCCTAACCCCTTCCGATCCCTCAAAAATTCGATTTTACAGAATGCGGTATAAAATTTCACAAAAAATCACAATTGGGATTCTAGTCATATTTCAACAAGAAATGAACAGAACTTTGTAATGTAAGTGAGGCATATCATTAACTATTAATATTCCAAATCACTGGAACCAAAATTCTTACTTTGGCTCAAAATGGCTGCCAATATGGCCGCCAAAATATGGAAAATGGTAAATATTACACCAGCGTGTCCTGCAATCGCTTACAAATTGTGGTTGATGTATACAATTGGCTATTCTGCATTCTATACATTGAATACTAACATGTCTGATGCACCATGGTTAATTGTTACTATTGTCACCCCTGACATCGTCAAAAATTTTGGACTTTTCTCTCAAAAACTTGACATAAATATGGGCAAAAATTAACTTTTCAGGTTTGGACCATTTTTTCAGGTAAAATATAACTATCTTTGGATTGAAAGGTGTTTATTGTTTTGGTCTATTTTAAATGTATCACACTACAGTGTTTATAGACTGAATTGCTCAAGATGGCTTGCAAAATGGCAACCAAATTTGTAGAATGTTAATTTTTTACATATATCCCGAACATTCTCTGCATTATTCGAAAAGGTAGCATATTGTGACTCACTTGGTTATTATACATGTTATTTAATTAACTGACAACTACATGTTCTATTCTGGTTGTCTCAGTTCCTTTTGGAGCATGACAAATTCATTTTAAAGTATGCAATTTTGCTGAGAACCTCTTTTGTAATTTTACATGATACAGTGTGGATGCCAAGATCATAGCCAGGGAGTTACTCTATGATCATATGTGAGGTGAATAGGTATACAGGCAGTGTTCGCGCTGGACCGAAAAAAACTTTAGCCAAAAGTTTAGCCAAATGAAAATTTGTTTAGCCAAATGAAAAAAACTTTAGCCAAATGTTTTTTGGCCAAATTAAAAAAAACTATGGCCAAATTAAATCATCGTTGTCTGGTCGGTTCACAATTAATGACTAAAACGTCAAATCTAACAGACACAGGTAAAATACACATTAATTTAACTAATTTTGATGAACTAGAAATATTTTTATATATATCATTTATTAAAAAATTATTAATCTTTATGTGAAAGAGTGATTTGGGGGGGGGGGGGGGGGGGGTGACCCGGGATTGTCCTTCTTAATGTCATTATGTTTTTGTTTTATATCAATATCTTTTAATTGATTAAATCATGAAATATTAATTATCCTTGCGAAAATATCTAAGTGACATCTGGAAACTAATAACTTAATATTGTTACGCCATTATCAAATTACAATCTGTCATAAAAGCATGCATATTATTTTGAATGTATCGGTTTTGACAAATAGCCACAAAATATATGTCGTGATTCACATTTGGCTGATTAAGCTATTGTCTTACACTTGGTGCTCATAAACCTTGACCGTCGTAAATACAATGTCATCATAAACATGCATTGTGCAGGAGCCCCGTGGGTGACCAGACGGACAATGGGGGATTAGCGGATTAAATTTAAAATAAAGACTTTTGCTGTTTCGTGCAGAGTGACGGGTTTCCCTTTGTACTGTCCGCGATCGGGTTTCCCTTTGTAGAATCGGCGATATATTCCCACTTACGATGTTTTCGGACTAGATCGTTCACATCACAGAATTGAAAACCCACTTGCCAATAATTCATGCTTTCATTCTCCATTTGGGGTCCAAAAAAAGTTTAGCCAAAAGTTTAGCCAAATGAAATTTTTATTAGCCAAATTCGAAAAAGATTAGCCATTGGCTAATTTGGCTACCGACAGCGCGAACACTGTATACAGGGAGTTATTGTATGTCATGACTGATGTGAGTAGGTATACAATGAATGACTATATGGTTATTAGTGGGTTGTCCATGGTAAGATGCATCTAGGTATACAGGGAGAGGTCATGGTCAGGTGTGAGGTCAATCGGTATGCATGGAGTGAGTCTATGGTGTATGATTGTGTATATTCAGTACGGGTGCAACCGGTGTACCTGTATGGTCATTGGTGTGGTGTATGGATATAGCTGCATGGTCATCTATGTGTTGATTATGTATATATGGAGTGACTGTAAGGTCCTGGGAGGTATGTGCATGTGTTGTCTGTATGATCATGGATGGGGTGTGTGGATAAATAGGGAGTGATTTTATGGTTACGGGTAATGTGTACATGTATACATGGAATAACTGTACGGTCATGATTGAATATGAATACCTGGAGTAAGCTGGGTGGACATTATCGAGGGTGTGGTTATATAGGGAGTGTCCGTGTGGTAATGGTGGGATGTATATTTATATATCTCGTGGATGTATTATCATTTGTGGGTGTATAAGGCTTAGCTGTATTATCATGGATGGCGTGTATGATTATGCAGTGAATTGCTGAATTGTCATGTGTGAGGTGTATATGCAAGTATGGAGTGTTTGAGTGGTCGTGTGTGCGGTTTGTTTGTATATCTGGAAGGGCTGAATGGCCATTAGTGAGGTTTACATGTATACCTGGAGTAAATCTATAGCCTAGGGTGAGCTGCATATGTATATCGAGTGGTTATATGAATATGTGTGTCAAATAGGTATACAAGTAGTGACTGTGTGGTTAATAGTGAGATGAGAACATGTAGGTATACAAGACAGTAGTGACTGTATGGTCACAAATGTAATGAACATCTATACACTGGGTGACTAAATGGTCATGTGTCAGGCGTATGAGTATACCTGGTGCTCCTGTTTGGTGACTCGTGGCGGTATGGTCATGTGTAGGTTATACCAGTATAACACGTGTTGCTTTATTGTCATGGGCGAGGGATATGTGTATATAGCGAGTGGCTATATGGCCATGGATGAGGTGCGCATGCATACATGGAGTGACTATAGTGACATGGATGGGGTGTATTAGTATATCTTGAGTGGCTATTCGGCTATGGTGTGACAAATAGGGATACAAGGAGTGACATGGCCAATGTTGAGGCGAATATGTATACAAGGATTGACCATGATCATGTATGAATGTTTTGAATAGGTACACACGGGGTGACTATATGGCCATAGGTCAGATGAAGGAGTATACCAGGTGACATGGGTGAGGGTATGAGTATGAAGCGAGTGGCTATATGGTCATTGGTGAGGTGCATATGTATACCGGAATGACTTTATGGCCATTGTTGTGGTGTTGATGTAGATATTGATTGTCTATTTGACCATGCGTTTGGAGAATATGTATACAGGGGGTGACCTTATGGCCAATGGTGAGATGAATGGGTATACAGGGAGTGACTATATGGTTATGGGTCATGTTTAGGAGTATACCCGGTGTGCCTGCATTGTGACGCATGGCTGTATGGTCATCCGTGGTCATGGATCAGGTGTACATATATACAGTGGGTTACTATATTGTTATGTCTGTGGTGTTTATGTATATATGCAGGCCTGGAAATCTCAAGGCGGGCTGGCGGGCTGCCCGCCTACAGCCCGCCTAGAATTTTCCAAGGCGGGCTTTTTATAGCCCGCCTCGCCTACGATAGGACATTTATTATTTAGTTATTTTATTGTGTTTAATGAGTAAAATACTGCATCGAAATCGTAATTATATTGTACAGTGTGGGGACTGTGCGCATGCGTGACCTGACGGTAATGTCAAATGGGAATTATATCGGAATCAGTAAATTCCGGAACGAACTGTTTCGTAAATCTGATCTTTTGATCGATTCTCACACATTTTATGACCAAAATAAATTATTTCTCTTCATAAGATTGAGCTTACAATATATTTCACTGGATAAAATGAACACATGTTTGTTGATAGTGAGAATGAAATGTCACTGTCCCAATTAAGGTCAACCTTTCGTTCCGATTCCGGTTCCTATCAGTGAAAATTGTATTTAGCTTGCAGCCGTCTTTTATCGCTTCGATTGACAATATTTTAATATAATTAGCTAAATGTATCCACGTATTCTAGTTTACACTGTTATTCAGTTATTAAAGTTCAGAAACTATTTTCTATGTCCCCAATTGCAAACACCCAGTAAATCTATAGATAGCGACTTGACCGCTGCAAGCAGCAGTCTGCGATCGGCAATGGAATATGGATTACTTTGAGAGAAACAGCAGTCAATATTCAAGTGCAAATATACTGGTGTTAATATTGTTCTTGATTGTGTATTTTATGTAAAATTACACTTTCATGGAGAATGCTTTTAACCTGGACAAACTCACCCAATTCCGTTGCATGGGTTGGACACCGACTGACAAATTGTTGAGTACAAACACTCTTACATTTTGTTTCTGGTTCATATAAATTATCATATTCATAACATATAAAACATAGTTAAATATTCACCATACCATAATTACTGTGGGGGATTTTGACGTTCACAACTCTGTGGACACTTTGTTTCCACATGAAATTTTTTTAATTTAGATGGAGTTATACAACATCAAAAATAGACAAACTAACGGCAGTAGTAACTCAGATAAAATAAATCATTTTAAACTTTAAAAGTTGAGGAGGGCTATATCCCTCCTAGGCATATCTAGGAGGGCTATTAATAGCCCTCCTGGATTTTCTAGATCGCCAGCCCTGTATATGTAATGACTGTGTGCTAATGGGTGGCTATCGCTTTCCACGCTTAACACCCCCCATCTACATAAACATCAAGATGGAGAACTCTGACATGACCTCTTTATTGATTAACATACCCTTGAGTTATTGTAGAAAGCGATAGCCACTCAAGATACAACCCACCCATTACCACCAAGATATAACCCACCCATTACCCAAGTCACTCCATATGTACATAAACACCACACAAATGACAACATAGTAACCCACTTTATACACGTACACCTGATCATGCAGCCATACTTGGTTATACCCGTACATACCACAAATGACGATACATCCACGAGTCACCATGCATGAACACCGGGTATACACCTACACCCGACGCATGACAAAAAGTCACTCTATGTATACATATTCACTACATTCACGATCATACAGTCACTCATTGTATACATATTCACCTCACCATGGACCATACAGCCGCTACATGTATACCTATTCGCCATACACATGACCATAGAGTCATTCCAGGTAAACATATTAATCTCAGTTCCGTCTCAAAGTTCTGCTCATTTCCTTTCAATAATATGGCCAGAATCACAAAAGAGGTTCTCCGCAAAATTCCATACTGCAACTTTAAAATGAATTTGTCATGCCCCATACGGAACTGGAACAAATATAATAGAACGTATTTGTCAGTTAATTAACTAATACGTAAAAAAACCAAGTGAGTCACAATTTGCTATCTTTTTCGGATAACGCAGAGAATTATGTTCGGGATATGTTAACTTTTAACTTTTTACAAATTTGGTTGCCATTTTGGAAGCCATCTTGAGCATTTCAGTCTTTAAACATCACAGTGTGACACACTTAAGATAGACCAAAACAATAAACACCTTTGATACCAAAGAGAGTTGCAGTTTACTTGAACAAATGGTCGAACCCTGAAAAGTGAATTTTTGCCAATATTTTTGTCAAGTTTGTGAGAGAAAAATCCCATATTTCTGGTGATGTCAGTGGTGACAATAGTAAAAATGATCCATGGTGCATTAGACATGTTAGTATGCTATGTATAGAATACAGATTAGCCAATTGTATACATCAACCACAACTTGTAAGCGATTGCAGGACACGCTGGTGTAATATTTACCATTTTCCATATTTTGGCGGCCATATTGGCAGCCATTTTGAGCCAAAGTAAGAATTTTGGTCCCAGTGATTTGGAACATTAATAGTTAATGATATGCCTCACTTACATTACAAAGTTCTGTTCATTTCTTATTGAAATATGACTAGAATCCCAAATGTGATTTTTTTGTGAAATTTTATACCGCATTCTGTAAAATCGAATTTTTGAGGGATCGGAAGGGGTTAGGACCCCAATAATTGCATATTTCGTTGCTCCAATGATCAGTTAATATACAAAACACAAAATAAAGTTGCATTACTCAACCAGTTCCAAATAGCATGAATTGATCTAGAAGATATTTGTGAAAAAAAATTATATTTTCAACTTCCGGTGGCCATTTTGGCAGCCATCTTGGATGGTGAGTTTCAATTTTGGCTCAAAAATGTGTCATTATGTCTCAGCTCAGCCTTCATAATTGGCTACGGCAATCAGCATTGCCGAAGCAATTTGCTGAAGCAAACTGGGGCACGGCATACTGTTGCCGTAGCGGATTGCCAAAGCCAAACAATCTGAATTTAGAGGGCTGCTCAGCTTCACGAAAATATATACATTTGTATACATTTTACAAGATTTTCCCGCTATAATTTGCATAAACTGACTTAGGGTCTGGGCTGAAAAACGGCGGCCATGATGGACGCCATCTTGTCTGGAGTCTACACGGCCACTTTTTTTTCTTGTTAACATTGCTTAAAAGTTGAAGGACATAATAAGGAACAAAATGAGTGGGGTGAAGTTAAGTCCCAGGGGGGGTGCAAGGGTACACCTATTAGCTCCCGGACTAATTATGCGATAGTTATGATTGGTATAAGAACAAAATTTGTCTATAATATAAGTCTCTCTGTTTATGGCAGTTTTAATGGATGTGACAAATTTAAAGATGCATTATCCAAATTAACACTCATAAATTGCTATTTCTTTGGCTTCGGGGGTAAAAATTATTTGATCAAAGCTCAGAGTGATCAGATATCGATTTTCGAAGTTTGTTATTTCTCAAGATGTGCAATTATATGTGGCCCAGAAACACGTGGTCAAATGGGTGGTCTCGGACAAAATTGCGGATGAAGATGGATAACTCTAAAATCAAGTGGTAATAGGGCCACATTTCATGATACTTAAGTGATAGTACGTCCATATTTTGTTGAATAAAAAGTTGATAAATAACAAGTTTTGGGAAATTTTATACCATAGTTGACTGTGGTTAGCATTATTTTGTTGCAATAAATCGATTCTGATAACTAAAGCCTATTTTGAAGAAATGTTGTTGTTGTATATTGATGATATGGGGACCATCTGATCGGATTGAGTATCTTTAACAGCAATACCCACCACCAACATTACCGTATGATGTCCGTATCTTTATTAATCATCTCCACAGAACAAGAGAAACTGCAGCAAGATTTGATCAAAGTAGAGCAACTGGAGGATAAGATAAAGACAGAACAAGATGTGCTTCGGAATAAGATCACCGCCATGGAGGGTGAGCTGGTGACATTCTCAGACCTCAAAGCACTCAAACAGCAAGCAGAGAAGAAGAGACAGGTATTGCATTCAGAATTGACAACTTGAAGTGTCTTATTATGTGGTGCTATTGCCACTGGGTAAGGCAATGCAAAATCAATTACCTGTTTGTAATGCCAAACATTTATGAAAAGTATGCAAGCGCACAGTTTTACTTCTATTTATTATTCCTGGGCCACACGCCAATAGGGCTGCAACGATTCAGACCTCCATGATGCGCATCCTGATGCAAATTTTTGGCAACTGATGGCTGTGAAAACTAGATGAACCGCTTAAAGACATATTATGTACTTGTTCGGGTGTTTGTAACTGTTAAGTTAGTACTCAGATGCTATGCCAACTGGAGGAATGTACCATTCTACTAATATCGCCGAAAATCTCAAGCAAATCGACTGTACCACTCCATAGAAATCATCGTCTGAACTACTCTCAAATGTAAATATTTACTACTCGATTCGGGACGCATCTATTGGCGATAAACTAACGAAAATGATTTCTCCATCGAGAGTCACTGCATTTAATTAATATATAAGAATGACTGTATGTATTGTCAATTTGGATATAATATTTGTAAAAATTACTACTTTGAACTAGATTATTCTCCATTTATATTTGATCACCCTACCGGAGTGTTTCACATCACTTTAATAATTTTTAGTATATGTATATTCACATCAGTGTTCACCTCAGCATATTCATTGAAGTAAATTACAACACCTAACTAAAATGACCAAAATGCATGGCCAGCTATTACAAGTAGACTATAATAGCTAATACAGTCCCCAAATCTGCCCAGATGGAAAGTTTTGAGTGGACAAGTTTGTATCTCTGACTATTGATAACTCTGCATGAATTGTTTTTGCATTACATCGCAAACTTTAAAATGCGATGCATTGTAATCACAATGAATTGTTGCAACCATACTGATGCCAACTAAGCATTCCAACCCTGGATTGTCTCGCTGTGGGTTTAGTATCAGTTGCCTGAGGCCATCATTACCCAAACAAATGTCCACAAAAGTTAGTTGATAGTCTCCATATGATTTACTTCAGACAGGGAAGATGGTGATGTGCACAACCATAGGGCACCTCAATTATGGGTTGTGTCATCTGCCAATTTGGGGATATAGATACCGGTAAACTAAACTGAAAAATGAAAAGAAATTTTCTAAAGAAACTAAAAAACTCGTTAATTTTAGAATAAAGATACTTTCCAGAGAAGATGAGGCCTAAGCAGAATGAGGTCCCCAGAAGGTGAATTTAGTGATGCTAGCCCACTGTGCGGGGGAGCGTCACTAAATTCACCTTCTGGGAATTTCATTTTGCAAATGTCCAGCACCATATTTTCAGGACTGACTGCTATTATACTAAACACAACACAAAAAGTAAGTTCCCCCCTCATATAATGACCAATAATTCCAAATATTATAGGTGGATATTTGAAATTTCACACTTATTACAATGGTCCATTTACCAATATGATGCGCTTATTTGTGAACATATTCATAGCGACATGGCTCAATGAGCAGCAAGTAACCAAACAAGGGGTCAATTTTAATTCTACAGAACATTTAATTCATTGATTTCGGGTAAGGGAATTTGATTTTTTTGATTTCGTGACTGTTCAATATCTGGTGTAACTTCCGTGTCGATGCAGGACGTGTTGACACCATGCCCTCATGGTGTTCACAAGCTTTGTCACTTGGTTTTGCGGAATTGCTGCCCATTCCTCTTGTAAAAGACACCGCAGATCAGCCATTAGTGGTCCCCTTGTCAACTCGCCGGTAAACAGCCCTCTTGAGTTGATTCTGTAAGTGTTCGATGGGATTCAGATTGAGGGAATTTGCCGGCCATACCATTCGCTTGATCCCATTGGCAATCAGAAACTCGTTCACAACCCGGGCTCGGTGGGGGCGGGCATTGTCATCCATAAGTACGAGCTGGTTACCAGCTACCTGAGCTTGTGGGATGACATGTGGTAGGAGCACATTGTCCCGGTACATCACACCATTGAGGTTGCCGTTGATCGGGACCAGTTCTGTCTTGTTACCAGCACGAATCCCTCCCCAAACCATGACGCTGCCGGCACCATAAGCCGTCACTGGTTGAACACAACAGTCCGCGTGCTGCTCCCCGTGACGGCGCCAAACTCGTCTTCTGCCATCAACATGTCGCAGACAAATCCTCGTCTTGTCGGTGAACAAGATGTTTGCCCATTGTCGTCTTGTCCAGCGTGCGTGATGTCTGGCCCACGCCAACCTCGCTGCCTTGTGTCGCATCAGGAGGGCTGCCTTTTTCACCAAACGCCGGGCCCGTAGCTGGGCACCATGTAGCCGGTTCCGGATGGTCTGGCGGCTGAGTCTTCTGGCCCCTCTACCAGCGACTGTGTGCACCTGGTCTCGTATCTCTACAGCTGAAAAACATGAGAATGACCATAATTGGTTGCGTTACGAAAAAAAAAGAAGGATATTTTCGCCCATTGAATAACGAAAATGTCCTCTCACCTGTAAGTGTTCGCCTCCTCAGTGCTGTCAATGCGATAAACCTGTCATCGCGTGGTGTTGTCACTTTTCCACGCCCGCTCTTTGGTCGATCCTTCACCGAACCAGTTTGCTGAAATTTCGTCCGTAGTTTCCGAATAGCATTCGGCGACACACCCATTCTCCGCGCTACCTACTTTACTGGAGTATTGGCTTGCAAAAGCCCAATGGCAATCGCACGATCCTGTTATGTAAGGTGCGGCATCGTTGTGTGCATGAGGTTGCACAAATTGAACTGAATCTGTATCCAAAAAAATGGGGTGACATCGATTCCGTGCAATGCATCGGCCGCACCGTGACTACAGGTCAAATAGGGGATTATCCTAATCTGTCGTTATACCGATACTGCTCAAGAGATAAAGAACGCGAGGGTAACTCATATTTCGCTGAAGCTATAGACCTCCGAATGGTCAAGTGCGATTTCGAAAAAACATCATTTTCATCTTCAATTGTTGACCAGTCGAGCATGCAATGGACCAGAACATTTAAATTTATGCTACACACTGGCAGAATGCTATAGAACAAACATGCCAAATTACATCAATATCCGATCATTAATTCGGAAAATATCGGTCGTCATTTAGGGGGGAACTTACATTTTGTGCGGTGTTTATTTCATGTGTATATTGTAAATAAAATTATCCTATCCCATCTTTAAAGGTACTCAATCAGATTTGATGGGCCCCATATAATCAGATTCCAACAAAAACAACATTTCTAGAAATGCTGCTTCAGTTATCAGAATTGATTAATTGCCCAAACATAATGCTAGGTGTTATTTATCAAAATGTTGTTCATCGAAATTTGTCGTTATTATCAACACAATGCCTCTTGATTTTAGAGTTATCCATCTTCATCCACAATTTGGTCCGAGATCGACTCTCGTCAGCTTTTTACTGGGCCAATAATAACTCTTGATGGTGAAAAATAATAGATTTCAAAAATTGATATCTAATAACTCTGAGCTTTGATAGGTGGGTTCCTCGACTCGAATCAAATATTTTTTACCCCCGAATCCAAATAAATAGTAATTGAGAGGCGCTTAATTGGATAATGCTTTTTAGCCATTACCTCTTCATCAGAATACTTTCTGAATTTAAAATTGTGAATAAAATGGGAAATTGAGTTTTGAACTCTTTCTGTTATTTTCTGGGTTAATTTGACAATAAGTTGTTATAATGATGTCGTCTTCCGGTGATAAGGAAGGTCCACGAGAACACAGTATATTGTTATTTATTTGGCCTAATTACCCCGAATTACATTTAAGAATTATATTGTTTATTACTCCAGTGTGTTCTCACTTTTATTCTCATCAGAAACTCATGGCAGACCGAGTAACACTGCAAAAGAGGCGAGATAATTTTAAGAAGATGATGGTTGTCTTGGCTGCAGAATGTGAATCAAAGAAGGCCAGTCTGAATACAAATGAAACTTATGCTCAGGTAAATTACTATACTCGATTACTCGTAGTGAACATTTTCAACATTTGACCTATGGTCATTTGTCGAACTTATTATCTGAACATTTCCTATAGGATAACTAATCATCAATGAGTATTAGGGTTAAACAATTTCACAGTTGCTGTGTCCACTCATTGCACATGTATACAGGTGCTGTTCGGGACACATGTGTCCTATATACAGGTACGAAATATTTATCCACATTGAGAAATTTTATGGATATTTTGCCTGTGTTGACCATCTTAGTTGGTCTATGCATGATCATGGTTCATATCAAAGCAATCACACTACAAGGTTTTTTAGCTCAACTTTATGAAAAGTTTGAGCTATTGCCATGGGTTGTTATCTGTGCATGCGTCCGTTAACAATTTCTTTTGGCTCACCTTACAGACCGCATCCCTCATCCGATGATCTTTGGGGTGACCTCTAGATGGGAGCCATCGTTTTTTCCAAAATTCGTTAAAAAACATTGCAGCCAGCAGCCGTTTTTCATTTCAAATTTGAATCCATTGGCACACCCTGCAGCCCACATTTATTGGAGAAATATTTTGAAAATATGCAGGCATTTTTAGGATCACCTCTAGATGGGAGCTATCAAATTTGAGTGATTTTCGCTGAAAAACATGGACGCTGGCAGCCATCTTGGATCTTATTCTTTGTCTGTCTAAATCGTTTGGCACACCCTACAGACCACATCCTGCATTCGATAATCACCAAACAATATCTGGATCTTCAGGGTGACTTCTAGATGGGAGCCATCAATTTTTTTCTGAAATTTGTGGAAAAACATGGCTGCCAGTGTCCATCTTAGATTTTGTATATGGCTAAATCCTTCGGCACACCCTACAGGCCACATTCCTCATTTGATCACCACCAATTGTTGGAGTGACCTCTAGATTACTTCAGAAATTCATTAAAAAACATGGTCAACGATATCCGGTATATGAGTCTAGGATCACCTCTAGATGGGAGCTATTGAATTTGAAAAAATTTCGATAAAAAACGCCGGCAACCATCATGGATTTTACTCTTTGCAATCTAAAATATCTTCGGGGTGACATCTAGATGGTTCTTACCATTTTCTGTTAAAAAAACATGGCTGCCAGTGGCCATCTTGGATTTACTCTTTGTATGACTATATCCTTTAGCACACCTTACAGGTCACATTTCTCATCCAATCGTCACCAAACTTTATATGGATTGTCAGGGTGACCTCTGGATGGGAGCCTCCCTTTTTCCCGAAGTTTCTTTAAAAAAATCATGGCCGCCAATGATTCTTTTGCGACAGATCCACTCTCTCAGGCACTCTCTCACAAGCACCGTCTTCCGATGTGCTCCCCTTGTTTATAGATTAATTTAATAATAAAAATAGTTATCCATTTATTATTTACATTAGACTGCAATCAAGGCTTTTATTATCAAGAATAAATCAAGTCTGGATATTGTGTGTCTGACATTTGCATAATGATGTCCCCAGAGGATGAATTTAACGAAGCTATCCTGTACAGTGGGCTAGCACCGCCAACTCGCTCTCTGGGACCTCATTCTGCTTAGACTTCAACTGCTATGGGAGACCTAGAATCAGAATGAAGTTCCCCAGTTAAAATTGGTGATGTTCACCCAATAGTCACCTTGATAATGCAATTTATCTTCTGCAAATTAGAGGATATAGAAACTGAACAGAGGGGAAAAGTAACTCATTTGAAACAATGTTAATTTGAGACTATAGATACTTCCCAGTAGATGAGGCCTAAGTTGAATGAGGTTCCCAGATTATGAGATAGCGTCACTAAATTCACCCTCTGGGGACATCATTCTGCAAATGTCAGTCACACTATATCCAGGCTTGACTGAAATTAGTTTTCAATGCATGGATCAATTATTATCCCGGAAGCTACTTTCTGCCGGCTACTGGAATTCAATCTCCAAGGGAGCATTTCTGTCCAGGTACTCGCTTGTTCACTGTGTCACTAATAATTCGCTTAATATTTGCAGCTTGGCAACCTTGAGAAGAAATGGCAGCACCATGAACAGAATAACTTCGTCATGAAAGAATGTATCCTTTTATTGTTTATTTTTGGTTGGAACTTGGATTATGAATGGAACTTTACCGAAGGTACAGTAATGCTCTAATTAATCGACCTCTTAACCAAAGCAGAATTATGGGTAACTTTTCAGGATTTAGTCGGAAATATGGCTTGTTGCCATTCATCGGAAAGCTCTCGCCGAGAGCTTTCCGATGAATGGCAACAAGCCATATTTCCGACTAATTCCTGAAAAGTTACCCATAATTCTGCTTTGGTTAAGAGGTCGATTAATTAGAGCATTACTGTATGTCAGCAATGTTGTAATGTTTCAGTCATTTCAATTTTCCAAACATTGCAGGTAAAGATATATTTATACCCTTAGTTTAGTGAGCCAAACTGATGAGTGAATATCCAGACTACAATAAACTACTATTGCAGAAAACTCCAACCACATCATTTCAGAAAACGTCTGAAATACATAAATTAAAAATATATACTCCTTAAAGATGTAAAATCCGAATTAACGCTCCCAAATTACTATTTCTTTGACTTCAGGGGGTAACAAATATTTTATTGGAGTCGAGGAACCCACCCATTAAAGCCCAGGGTGATCAGATATCGATTTTTGAAATTTGTTGTTTCCCCAGATATGTAATTTTTGGCCGCCTGGTAAATATTCGTCAAGCTGACAGTCTCGGAACAAATTGCGGATGAAGATGGATATCTCTAAAATCAAGTGACTTTGGGTGTTAGATATTTGACAATTCGGCCAAATTTCGTCGAACAAAATGTTGATAATTAACACGTTTTGGGCAATTTTATTATATAGTTGATTGTGATTAGCATTATATGATAATTGAAGTGGCATTTCAAAAAATGTTGTTGTTGTTGGAATCTGATGATATGGGGACCATCGAATCGGACTGAGTACCTTTAATTCAGGACAAATTAACCAATGATAAACAAACAGCAATGATTTCACCTGCAAGAATCACTGCTTATAATCTGTATATAATCCTTGAAATAGTGTGTCTGTCATTTGCAGAATGAGGTCCCCAGAGCGTGAATTTAGTGTCGTTATCCTGCATGGTGAGCTAGCGTCACCAAATTCACCCTTTGGGATCCTCATTCTGCTTAGGCAACTGATATGGGAGACCTAGAATCAGATTGAAGTTCCCCAGTTGATGTTGGTGATGTTCACCCATTAGTCACCTCGGTTATGCATTTGATCTTCTGCAAATTAGGGGATATTGAAATTGAACAGAAGTGACCAAAAAAAAACAGAGTTATTTTGAGACTATAGATACTTACCAGAAAATTAGGCCTAAGCAGAATGAGGTCTCCAGAGGGTGAATTTGGTGATGCTAGCCCGCTGTGCAGGATAGCTCATGAAATTCACCTTCTGGAGACCTCATTCTGCAAATGACAGACACACTATTTCAAGGTTTGTTCATATATAAGAATGACTTTGTTTGTTGACAATTTGGATATAAAACTTAGGAGAATAACTACTAAGGTTATTTTCTATTTCTATCAAATTACCAAAAATGAATGTTTCACATTGCTTTATAGTTATAAGTATCATTGTTATTGCAAAACTTTGAAATTCTCAAGAATTAGAAGTAAATTAATATTGTATACTCATAAGTGTAATTAGTCTAATATGTCCATGGACAAACCAGGTTTTATTGAGTGATTTGACATCTAATGAGTTTTGCAAAAATTGTGGCATAATTGAGCTTACATTTTAAATTTGTTTACCTTAACTGTTGAACAGTTATTGCTGCCAAATCCATGGAGTGTGATTACAGGTCAATATCAAAGAGAGTCAGCGAGGCCATGAACGACTATAATCAACTCCTACAAAATCAGCTGACGAAAAAATCGGCCATGTGATCTCCACGACAGCCGACAGGATATTGATCAGCTGACCATGAAGAATTGTTTTGAGCGTTCCTGTACTATGTTTCCATCACCTGTCAAAATACTAAATATTCATTGATGAGTAGTTATCCCTTAGGAAATGTTCTGATAATAAGTTCAACAAACCATAGGTCGTTTATTGAACTTATTATCTGAACATTTCCCTCCATTAAATAGGATTCCTTCTGCACTTTTAATATCTGTCGTCTGCTTTTTTTTCCTGAGAACCCCTCCAGATGAATAATAGACCATTCCATTGTGTACTTTTATAACATGAATGGAGATTCCATTTAGTATAGAAAGGGTTAAGATAGATGTTGTCAAAGACATATAGTAATGCCCTAGACTCCTTAACCACAGCAGAATTATGGGTAACTTTTCAGGATTTAGTCGGAAATATGGCTTGTTGCCATTCATTGGAAAACTATTATTCTTTGTATTTTGGAAACAGCAATGTTGCATGGCATACTTAATGTAACTTAATACAAAGATACGAATATGCTTTCAGGTAATTGAGCTTCATCATAATGCATAATATTCCTGCAATACAGTGATAAATACTCATAACATCAGAGCCAGACTCATTATGAATATACCAGTAGTATATTATGCGATACTCTGAAAATCGGATGAAAACACATGTAACTTCTTGTTTACATTTAATAATCATATTACTGGTGTGGACATGGAAAACACCCATATTTTATGTCACTGAGTTTGGGGAAAACTGTCTTTTACAGTAGTTTCATTATCTATATATACATGTATATATAGAGTAGGATATGTCTGTCGGTCTGTTCTGACTTATCTCCCAGACCCTTGGACCGATTTCAACTAAATTTGGTTTGGTGACTTGGCATTAGTTTTTCAAAATTTTGATTATATAAATGGCCAAAACGTGTGCAAAGTGCACAAAGGTGCCACTGCTGTCTAAGATGTAACTTTGTGCGGCAGGCCGCAGTCCTCCAACGCTGAATAAAGGCTCCCAAATGGAGCCTGTTTCAGCTAGTCACAAATATTTTGATCAACCAAGATAATTTCCTATATGGCTTACAAATAGTGTCCGCATTCTTTGAACTTGCTACTACTCAAGTTTTACATTCCGTCCTTCATTTGTTTATAAGATTAAGATAGTATTTATTTTATTGATTCTCTGATGAATAAATTCTATGAATCGATCACACTAGTTCTTCACTTCATGCCAGGGCTATTTCACACTCTGTAATCACTTCTTTGTGGTTTGTTGCCACATCCCGTTCTCGGTTTACTTTTTAGCTCACCTGAGACGAAGTCTCCGGTGGAGCTATAGTCATCACTCCTCGTCCGTCGTCCATCTGTCCATCCATCCGTCAACAATTCTTTAAACATCTTCTCCCAATCCATAAGACCGAATGGGTTCATATTTGGTGTGGATGTGCCCTAGGTGACTAACATTCAGATTTGTTCAAATGAGGACACTGGGTCAAATAGTTGCGAAGACAGGGCCATAACTCTTTCCCTCCATAGTATTTCTTAAACCCTTTGAACCCGAGCGGCCGGAAAACCGGCCGCAGCGTGAACCTCCAAATACCCCGGACCGGCCATATATTGACCGCCACGTGTTTGTTGTTTACATACACCATCGCGGTCGTCTGCTTGTCCAATAATTATGTTTTTGTTAGTGTCTTGTTGCTATTGTGTTTAAGCACACAACATAATGAATTATGAAGCCTAAAACATTTTCGGTAGACGAGGTGAGGTGGTCCGGCAAATTTTGGAATCGGACGCGGAAGATTTTGATGATGATGACTACGCCATTTGTGAGTTAGAATGGGAGAACGAAAGCACATTGACACTGGGAGAGATTCAGTCAATCCAGGAGCGGGTGGCGTTTTTTCAAATAGAGATACGACAAGAGATCAATGTATGGGGTAGTTGAGGTGTTGTGGAAGTGGGCGGAGCTTATGTCGAGGTAGGGGCGTGGCAGGGGGCGTGGCTTCATACCTGCAATTAGTCACGGTGATCATAATGTCCATACGTTGAAAATGGACGCAAATTGGTTTGTTATTCGTACCTTACACCGAAAGAGAAGCCGGGACCAAAGAATGTACCAACTTCAATAAGTTTGGACAGTACACCCCAAGGTGGATTGCTTAAATTTATTTTGGGATGATGCACTCTGGAATTTGATTGTCGACGAGACCGACCGAAACGCTCGTCACGTGATTTCGGAAAAAACGTAACATGCGCCTAGGCAATGTCTAAAATGAGACATAATACGATTGAATGCTCAGGGCAATGGTGTCATTGGATCATTTGGAGTTAGCAACCGTTGCTACCCTTAAACAAAAGTTTGGTTCACTCATCCGGCCAGATATATAACAAATTTCACAATGGGGCATGGGCTGCATCGAAAATGCCATTTCCTAGGGCTGAAATACGTCGATAAAAGCTATAATTGCATTTTATATTCAATTTCGGGTAGCTGCATAGCAACCGTTGCCAGGGAGTGATCTTGTGGCAATGTATCCCGGTCTTAAAATACTCAGTGGTCCATGGGGAACATACATGTAAAGTTTCAGATCTATGGCACCACTTAAACAGAACCCACACATTGCGCCTAAACAAAGTCTACAATAAATAAAAAATAACACAGGGAGCCATGGTGTCATGGTGTCGATCGCTGTGGGGAGCCAGGGTTCAAAGGGTTAAAACGACTTCTTCTCTTGTACCATCGGGTTGAATGGGTTCATATTTGGTATGAAGGATCCTTGGGTGACTGGGGTTCAGATTTGTTCAAATGAGGTCACTGGGTCAAATGTGGGCGGAGCCAGGGACATAACTAAAGAACAAAACAAATTAGATTAAACTCCTTGATCAATTCAAAAAAAAAAATTATTTTAAATTAAATATTTTTTTAATTAGTTCAATAATATATATATATTTTTTTAAGTTAATTATTAAAGACACAAATATTAAAGAACCTCCTCACCCTCATCCATTTTCATCAGATAGAAATATTCTTGGCAAAATTTGACAGCACACGAGATACACTGATGCCTTATTTCAATAAAAAATAAACCACCATCTAACAAGTCATTGCCTTGCCCATTGGTGCTTCTAGCATCCCTGTTATCAAACACCTGTTTTAAATATATTTCACAGTCACAATGCAATACACCCTGTGCATATGCTAGAATATTAACTCTAACAGTGAAAATAATACCAGTCTGCTCTCTCCAGCCAGAGGGTTTTGTTTTGGTAATTAGTTTTGAAATTGAATGTCACATGTATTCCCAGGAGCCTTCAGTCTCTAATCAGTGGTGGGTCAGTGAAAATATGTTGTTTATACAGTTTTAACACTTCCTTTTAGTGAATTAATTTCTACCCTATGAATGGTTCTGTAGTTTGTGTGGACCACCTTTTGTTGATTGAGACTTTCTAATACAGACAGCTTTATAAGTTTAAGAGTTAGCCACTCACTGCAAAAACTTTAACCCCCTCCATAGGACAAACTATTTGAGTTGTTGAGTTCAAGTTTGGTACTAATATATCGGTTCCCGTGATTATAGTTTTAAGCTCACCTGAGGCAAAATCTCCTGTGGAGCTCGTCGGCCATCATCCGTCCTTCCATCAAAAATTGTTTAAACATCTTCTTCTCCAGACCCATAAGACTGAATGGGTTCATATTTGGTGTGGATGTTCCCTAGATGACTAAAATGAGGTCACTAAGTCAAATAGTTGCAAAGTCAGGGCCATAACTCTTTCCCTCCAGATTAAGTCTTAAAACAACTTCTTCTCAAGAACCATTAACCTTATATTTGGCATGTAGGGTCCTTGGATTACTGGGGTTCAGATCTGTTAAAATGGGGTCACTGGGAAAACATGGGCAGAGCCAGGGTCAATATCTTTAAAAAAAAAAAAAAAAAATGATTTAATTAAGCATTAGCTTAATTTAACAAACAAAATAATTAATTTTAAATGAAAAAAACAACATTTTACTCCTTTTAAAAAAAATTTTAATTTAAATTTTGAAAAACTAATTACGTTATAACAACGTACTGACTATGTAGTCTTCAGAGTCCCAGTCTTCTCCGTCTTTACAGTCTGGTAGTCATTGACTGTCTTGTTTTCTACGCTGCCAAATTTTTAGAAAAAATGGAGCGTAATACTATTATTTCTCCATGTTATTAATCACACCAGTTATTCAGTCATCGCGCTATTGATAGAAATGAAGTTTAGTTCTCGTGTTTTGAGAAAAGTGTCACACAAAACCGCACCTCTACAAAATTTCTAATCGAACACTGGAAAAAATGTCATTATTTTCTTTACACCAAATATATGAAAGTGTTAATCAAAGAATAATTGAACATTATTTCTGTAAAAAATTACAACTCTGGGTATGGAATGTTAACAACTTGTGATCTTGAGGCACAAATACATACTCAATTCTACTTTATGTTTTATATTGAATTGTGAATGCAATGTTAACTCCACCAACAATTAAGCGAAAACTCTTGCGGTAACACTGATAATAGAAAATAATGACATTTCCTAACTTTACAGAATGCATCGTTTGCTGGTCATTACCTTTTGTGGTCTGGCTACCTTCAGAACTTTGATAGAAATGTCCTATTGTTGCAATAGCTATACTCAAAATACCTGGACTCAATTCTCTATATATATGGTACACTATACGTTTCTATGAAAAAACTAAATAATGTTATAGATATTGTTGGAGAACCTTCTCCATGGCCCAGATTCCAAAACAAAACTACTATAGATGGGACTACGGTTCCCCTTGCATAGACCAAGTCTTCTCTGTTCTCAACAGCTTGGTATATCAGTTGGAATGAGGCTGGTTTAGACCTTTCACTCTACAGACTTTCAATGAAAAGACGTACCACATTTACACGGTAACCGCTGAATGTGATTATTCATCTGACATGTCCGCGATTAATCCGTCATCAAAATGATATATCATTTACCGTGATCGTTTTATATATTGTTTACATACATTTTCTGATTGCGTGACAAATATAAATTCTCTGGAAAACAAGGCTTTGTTTACATATAATTCTCATTTCTTTGACATTCAGCGGACCTCTGATATAAGCATGTTTGACATCATCATGCTTGAAAAAGGCTGCCCTCTGTTCATATATGCAAAGCGTCCATTTGACCAAAGACAAACAAGCAAGATAACTCCCACCCATGATTCTGGGCATAGTTTGTTATAATAGCACGGGGTCGCACCTGCCTCATGAGAACTAGTTCGCATTCAGGTGTGGACAAGGTGCGCATTTGCCAATGTCAGTGTGTTCTTGCATTTTCAATAGAAAGGGACAAGACATTGCAGAAAATGGTAAGAATTTATATCGTGAGGAATACTATATATGTGTGAGCATTCATTGATAGCTGTTATATATAAAAATACTGGCCATTGATTTTATCTATGTTCATTGACCAAACTTCGAAATATCGAGCCGATCAGTAAGATTTGTTGATTATATTCACGATGTCTGTTTTTAACTGCTATTTTCTCCACCAAATCAAACTTTCCCAGCTGATTTCCGTTAATATTTCACCGAGACGATTCCTGTTTGTCCTCATCCGATATGAAATGTCACATATTTCAAACAGTCACACCATATGCATCTTATTTGAAATTCAAGCATGTCCACATTTTGAATAGCTCTAGCAGCCGCACTGTGGAGGATCTATTCCTAGCAATGTGGTGCTCTACCAATTTTTTGAGCAATTTTTATCGTGACATTCCGGTGCTTTACTGTGGATTTTTTATTTTCGCCGCACAAAAGTGAAGAAAAATTACAGATTATGTAAGTATATTGCAGGTTTCTTTTAACCAATGGATTATTTATATTGATGTTCACATTGATATGTGAGAAAATGTAAGAAATCCGTAGGAATGCCTGTAAATCGACATTTTATAATTATATTCCGATACTTAACAGAGTGCTCAGTGCTCTCCCAATAGTCAAGTGCTCTCCCCAGGATCATGTATTGTGCTATAACAAGCAAAAAAGCGAATAAATACTAAATATTATGCGTTGGTTAGGGGGTAATAAACTTAATATGTTATTTTGCGTCGCATATACGTCCATAAAGGCATACTTTGTTCGATTAATCACGTATTTCTGGGGTAGCAAACGCAATGGGGAGTATATGCATGAACTATGTAATCTATAATTATTTCTATGTGTTCTATTGGATATAACTGATAACAAACGCTCAATTCTTGTTCAGGAAATGGTTGTCGAACGTATTTTTATTGTGTAACTGTAATTGTGGCCAATCTTGGAATGTGACATAGTTGGTTGGTTTATGGCAATTAATAGGTCATTATCCTTGTTATATCCCCAACAGAAACTGTTGCACCAGTGTTCACAAATATCATGTTTCATGTAAAATATCATGCTGAGATTTTGAAACAACCGAGCAGTCGAAACCGGAAAACCTCAAACATTCTTACGTAGTTTGGTGGAATAACCGCGAAAAACTAAACACGATATCAGCTATGACTATACACAGGTTCATGCAATTAGGTCCATTCGAGCAAAACTTACAACACAATCAGGTAGTAAGAGTGTTTTAATAGAGTAATCCCACGCTACTAGTCCTGCTGTGGCTAAAAAAGAGCTAAACTACACATTGCATGTGTATCACGGGGTGATAGAACGTTGATGGACCAGTGGGGGGTGTTTTTATTCTCATCGTTCATTGATGTTCCCCGATAATCGTGACCAGATTTTCATTGCGAACGCCAAATTACAAACCCGCAAATGTGTAAGTGTATATATATATATGTTTATGTGTGTATTTGAGTGGCCGTTTGTATGTATAATTGTTTTATTTCGACATTTGCGTCGTTTTGGTGGTCAGTGCTCTGTTTCTGATTTGTGACGCCATCATGTGTGTATGCACCAATGTTGGATTTTCATTATTCGTATTTATATATTCATGTATTCATATATTTATTGTCATGGACCTTAGTGGTTTACACCACATGCTTGGGGTCAGTTGTATGGATTACATGTCTATTCTTATAGCCATTTTGCAATTATTTTCTATTTATACTATTTGTCTTCGCTATGTGTTTTCTTGTGTGGCTCACATTCATGTGGATAATCCACTTGGGTGTGAGTCATATGTATTGTATGGGAGGCCAAATTCACATTTAATAATGAATTGTGCTTAAGCGCAAATAGGGCATTTACGCTTAAGCGTAATTAATTGCGCTTAAGCGCAATCAATTGCACTTAAGCGCAATCAATTGCGCTTAAGTGTAATTGTGACTACTATCTAACCTACCCATAAACTATTAGCATGACCTGGTGTATCACCTAGCAACACAAGATGAGCATTGAGCTAATTTTAACCTGTACTCAACAGTCAACTGTGAGTTTGTGTTCAACAATGAGAATCCCTAATTACATATTATCAGCATCCCTCTATCCAAAGAATTGATGTCTACTTCCCGGAACTCTAGTATTTTTTTGTATGATGTTTTTAATTTATTTTTGCACAAATTTTAGCCTTTACTGTGGTAATATCCTATACATGCATGCAGTGTCACTGCATGCGGGCTTTCTTACCTCATACAGTGATGCTCTAATTAATCGACTTCTTAACCACAGCATAATTATGGGTAACTTTTCAGGATTTAGTCGGAAATATGGCTTGTTGCCATTCATCGAAAAGCTCTCGAGCCATATTTCCGACTAAATCCTGAAAAGTTATCCATAATTCTGCTGTGGTTAAGGAGTTGATTAATTAGAGCATTACTGTATGGTTTACTTATTGACTTAAATCAGGGGAAAAAACCCTATTTTCATATTATCAACATCCCTGTCCAAAAAATGCATGGGGTATACACCAAAATGTCTGACCGTATAACGTGTGCCATCGCAATCGGAGTAGAGGAGCGTGATCTCACGATCACCGTGATTGGCGAGTGTGTGTTGTAGTGTGGCGTTCCCATCTCCAACTTTCTTTTGACAGTAGTAGCATCGCCATTTTTGAAGAATAAAAACGTGAAGGTGTGTATTCATGCATAGGTGAAGTAATTAACTCGTCCGCGGACGGACATCAGACCATGAATCCCTATTCTAGCATGTCCTGATATCCTAAGAGTAAAATCCAAAATGGCCACCAGCGGCCATGTTTTTTGGCTGATTGATCCCAAAATGACTCGTTCCCATCTACATGTAAACATTCATGACAAATTTTATGATGATCAGACAAACAGTACGACCTGTAGACCGCGCCAATGGATTCAATTTTGAAATCAAAGATGGCCACCAGTGGCCATGTTTTTTGGCCAAATTACCCCCAAAATGATTCGTGCCCAACTAGGGGCCACCCCAATGATGAATATGAAGTTTGGTGATGAACGGATCAGGGTTGTGGTCTGTAGAGTGTGTGAAAGTATTTAGTGATGCAAAGAGTAAAATCCAAGATGGCCGACAGCGGCCATGTTTTTTGGCCAAATGACCCCAAAATGACTCGTTCCCATCTAGAGGTCACCCCGATGATCCATATGAAGTTTGGTAATGATCAGATCAGAGATGTGGTCTGTAGGATGTGTCAAAGGATTTAGTGATGCAAAGAGTTAAATCCAAGATTGCCACCAGCGGCCATGTTTTTTGGCCGAATGATCCTAAAATGACTCGTTCCCATCTACATGTAAATGTCAACATTCATGACAAATTTTATGATGATCACACAAACAGTACAGCCTGTATAGTTAGGGAGCCCGCATATGTTCTATTCACACTTTTGCGTACAAAAGGTTTGACCCCCTAAAGTTGGTACCAATAATGGAACATTCTGAAAAACCGATTTCTTAAGTTGCGCATTCCTGGGGTTTAGGGGCCGCTGAACCCCAAAAAGTGCCAAAAATCACTTCTATTTACACTTCCGCGTACATCGATGAATTTTGGTTTGATGATACTCCTAAGTGTACTGATTAAGAAAACACAACTTAAGAAAGGGATTTTCCTGGGGTTTTCAGATAAGAAAGGGGGTCCCATGCTGAACCCCAAAACGTGATTTTTCACTTTTTTTTACACTTTCGCATACATCCATAATTTTTGGTTTCAAAGTACTTTGATATATACTAATTATAAAAACACAACTTAAGAAGCAACTTTTCCTGGGGTTTTAAGATAAGAAGGGGGTCATCGGGTTGCCCTTCAAAACGTAAAAAATCACTTTTATTTACATGATTGCATTCGTCCAACGTGTGTGTATGTGCGCACGCCCCTGGAACGTTGCACTATTACACAACCAATACATCCCTAATTCGATACGATCAACTTAAGAAATATATATTCATGTCGTTTTCTGATAAGAACGAGACTTGTAACCCCCCCCCCCCCCCCACAACCCGATCATATTTCAACAAGAAATGAAAAGAACATTGTAATGTAAGTGAGGCATATCATTACCTATGAATATCCAAATCTCTGGAACCATAAATCTTACCTTGGCTCTAAATGGCTGCGAAAATGGCCGCCAAAATATGGAAAATGGTAAATATTGCCCCAGGGTGTCCTGCAATCGCTTACAAGTTGTGCTTGATGTACACGATTGGCTAATATGTTTTCTACACATTGCATACTAACATGTCTGATGCACCATGGATCATTTTTACTATTGTCACCACTGACATCACCAGAAATATTGGATTATTCTCTCACACACTTGACATAAATATCGGCAAAAATTCACTTTTCAGGGTTCGACCATTTGTTCAAGTAAAATGTAACTATCTTTGGATTGAAAGGTGTTTATTGTTTTGGTCTATCTTAAATGTGTCACACTACGGTGTTTATAGACTAAATTGCTCAAGATGGCTTCCAAAATGGCAACCAAATTTGTAAATATCCCGAACATTATTCTCTGCGTTATCCGAAAAGGGTGGCAAATTGTGATTCACTTGGTTATTGTACGTGTTAGTTACAATGCAAATTAACTGACAACTACGTTCTATTATGCTTGTCCCAGTTCCGTATGGGGCATGACAAATACATTTTAAAGTTGCAGTATGGAATTTTGCGGAGAACCTCTTTTGTGATTCTGGCCATATTATTGAAAGGAAATGGGCAGAACTTTGAGACGGAACTGAGATGAACCATATATTGGGTATTCTGGCCCATTATGATACAAATGTATCAACTGGATACAGGGTGGAAGCCAAGATGGCAGCCAGGGAGTTACTATATGATCATAGATGAGGATAATAGGTAATAGATAATACAGGGAGTTATTGTATGGTCATGAATGATGTGTGGGTATATAGGGAGTGCCCTGTTGGTAACGATGGGACGTATATTTATATATGTTGTGGATGTGTTATCATTGGTGGTGTATGGGGAGTAGATTTATTATCATGGATGGCGTGTATGAGTATGGCAAGTATGGAACTTATGAGTGGTCGTATGTGCGGATATTGGTATATCTGGATGGGCTCACCATTGGTGATGTGCATATGTATACCTGGATTGACTCTATGGTCATGGGTATGGCGAATAGGTATACATGTAGTGGCTGTATGGTCCATGGTGAGGTGAATATGTATACAATGAGTGACTGTATGATCGTGAATGTAGTGAATATGTATACATATATGGTCATGTGTCGGGTGTAGGTGTATACCTGGTGTTCATGCATGGTGACTCGTGGCTGTATGGTCATTTGTGGTATGTACGGGTATAACCAAGTATGGCTGTATGATCAGGTGTACTAGTACGTGTATAAAGTGGGTGACTATGTTGTCAGTTGTGTGGTGTTTATGTGCATATGGGGTGACTGGGGTAATGGGTGGGTTGTACATGTGTACCTTGGGTGGCTATCGCTTTCCACAATAACTCAAGGATATGTTAACCAATAGAGGGGTCATGTCATATCGTGGAAAGCGATAGCCACCCATTATCACACAGCCATCTATTATATATTTTGAAAGATCTGTGTGTGTATGTATGTGTTTGTTTGTGTGTGTGTGTGTGTGTGTGTTTGAAATCGATGGACTCGAAAACGACTAAGCCAATTTCGATGAAATTTGGTATTTGGATGTGTTTTCGGCCGGAGACGAACATAGGCATATTTATTTGTCCGTGCGAGGTCAACTTTTCACGTGCGGAGGTCAAATCTATTTTTACGCCGTTTTTGCGCTAATATATTTCAGTTCGGTGCTCACAAATCGATTCGATATAGCGCGAATAATAAATTGCCAGTCATATAATTTGCACGGTTAGAATCTGTGTGGCTTCATCTTTCCAACGATATATAATATGTATGTATCCGTTTTAGTTATCTGCCTCAATTATTAGGTACAAGTGGTACAATGCTTTTATCGGGATAAAATCAATGCGTAATTTCTATGACGTCGTCAGAGGTCATAAAGTTAGATTACGTTAACTCTCACCCTGCCGATGCATTTGACTGTGTCGCGTTAACTCATCACCGGCCGAGATATCCGCAAATGACATTGGGCTATATATCTCGGAAACGGGTGTAGCTATCGACTTGAAATTTGGTATGTGAATGTATCTTGCCCCGGATACGAATTTTATCGGGTCGCCGAGCACGTGCGACGCCAGCTTCGCGCATGCGCAGACGAGATCTCGGAAACGGGTTGAGATATTGACTTTAAATTTGTTATGTGAATGTATCTTGCCCCGGATACGAATTTTATCGGGTCGCCGAGCACGCGCAACACCAGCTTCGCGCATGCGCAGACCAGATCTAGGAAACGGGTGGAGCAATCGACTTGAAATTTGGTTTTTGAATAGCCCGGACGAAGTCGGGTCACCTTCTAGTTACATATATACATAAACACCACAGACATAACAATAGAGTGACCCACTGTATACATGTACACCTGACCCATGACCACGGATGACCATTCAGCCACGCGTCACAATGCAGGCACACCGGGTATACTCCTAAACATGACCCATAACCATATAGTCACTCCTTGTATACCCATTCATCTCACCATTGGCCATCCCCTGTATACATATTCTCCAAACGCATGGTCAAATAGTCAATCAATATATACATCAACACCACAACAATGACCATAAAGTCACTCCGGTATACATATGCACATCACCAATGGCCATATAGCCACTCGCTTCATACACATACCCTCACCCATGTTACCTGGTATACTCCTTCACCTGACCTATGGCCATATGGTCACCCCGTGTGTACCTATTCAAAACATTCATACACGATCATGGTCAATCCTTGTATACATATTCACCTCAACATTGGCCATGTCAATCCCTGTATCCCTATTTATCACACCATAGCCACTCAAGATATACTAATACACCCAGCCATGTCAGTATAGTCACTCCATGTGTGCATATGCACCTCATCCATGGCCATATAGCCACTCGCTATATACACATATCCCTCGCCCATGACAACAAAGCAACACGTGTGTGTACTGGTATAACCTACACATGACGATACCGACACGGGTCACCAAACAGGAACACCAGGTACATGTATACTCATACGACTGTCACCCCCTGTATAGATGTTCATTACATTTATGCTCATAGTCACTACTTGTATACCTACATGTACTCATATCACCATTAACCATATAGTCACTACATGTAGGCCTATTCGACACACAGTCATATAACCACTCGATATACATATGCAGCCCACCCTAGACCATAGATTTACTCCACGTATACATGTAAACCTCACTAATGGCCATTCAGCCCTTCCAGATATACAAAACAAACCTGCACATACGACAACTCAAACAATCCATACTTGCATATACACCTCACACATGACAATTAATCAATTCACTGTATAATCATACACACCATCCATGATAATACAGCTAAGCCCTATACACCCACCAATGATAATACATCCACGAGATATATAAATATACATCCCACCCGTTACCACAAGGACACTCCCTATGTACCCACACGCTCGATAAAGTCCACCCAACTTACTCCAGGTATTCATATTCAATCATGACCGTACAGTCATTCCATGTATACCTATACACATTACCCGTAACCATAAAATCACTACATATTTATCCACACACCCCATCCATGATCATACAGACAACACATGTACATCCCACCATGACCTTACAGTCACTCCACATATACATAGTCAACACATAGATGACCATGTAGCTATATCCACACACCACACCAATGGCCATACAGGCACACCGGGTGCACCCGTACTGGATATACACAAGCATACACCATGCAGTCACTACATGCATACCGATTCACCCCACACCTGACCATGACCTCCCCCTGTATACCTAGATGCATCTTACCATGGACAACCCACTCATAACCATATAGTCACTCATTGTATACCTACTCACATCAGTCATGACATACAATAACTCCCTGTATACCTATTCACCTAACATATGATCACAGAGTAACTCCCTGGCTACGATCTTGGCATCCACACTGTATCCTGTTGACATTTTTTTTATCATAATGGACCAGAATAGCCAAAGATTATGGTCCATCTCAGTTCTGTCTCAAAGTTCTGCCGATTTCCTTTCAATAAATATGGTCAAAATCACAAAAGAGGTTCTCGGAAAAATTACATACTTTAAAATGAATTTGTCATGCCCCATACGGAACTGGCACTACTGGGAATAGAACATGTAGTTGTCAGTTAATTAACTAACACGTATAATAACCAAGTGAGTCACAATTTGCTACCTTTTCGGATAATGTAGAGAATGTTCGGGATATAATATGTAAACATTTAGCATTTAACAAATTTGGTTGCCATTTGGTCTGTAAACACCGTAGTGTGACACATTTAAGATAGACCAAAACAATAAACACCTTTCAATTCAAAGATAGTTATATTTTACCTGAAAAAATGGTCCAAACCTGAAAACTGAATTTTTGCCAATATTTATGTCACGTTTGTGAGAGAAAAGTCCAATATTTTTGACGATGTCAGTGGTGAAAATAGTAACAATTAACCATGGTGCATCAGACATGTTAGTATTCAATGTATAGAATGCAGAATAGCCAATTTTATACATCAACACAACTTGTAAGCGATTGCAGGACACGTTGGTGTAATATTTACCATTTTCCATATTTTGGCGGCCATATTGGCAGCCATTTTGAGCCAAAGTAAGAATTTTGGTTCCAATGATTTGGATATTCATAGGTATTGATATGCCTCACTTACATTACAAAGTTCTGTTCATTTCTTGTTGAAATATGACTAGAATCCCAATTGTGATTTTTTGTGAAATTTTATACCGCATTCTGTACAATCGAATTTTTGAGGGATCGGACCCCAATAATTGCATATTTAATTGCTCCAATGATCAGTTAATATACAAAACACAAAATAAAGTTGCATTACTCAACCAGTTCCAAACAGAATGAATTGATCTAGAAGATATTTGTGAAAATATGTCATATTTTCAACTTCCGGTGGCCATTTTGGCGGCCATCTTGGATGGCGAGTTTCAATTTTGGCCCAAAAAAGTGTCAATATGTCTTAGCTTCACGACAATATATACATTTGTATACATTTTACTAGATTTTCCCGCTATAATATTCATAAAACTGGCTCACTTATAGTTCTAGAAAATGGATCGGGTTGTGGGGGTGGGGTTGGGGGGGTTGGGGGGGGGGGGGGGGGGTAACAAGTCTCGTTCTTATCAGAAACGACATGAATTTATATTTCTTAAGTTGATCGTATCGATTTAGGGATGTATTGGTTGTAATAGTGCAACGTTCCAGGGGTGTACGCACATGCACACACGTTGGACGAATGCAATCATGTAAATAAAAGTGATTTTTTTACGTTTTGAGGGGTGACCCGATGACCCCCTTCTTATCTTAAAACCCCAGGAAAAGTTGCTTCTTAAGTTGTGTTTTTATAATTAGTATATATCAAAGTACTTTGAGACCAAAAATTATGGATGTACGCGAAAGTGTAAAAAAAAGTGAAAAATCACGTTTTGGGGTTCAGCATGGGACCCCCTTTCTTATCTGAAAACCCCAGGAAAATCCCTTTCTTAAGTTGTGTTTTCTTAATCAGTACACTTAGGAGTATCATCAAACCAAAATTCATCGATGTACGCGGAAGTGTAAATAGAAGTGATTTTTGGCACTTTTTGGGGTTCAGCAGCCCCTAAACCCCAGGAATGCGCAACTTAAGAAATCGGTTTTTCGGAATGTTCCATTATTGGTACCAACTTTAGGGGGTCAAACCTTTTGTACGCAAAAGTGTAAATAGAACATATGCGGGCTCCCCAACTAGTAGCCCGCGCCAATGGATTTAATTTTGAAATCCAAGATGGCCACCAGTGGCCATGTTTTTTGGCCGAATGACCCCAAAATGACTCGTTCCCATCTACATGTCAATGTCAACATTCATGAAAAATTTCATCCAAGATCAGACCAAAGATACAACCTGTAGCCCGCGCCAAAGGAAATTGTTGACAGACACACGCACGACAACCCATGGCAATAGCTCAAACTTACAAAGTCAAGCTAAACAAGAAAATGGGGCCTAAGCAGAATGTGGTCCCCAGAGGGTTAATTTAGTGACGCTGCCTGGTTCTAACCACCCTTAGAAGGATTTGCTCTAATCTCCATTATAGGTTATATCTTTGCAGTGTTCGGCTCGAACTGTGTGGTTATTGCTTATATGCACTGACTAAAACCCCTGAAGTAAACTGAGGTATTCAGTATATAAAATCACATTTTCACTTTAGAACCTAACTCGAGCAGGACCGATCATGGCATGACAGCACAAAGAAATGATGAACAACAATAATGAATTACACTGAGTTTAATCTTAATGGAATTTGACCGGTTTCAAGAATTGACTACAGCAGTCAGTCACAGAATAAATAGTTGACTCCCTGGGTGAGCATGAGTAAGGTACAAACATGATTGGCAGAGGGGTAACCTGGTAACTAACGCATGCTTCAGTTAACCTGGCGTAAACAAAACGCTGGACAATGAACACTCCGGGTAATGGCCTACAAGACAAGGGTACCTAAATCCATCAATCCAATAATTTCTATGGTTACTAATAGAACATAAATAAATAGTTTGTTTTTTTTCCTACTAACTTTCATTTTCAGTTATTAATCAATATTTTGACTGTTTGCAATACAATTTCTTGATAGTGTCTTTTTGAAAAGTGGTGTTCAGTTACGAGGTAAATTAAACATAAACAACGGAAAACAATTCCCTCTAAATATTTTCACAATGCAAAATTTGGAAGAAAATCCAATGTACTGCCAATATTCCAAATTTCATGTATGTATCATGTATCCAGAGAAAGTGTTTCAGTTTATCATTCTCATCTGTAAGATTGTATGCTCCCTTAATCATTAGAAATTATTTCAGTATCCTTTACCCGGAATGTTCTGCCCTAATTCGCCAACATAATTCAATGAATATAACAAGGAATGGAAAATGATATAGAACACACTGACACACTTCTATACAATTTGATGATATGCTGAAATGCGACTACTAGTATAATACGCCCCTGGTTTTATTGTAACTAAATAATTTCCAATGAACATAATTTGTGTTCAGAGCTTTTCATCAAGAATAGATATTTACTCGGCTAACTATTCTGAAAACAGATACCTTCTCCCAAAAAAACTATGGCGGTCACTGGCCATTTTATTTTTACCAAACTTTGTCTTGGTCAGAAAATCTGTTTTTGTTTAAAATTCTAAACACACCTTTTTCACCCCCAACACCCAGAAATTATGTGGTTTTGAAAATTTATATCTTCATATTTTATCAACAGAGGCCAATAAGTTTGAAACCAAAGGGCACTGGACACATCTTTGAATCTTAAATTTTCCATGAAAATTGTTAAAAAGAATAATATTTATGTTCATCTAGAATTCCCAATTTCAAATAAATGCCAAGCTGTCTTATAAGTTATAATTGTGAAATTGATGTCAATATAAACTACAAATTTATATTGTATATGCTGCCTTATCTATAAAGCCAGGAGAATAATAATTGCAAGATGTCTGTTGAGAATATGCAAAATGGTCTAGGACAGTTTTATTACATTGCAGCCAATATCACAACCCATACATCATCGTGATTCATACTTACATATCCATGACAAAGGTTGGGGATATGAGAATTGCAACCATCAGCACACACGCTTTGAACAGACAGTATTTTTATAAGAGAATCAGCTGAGAGAATTGCCATAATTTGCACAAGTTTTAAATACCAGTATTTTGCAAGCCAAAAGTGGCACAAACACAGAGACAGATTCACAACAGCTTGGTTTACAAATGAATTCAACTCCGTTCTTCCACTGATAAATTTTTACAAGCATCTTTCAAAGGTATTAAATGTTGAAATAATTTTGGAGAATACAAGACCAGCAACTTCAACATGGATACAGCTTGTATTTAACGTGTGATCCAATTATATATTCTACAGTGACATTTGAATGCACAAGTTGGCAAAAACCTAACAATTGTTTATATGAGATTTTTTTTTCTTCACATTTGTTTTATTTTTAAGTCATGTAATGTTTTGTAAATAATTATAAACCAAGCAGTCTAACTTTCTATCTGGACCAAAATCAAAACTTGCACTAATGTCGGGTAATGGAAAGAAATATATTGGTTGATATTAAGTCAACAAAAACATGAGACAGATGATAAATTGGAAAGCAAACTTAACATAACAGGTAATATGTCTCTTTTAATTTTGTTGAAAACTGCTAAAGGCTAAATAATGGAAAAATGAGCACCACAACTAGTATATAAACCTCTCCCAGTGTTCATGGAATGAGGAATAACTGTTCAGCTTCTATTCAAGACAGGTCTGAAAATTTCTAATTTTTCGGCAATTTGAAAAATGTTTTGAAAACCATATTCAGAACATACATTTTGTCAATTTTAAGCTATCAAATTAACAATAAGAATTCATGCCTACATGAACACTGCAAAAGATTTTGGAAATACGACATGGGTATATTGCTAACTTAAAATTTATAGCCTTATCAGTCACAATTGCATGCACATAATTCGCTGACTTGCCTCAATATTTTAGAATGGGCAAAGAGATCAGGACATGTTCAAATTCAAAGCACATGGAAATTCAGACCTGCCAAAAATAACAGAAGAAAAAAACAACATAACACTGCAAAATGGTAATTTGTAAAGAAATTCTTGATTTTAAATATAGGAAACATTCAAAAGTTAATACCTATTTACGTTCAACCAAATATAAATTTTTAAATAATGATTAGTCAGTTTCAATTTTTCATGTTAAAACAAAAACTGATCAATTGAACAAGTTACTTTGTACATATACCAATATATGAATACAGCGTCTATCACTCAATCACTCGATCAATCATCAAAGCTATTCCAGTATTAATTTAACATAGACAATCACCCAAGAGATGTCACCAACGATGGTCAGTATTCAGTCTTAAATAGAGACTAACAAATATTTTCATATGAATGTGACATTTCACAGGAAAGAACCCACAGAAATTGATCATACATGCATTCAACAAATTTAGTCCCCCGAATAATAACATAATTAAAAATGCATTCTCTCTTCCCAGCTAAATAAAGTATGACTGACATGGGTCTATGACAAGAACAGCCATTTATAAAATTCAACTTTAGCTCAATTCTGTGATTTGTCTATTTTTACAAGTTTAATTCTAATGATTTCATAATAGCCGTTAAATAAAATCAAAGACATGACACAAACACTTTTCTGGGTCGGAATTCCTCAAATCTGTGCATATAGACTTAATATCCATGTCGGGTTTCATTTGAAGAATTTAGAAGAAAAAAAATAAGCATTTGAATTGAAATGATTTTATGAAATATAATGCTGTATTTTAATTGGAAAGAGAGAATATCCATTAAATACAACTTTTAATCTGAATTTATTCTAGAACTATAAATTGTCAAGTGCTTCCATTATTTTCAAAGCACTATGTTTTTATTTTTTAAATATTGGACACTATCCTCATTTCATAAAATGCTAAACAAAGCAATTTTTAATTATTTGACAAGGGATTCAATGTTTGATTTCAACAATTACTATTCAATGGAACAAGGACACAGAATTTGATTCAATGAAATGCATATGGGTTTTAATCAAATGCTCGTCCTGTGAAGCCATGAGGGAAGGTTGAAGTTCAATTCAAATGATTGCCCTATCCAGTCATGAGGAAGCTACCTGGAAAATCCATAATGATTAGTATAAACAAACCATGTTATTTTTAGGAATATTCTGGGTTCTAACATATTTAGAGAAAATTTAAATTCATACATTTCCAACAGAGACACTGCTCCAACAGCCCTCATAATTGGCTACGACAATCAGCAAAGGCGAAGCCATTTGCCGAGGAAAACTGGCCACGGCAAAGGATTGCCGTAGCTGATTGCTGAAGCCAAACAATTTGAATTAAGAGGGCTGACTCTTTTTATTAAGTCCCATATAGGCGTTTTAACCAAAGAATTGTACCCGAGACTCAAATGTACATCTAGAATCTTAATGGTATTTTTCATGGCCCATGCAAATAAGTAGAAATGTGTATTTTTTTTATGCTTTTCTTATTAAGCTTCAATTATTAAAGTTTCAGATATTGCCTCATTGTGTAGTCAAATTACTTAAGAGCAGCTTAAGATATTCTGAAACTATACTGGTCTTGCATGGAAACCAATTTTGTTGGAGAAATACAGAATCTAAATTGAAATGCAAACTGAAGAAAGCCAACCAATATTGGATCACACAGTGCATCCATTGAGGAACCCAGAATATACCTTCAACCATTGAGATCATACGACATGATATAGCAAATACAGGTTGCCCTGCAGTATAATAAAAATATCAAGTGTCCGAGCACAAATCACCAATGAGGGTATATCAGCACTAATATGTCAAAATTATGCACATTGCATCAAGTTATTTTGGCCAAGGAACCAATTGCATTGAATCCAACCAAAACCACGGTGATGTTTAGCTCCAGATGATACAATTGAGCAACAGGGAGTGGCTGTCATCTGTGACCTGTGGCACGTCTCTATGGAAACCGTTCCATCTCGAAGCCATCAGTCAATTTCAGCCAAATAAATTCCAGTTTTCACACACGCATGTTCAGAATATTTTCGTGAAACTCGCCCAGACGAGGGATCGTGGAAGCTATGCCTTCGTGAACTATTTAAAAGTAAGTTAGTTCATTAATGCTTTAAGCTTCCGTCTTCACAAGACGAGGAAAATCATTCTCGTCATCGAAATGAGGGGCCGATTCCCGCTTACTGAATCCTCTTCCTCCTCCCCTTTCTCCTCTTTCTCCTCCGGATCCTCTGTCGCCTCGCATTCCTCGTTCCCCTCGGGGACCTCTTGATCGTCTGCCTCCTCGGCCTCGGCCTCCTCTTGGGGAGTCATTGAACGTAATCTTGATGTTCAGTTGGTTTTTAGCATGAAACTGGTCATCGTCTTCATCCTATAAAAGAGTGATCATGAACAAGTGAGTTACAGTTATAATCAGTTGTTATGGCAATAAATTTGTAATGGTCAGGCCTTCGATTATGAGGCGTGCGATCGCGATCGCGCACCATAGCACGCCTGAAATTAAATCTTGGCGAGTAATTAATCACACTCCTCGGCGATATTCGGCGCACGATTGAAAAAGGGTTTATAATAACGATCAACCTTGTTTGCTGGAGAAGACTGACAGACATGCCGTATACGACGGAAGTAATTGTTTTAAGTTTTGCGCATGCGCTAGAACATTATTATAGTCAGGTGCGTTTAGCGATGTCGTCGCATTCGTATGCAGGTCTGAGTAATTCTCGGCTAGATATTGTTACCAACATGACATATTTAAATTAATCCCACTGTGCACCCCATCACCAATGCAACGTAATTTTGGTACCATGATTGTGTTGCGTTCTAAATGAAGCCGCCCCGATGGGCGGTGAAGATGAATAGAAATTGAAACTTGAGTTCGGGGCAATCAAACATTATTTTTAAAAATATCGATAGAGTTCACACAACAGGAAACTCTCACGTGGTTACATGGTCTCTGACCGCATTTCATAACAACTTACATCCAACGGAAGCATTACGACGCAATTCGAGAATGGAGTTTTAATTACTTCAATGTGGAGAATACATGTGTACAAGATGAATCACAATGGTGATAAAATTGATTTAATTTTGAGTCTTCGTTTGTCATTTTATACCCCCGAAATATCCACCAAAATCACACGCCTGGGTTTCAGGTTAGGCGAGTGACCAACCACACTCCTGCATTTTACAGAATCGAAGGCCTGAATGGTTATAAGCCCATTAACTTTTTAACCCTCAATGACGTGTCTAACGGGTACCTGTAACATTACCTAATACCCGGGACAGCCCTCACAGGTAATGTCAAAGCAGACAACAGGGCGTAATATGGCAGCGATTATGTTGCATTCGCTTATTGATAATTTCATTAGACATGTTGTTACCTCAATTTTCTTGAACACTGTCGAAATAGGTAACATTTCAAGGCAAATTGTATCCGTTATTCCACAGCTTATTACCAGTTAAATTGTTGATTGTGAGAATCACACCTATACAACGGAACTGGTGGGTCTATATCATACAGGAATGGAGAAAATGCCATTTTTATTTATGCCAAAAAAGTTGAGTGTCGCCAGAAAACATTGAACAGACTGTTCTGTTCGTTTAGGGGGAAATCCTAGATATACAGGGAATACACATCCCATCTCAGATTATAAATTAAACTTCTGCGAAGAAAACAGGAAAAATCCAATAACTTGGCAATAAGGCCCACACAAGGCCCAAAAAGTCGGGACAAACCTGGTTTTCAAACTCGTCCGAGATATTGTTGCAAGAGACTCATTTATCAAATATGGTTTGAATCAGTTAATATTTAATTGAGTTGTCGCGCTAACAGTGAAAAACATGCTAAAAATGAAACAAACTAAGGTCCATAACTCCGGCGGAAAAATTTGGACAAACCTGGTTTTCGAACTCGTCCGAGATATTGTTGCAAGAGACTCATATATCAAATATGGTTGTAATCAGTTAATATTTGATGGAGTTATCGCGCTAACAGGTGATAAAATTGCAAAAAAGTCATCAAAGATGGAGAACTCTTGTCAAAAAGTTCGGACGTGACCCTACAGGCAGTAAATAGTCATTGGGAGCAACTCACATACCAAAATATTTTTGAATCCGTTCACAAATGTCAAAGTTATAAAGCATTCTTTAGGTCCGCCCGCCCACCAACCACCGTCCCTCGTCAAACCATAAGTCGAGTTTTTGAAAAAACTCGACTAATAAATTCAACTTCCTTATTTGGGTGAGGCTCTTTGCTACCACCGGATTGGTCCGGCTCTTCAAATAACCCGCCGATTGACCGCTCTTCTGGTTGGCAACATAACACACACACATCACACATGGTTTTAATTTCTCCACTTTATCAAAGTTGAATTAAGAACAGCAAAGGTTGGTGCAAATGATATAATTACTCAGAAAGTGGCAACAGGAAATAGATCTTTGGTTTATTCAGAAACATTAGAAGACAATTTCAGTACCGGTAACAGTACGTTGTAATCTATTGCCATTTTGTATTTGGATGAAGGGCATTACGATAATTGGTAACCGGGTAACATTCACTGCTGAGTAATAGTCGCATTTGCGTTAGTTTTGTTATGTCAGGTATCAATCTTTACCAGCATTCTCGACTGTCACATTTTGCGGCAGTTTAATGTCCGGTATAAATATCCAATGGTAGGGTGCTAAGTTATTGAAGAGATGAGGGTTTCTTTACAGTATAAGCATTTTGGCATACGTGTATGGTTTGTTATCACGGAAAGTGTTCACAATCCCGGTAATTTAACAAGTATCTATACCGTAAGGCTATGCACTTCGGTTTCTGCATTAAATTCAATAATTAATCATTATGCCGAATGAAACTACCACGCACTGTGTGGCGAAACATTACTTCGTCTGTTGCATGACCGAAATTAACTGTTTTGCTGTTGGAGGTAATCAAAGCAGAAAACCCAAATTTTAAAGACATAAATCAGTGGAGCCACCGATAAATTAATCAGATTGATGTTTTAGTGATATATGTACTTTTATAGATATTGAACAACAGACTTGTATATTTCCCACATATATTTGCAGTTATCCAGTGTGTTGCTTTCATTGTGGCATGTCTTAAGAGTTGTGGCCAATTTGACAGCCATTTCATGGCCGCATTTGTATTATATTCTGTTCATGTCACTCTATTCTCTTCCAAAACCTAATTTGACACTATTTATTTACTACCAACCGACCAACCACAAAATCAGTGCCAAAACCCTGTATCCCAAACCTGACTTTTTAGTAGAAGCATTTTCTGACTTGGAGGAGCTCTAAAACATTTTCCCCAGATTGGATTTTTCTTGGATTTTGGATATGTTCATCTACTTCTAGTGTTCCCTAATTGAACGACACCAAGATCGCTTCAGTAACAATTTCTTCCGGGTTTGGGTCCAAAATTGTCTAAATCGACTAGACTGATCTGGAGGTGATCCTAAGCATGCCTGTATATTTTCAAAAGAATCAATTTAATTTGGATGGTCTAAGTCAATAGCAGTCAGAGAAACACCCAATTTATTTGAAATGATGTATGTTCATTTAATAATTAGTTCACCAAACAGCCTATCAAAGTTTGCTAAACTTATTGGTTAAACATCCCTATGAATTAATGACTGGGAAATAAGTGGTTACATAGGGTTAACATTTGTTGTTATTGCTTACATCTTCATCATCATCATCTTCGTCGTCACCATCTTCATCTTTGTGTTTATTTTTCAGAACAAATGTTGGCCGTTTTGAATCAGCGGAGTCGCCTTCGCCAGGTTTTCGGATATTGAAGGAAGCTTTCATTCTGTTCTTTGATTGGAGGGCTTTCCATTCTTCCAGGGTCATCTCCTTGTTTTCCGGTTCAGCTTCGGGTAATACTTCTGCTTCATTTTCTTTGCTCTCACTGTAACAAATGATTGAGGTAAATTAACATTGGCCTCACTGTATCAAGCGATTCAGGTAAATTTTCATTGACAGAAATACACATCTCAGATGTGAAGATCGATAGATTGATATATATTAAAGGCAAAAAAAAAGAAGTTATTTGAGTGTCAATTTTTTTTCTTCTGAATCAATGAGGGAGAGAATTTTATTTTTTAATCACATTGTAAGCATGGATTATGATAGCTTCCCTTCTCTAGCAAGTAAGAAAATGTACAGGGAACTGTATGCATATACACTCATTTAATCTGATATTAAAATTATATTGTGCTACTCGTATATGACATGGGGACTACCTATAATGTTCTAATGCCTCGGACTATTCAAAATTATTATTGCCGTCTATAAATTGACACCTCTCCATTATAACGTGTGATCCTAAATTTCCTCCAGTAGTACTGTACCTTTCAGTTGTTCTGGAGTTACAATGAGCACACAAGACTATGATGATCATTTTCTTCAAAGTAGTCTTCTACTTAATGTTCTACTAGTACGTCACTATATGTATATGATAGCCAATCTTCACACATTACAGAAATATGTTAAAGATTTCACGTATTTGCAAATAATGCTTAATACGTATGGATGTTTGTAAAAACATACCAAATAATTTAGAAAAAAATTGTTTCTTTTTTTATGATATTTGTTATATATAAAATCAAAAATTGAAAAATTTACTTCAATGCAGCAGTGTCAGACTAAAATAATATTTTTTATTTGGCCTGAAGCAACATTAAACAGTCAGGCCTGGCAATTCATTGACATATCTTCCGCAATAAACTGACTAAGGATAATGAACAATTACACAGACTAATACCAGTAGTTGACATCGGTATGGATAGATACTGCTTTACATCCTATTCCCATCCTTATATTCTTCTATAGTGGACCTTGACCAGATCCAGTGGAGGAAATTTTTTCGTCAATCTTAATCGAAATTACGCATTACACATTATTTTTCTGTAGAGAAGATCCGAACTGTTCTATACAGACGATAGAGCACATTCATAAACAACCCATTTTGGAACACATGCGGTGTGATTTTATTCAAACGTTAATGTTACAGGTTTTTTTTAAAGTTTAATACTACTTGTTAGTTAAACATTTCTTACACTGGACATCTCAAGACATATATGTAAGTTCCAATTTACAAATTACCGGGTGTATACACTATAGAATTTCAATTGACGACTAGGTGGCCTTGTTTAAGCTTACCGCACAATGGTCACTTCACAAGGACAAATGAGTTTGTATTCTTGGGAAATTATGTAAAAATTGTGCTAAAATATATTTTTCACATTAAATTCCCACTTTTAATTGACAACTTGTGTGGAGTTCAGAACAAATATCATGTCTTCTATGGAATAAACCAGTTTACTATCACAATTGTTATATATTTTACAGTCATGGATTATTTCAGATGAGCGGGTAATTAACTCATAAAAATTTCAAGGATCCACTTACTTCAGTTCTGGATTTTCTTCAGTTTCTGGCAGTGGTTCAGATTCAACTTCCCTTAACTGTTCGCTGTAATGAAACAAGACTCAGTTAAAGTGACTGAATAGTTTGACACATTTACTTCTCAATGTAATTCCTTACTCAGTTCTAAACATATAAATTGAGATGCTCCAATCTTTATTTGCTGTTTAAAGTTCAGAGAACGTTTACAAATTGAAAGTTGGACATTAGTTGTTTGTTAACCATGAAAATCACATTTTACTTCCAAGGCATGTCCCGACAGTTTTTCTGTAGTATAATACATATCAAACAATAATGATTTCATGGTAAAAAAAATGAAAGTGTCAACGACACTGTAGCTCAACTTGGAAAGGGAATAATTTCATGTGTTAAAGTCAATGGAGTGATTAGGAATGTGGAAAGTTGAAAGGCATAGTTATGCAAAGAGTAAAATCTAAGATGACCGCTGGCAGCCATGTTTTTTTGCCAAATGATCCCAAAAAGACTCGTTCCCATTTACATGTCATTATTAACATCCAGTACAAATTTCATGATGATCTGACAAATGATACGACCTGTAGCCTGTGTCAAAGGATATAGTCATGCAAAGAGTAAAATCCAAGATGGCTGCTGGCAGCCATGTTTTTTGGCCAAATGACTCCAAATTGAATAATTCCCATCTACATGTCATTGTTAACATCCGCAACAATTTTCATGAAGATCTGACCAAAGCTACGACATGTAGGCCGCGCCAAAGGATTTAGTCATGCAAAGAGTTAAATCCAAGATGGCTTCTGGTGGCCATTTTTTTTGTCCGAATGACCCCAAAACGACTCGTTCCCATCTACATGTCAATATTAACATCCTTGACAAATTTCATGATGATCAGACGAGCAGTATGACCTGTAGCCCGCGCCAATGGATTGAATTTTGAAATCCAAAATGGTGGCTGGTGGCCATGTTTTTTGCCGAATGACCCCAAAATAACTGTTCCCATCTACATGACAATGTCAACATTCATGACAAATTTTATAAAGATTGGACAAAAGGTACGGCCTGTAGCCCGTGCTAATGGATTGAATTTTGAAATCCAAGATGGCCACTGGCGGCCATGTTGTTTGTCCGAATGACTCCAAAATGACTCGTTCCCATCTACATTCCAATTTCAACAGCCATGACAAATTTCATGATGACCAGACTAAAGGTACGACCTGTAGCCCGTGCTAAAGGATTTAGTCATACAAAGAGTAAAATCCAAAATGGCTGCTGGCGGCCATGTTTTTTTACCCGAATGACCCCAAAATGACTCGTTCCCATCTACATGTCAATATTAATATCCATGAATTTTTTTAGGATGATCCGACCAAAGGTACGACCTGTAGGCCGTGCCAAAGAATTTAGTCATGCAAAGAGTAAAATCTAAGATGGCTGCCGGTGGCCATGTTCTTTGGCCGAACAACCCCAAAAATACTCGTTCCCATCTACATGTCAATATTAATATCCATGAGAAATTTCATGATGATCAGACAAACAGTACGACCTGTAGCCCGTGCTAATGGATTGAATATTGAAATCCAAGATGGCCACTGGCGGCCATGTTTTTTTCCCGAATGAACCCTAAATGACTCGTTCCCATCTACATTTCAATGTCAACAGCTATGACACATTTTATGATGATCCGACAAAGGGTACGACCTGTAGGCCGTACCAAAGAATTTAGTCATGCAAAGAGTAAATCTAAGATGGCTGCCGGCAGCCATGTTTTTTGGCCGAATGACCCCAAAATTACTCGTTCCCATCTACATGTCAATGTTAACATTCATGACACATTTTATGATGATCCGACCAAAGGTACGACCTGTAGGCCGTGCCAAAGAATTTAGTCATGCAAAGAGTAAATATAAGATGGCTGCCGGCAGCCATGTTTTTTGGCCGAATGACCCCAAAATTACTCGTTCCCATCTACATGTCAATGTTAACATTCATGACAAATTTCATGATGATCAGACCAAAAGTACGACCTGTAGCCCGTGCTAATGGATTGAATTTTGAAATCCAAGATGGCCGCTGGCAGCCATATTATTGTCCGAATGACTCCAAAATGACTCGTTCCCATCTACATTCCAATTTCAACAGCCATGACAAATTTCATGATGATCAGACTAAAGGTACGACCTGTAGCCCATGCTAAAGGATTTAGTCATACAAAGAGTAAAATCCAAAATGGCTGCTGGTGGCCATGTTTTTTTGCCGAATGACCCCAAAATGACTCGTTCCCATCTACATGTCATTGTTAACATCCATGAAATTTTTTAGGATGATCCGACCAAAGGTACGACCTGTAGGCCGTGCCAAAGAATTTAGTCATGCAAAGAGTAAAATCTAAGATGGCTGCCGGTGGCCATGTTCTTTGGCCGAACAACCCCAAAATTACTCGTTCCCATCTACATGTCAATATTAATATCCATGAGAAATTTCATGATGATCAGACAAACAGTACGACCTGTAGCCCGTGCTAATGGATTGAATATTGAAATCCAAGATGGCCACTGGCGGCCATGTTTTTTTCCCGAATGAACCCTAAATGACTCGTTCCCATCTACATTTCAATGTCAACAGCTATGACACATTTTATGATGATCCGACCAAGGGTACGACCTGTAGGCCGTACCAAAGAATTTAGTCATGCAAAGAGTAAATCTAAGATGGCTGCCGGCAGCCATGTTTTTTGGCCGAATGACCCCAAAATTACTCGTTCCCATCTACATGTCAATGTTAACATTCATGACACATTTTATGATGATCCGACCAAAGGTACGACCTGTAGGCCGTGCCAAAGAATTTAGTCATGCAAAGAGTAAATATAAGATGGCTGCCGGCAGCCATGTTTTTTGGCCGAATGACCCCAAAATTACTCGTTCCCATCTACATGTCAATGTTAACATTCATGACAAATTTCATGATGATCAGACCAAAAGTACGACCTGTAGCCCGTGCTAATGGATTGAATTTTGAAATCCAAGATGGCCGCTGGCAGCCATATTATTGTCCGAATGACTCCAAAATGACTCGTTCCCATCTACATTCCAATTTCAACAGCCATGACAAATTTCATGATGATCAGACTAAAGGTACGACCTGTAGCCCATGCTAAAGGATTTAGTCATACAAAGAGTAAAATCCAAAATGGCTGCTGGCGGCCATGTTTTTTTGCCGAATGACCACAATATTACTCGTTCCCATCTACATGTCATTGTTAACATCCATGAAAAAATTTATGCTGATCGGACCAAAGGTAAGACCTGTAGGCCGTGCCAAAGAATTTAGTCATGCAAAGAGTAAAATCTAAGATGGCTGCCGGTGGCCATGTTTTTTTGCCGAACCACCCCAAAATTACTCGTTCCCATCTACATGTCAATATTTACATCCACGACAAATTTCATGATGATAAGACAAACAGTACGACCTGTAGCCCGTGCTAATGGATTGAATATTGAAATCCAAGATGGCCACTGGCGGCCATGTTTTTTTCCCGAATGAACCCAAAATGACTCGTTCCCATCTTCATGTCAATGTCAACAGCTATGACAAATTTCATAATGATCCGACCAAAGGTACGACCTGTAGCCCGTGCTAAAGGAAATTGTTGACGCATCACGCACACACACACGGACGACGGACGACAAAGCCATGGCAATAGCTCAAACTTTACAAAGTAAAGTTGAGCTAAAAAAGTCTTCGCTGTTTCAGTATAGAGTCGACGAATCTATCCAGAGAAAACTTTAAGTAGGCATCTCTATTTACCTGCCAATTTTAAATCATATCCTTGTAGTATCAAAATTGAGATTTGACATTAAATGTATGGGCATTCATCACATAACATACCTATTTAATTTTCCAACTATAAAATACATACTAGTAAGCCCTGTGTTGAAACTGAAACTGAAGTTTTTAATTTACCTGATGTGTTGAGCATTAATGTAAACTGAAATCGCAAACATTTCAGTGTATTAATCAGTTACAATTTTCATCAGTTCTAAGTTGTTATCAAAATGAAAATCTAAACAAAACAAGATATGAGGGAAATTCAGTATGCGAAAAGGAATTAAAAACCTGAAAACGAAAGAAAGTGTAAGATTTCACTCTGGTTATTGTAAGAAAAAACACAGAAAAACAAGAGAAATTCACTTACTCCAGGTCATCTTTAACTGTCCCCCAGTTAAAGGATCCCGAACCTTCTTTTTTCTCATTGGCTTTAACTCCGCTGCTAGCAAAAAATAGAAAGAATGTATCTTACGAACAAGTCGTTGGTTAGTATAAACACAATGGCATCATGCATTGCCATAGAAACCATGTTATTACTGCAACCTTGGAAAAGCAACACAAACCAATTAACATTTATGAAAACATTTAATTCATGTAATCAATATAAATAAGTCACAACAACCGAATAAAAAAAAAAATTTAATGTTGAAAACTTTAACCATCAAGGAATTAACTCTTTCCATCACTAATTCTATGAGATAAATGTATGTACACACTACAATGAGAAATAGAGATGGGCGGTAATCGGTATTTACCGTGCGGTATCGGTATCAGCGTAATACCGATTTACCGTACCGAATCAAAACTAAAAATACAGATTTTTCGGTACTGAAATTATTCATGTGTTGCCAACTTGTGTGTCTTCGTATTGAGTAAAGTTTCTCAGTAAACAGTTTTGATTCGGTACTTTAATTAAAATTAATCTCAGAATTATACAAATCCATCAGACCATCACAAAGACCGTGACCTTTTATCAGTTTGACAGGCCTTGAGCGAGCAAAAGGAATAAACACTCACAGATGGCTGACCTAGTTACGGGCCTAACAATCAATGCAGTTGTTAGAATAGATACACACTACAGTGTATCAAAGAAGCAGTGCTGTAACTTATTGCTACATTGTAACCAGGGATGGATCCAGGGACCTTTTGATACCGGTAACCGGTTTGGGCGCCCAAACTCCCGGGCGCCCAAACTCTAGACGACTATTTTATTTTTTTATTTTTTACAGAATAAAACAACGAGAGGCCGATCACGATCGGCAGATGTTAACCCATCCCTTGACGATAAAAATTTAATATGATCGGATAAATGAGAGTTTTGGTGTTGGAGTATACTGTTATGTACTATTATAGACAAATGTACATAACACAAATTATTGGAATTTATGGGTCACTGGCATTTATATAAGAGAATGCACTGGTACAGGATCTGTAATGCTAAACCACCACAGCCAGCAAGTCTGTGGGTTAAATGTGTAGGTGTGACCTGGACATGGAATACTTGGGTTAAGAGAGTCCAATTTAAGTTTACAATAATAATGTGTCCTAGTATACAGATAAGCAACCTCACCACTGACCCATTAATATCAATTATATAGCACAGCTGTCAAAAAATCACAGGAATTGTTTATGTTGAACACTGACCTCTATTAACCAATAACAATTATAATGATATCAGACCATCTGAAGATATAACTCTGCAACACAGATGTCCAAGTCTACTGTTAATATCATGTGATGTTTATTGTTGAATCTTATTTTAAATTAGATACCATAGCCTTCTTTATCAGATTATTTGCACATTGGCATAAGAGACATCAGAAAATAATATAGCTTTATCAATAGCTAAGTAGTCCAAAAGCAATTGGTGAATTAATTAAAAAATTAAAGGGACACATTGGAAATCTTTTTATCAACTTGTATCATAATCATCAATATCTAAATGAAAACAAATGACAATGTCAATGACATTTTTTTAATTATTATTATAAAAGTTAAAAATAATTTTTTTTTTAAATCGATTTTTTTTTTCAATTTAAACAAAAAAAATGGTCATAACTCCTTTAAAATAAATCGGATCAAACCCATATTCGAACTAGATCTGTATTTTGGGCTGTGAAACTCACATACCAAATTTGGTTCCAATCAGATAAAAAATGTTTGAGTTATGGCAGAATGTGTGAATTCTAAGTCGAAAAAGGGCCATAACTCTGTAACAAAAACTCGGATCAAACCCAAATTCGAACTCGATCTGTATTTTGGGCTGATATACCCATATACAAAATTTGCTTCTGATTGGATTGAAAATGTTTGAGTTATCGCATTACACGTGAAGTGTCTACAGACGGACAGACGGACGGACAGACGGACGGACAGACGGACGGACGAACGACGAGTGGTCAATCCGGACAACGACACTATGTTTACCATACATGGTATGGGTAAACATAAAAAACGAACATACAAAATCATAAAATACACTACTCAACTATCTATTTTAATGGATAAATAAGTGAATCTTTCTTTTCGTAGGTATTTTAATTAAAATTGCTGTCAGAATGCGCTAAATTTTCAATTAAACTAATCGTTTTAGCGGTTAATTGTGTTGCCAATTTTCGAGGCATTGTAAGGGAGGTCACTCGGGATCCCGGTATCGTTAAAAAGTGGAACACTAAAGCGTAAACCGAACCGAAACGGATCAGATCGCCGCGTGTGTAGTAATTTTTCTGCGACGAAAACGAACAAAAGCAGGTGCTAATTATTATCACAACATGTTGTAATTGAAATATCCTTTCAAATAGAACCCACAATTTGAATGTGTTTGTTTTGCCACTTACATACGTTTATTGAGGTTAGCCATTTCGGAGAATATAGACTAAGAGAAGAAGTGAACCAAATCAATTATACGTTTATACGTTTTATACCGTTACCTATCTTTGTTTACTTCAAGGTTATAATGGCGGTCATTTTGAAATTAATAAAGATAAATTACTAATTGGAGAAACTGTTTTTACAACAAAATGCTTTACTACTTACCATATGGGTACATTTACTAATGATATTAAATGTTAATGGTTATTCATCCTTCAGATTTTTTTTTATAACTAAGACTCAATCTGATTGACAATTCCCCAATCATTTGTTGCAGTCATAACTCATATGTATAATGTATGATGTGCCTTTTATGAAAGTTTCATTATTTCAGGGTTCCTATTGAACCAAATGATATCAGACCATAAACTTTGAACATTTCCAATCCCAATCATAACATAAAAACATTCCCAAAGTTACTCTTGAGAAACTAATCAAATTTACCTCTCAGTCTCAGTAAAATTAAAAATGTTGACTCAGAGAGGCCCAGATTCGCTCTCAATACATTGGATTTTCAAAAAATTTCCGGGGGAGGGCCCCCGTACCCCCCTCTAACGGAAGGGGGGCACCCCCTCCCGTACCCACCCCCGCTCGGGCCTACGGCCCTTGGGATATGCCTCCGGCATATCATGGCCTGAAAACAGGTGTCCCCAAAAAATCCCTGGATCCATCCCTGATTGTAACATCGTCAATGCCACACTGACTCAGGTGGTGGCAGTCCGTATAACACGTGGCTTTGGCGACTTCAAAGACATCGACAATGCAAACGGCATAAACAGAAATAAGGTCCGATTTCATTTATACAGTGAATCAAAATCTACTTTCACTTTCTAAAAATAGAACAGATCCATCAATTGATTAAATTCTAAGATTTATTTTGGCGTTGCGGCTCTTGATTAGGATTTGTGAATTGTGATAACTGATTACTACTCACAATTCTATTCACTCGCGAAAATGTGACGAAATTGACACGTATAGATATTGTAGCCATGCAATGATGCAATCTCTTATTCTTTTCAAAAGCGGTGCGATGGCCTGCGTGTAAATTATCACAGAGATGTCTGAATATCACCTAATTGAATAATTGTGTAGGTCATTGTTTTGCCTCATTTAGCTGTTGTCGCGAATGTAGTAAATCAGTGGGCATATTTTCATGTACATTGTTCAGTTAAAAACTTGAGTTACCGCAATTTACCTGGAATTTCTGCTCTGGTTTTGTAATTTAATAGCAATACCGATACCGCGGTAAATCGACGGAAATTTACCGATACCGAGTTTAAAATTTCAATACCGCCCATCTCTAATGAGAAACTAATTATAAATAGATGCTGAATAAGTTAATTGTTTCATCAATTACAGAGGACTAGTCCGCTTTAGATAGTATAGTATCATGCTCAAGAGAAAAAATTTGAACCGACAAAGTATGGGCCAGATATAAGCTAGGACGGGGGGGAAAAAATCCCCAACATTTTCATATAAACAAAGATAAATAACTGTAGAAGGGAAAATATGAACAAATCAGTTGAACACTCAATTTGATTGCCATCATAATAGTGAACATCCATACCAATTTCATTGATATCCCTCAACCGGCGGTGGAGATACGGACAAAAAACAAACAATTCCAAATCTCCAAAAATGAATACTAGTAACTCCAGAACGGAAAACTGGAATTTTTTTTATATTGAGATTAGTCAACCGGTGGTGAAGATATCTGCTCGGATGGACAAAAAAAAAACAACATTCCAGATAAACAAAGATGAACAATAACCAAAACGGAAAATCCAGAAAAAAAATTAAATGCTCCGCTGAATGCCCTCAAAAGTAGTGAACATCCATACCAAATTTCATTCCGATCCGATAATTGGTGTTTGAGATATCTGCACAAGTGATTTAAGTTACAAATTTTAAAATCAAACAAGGGCAGCAACTCCGGTAAAAATTAATGTACGATACCTGTAGTAGTATGTGGGTATCCCCCCAGCCTGTGCGATCACAATGTTGAAGGACAAAAAAATCTGATAAATAACACCGAGTTACAAACTGAAATGTTTGTACAGACGCAAAATTAATAAATTTCCAAGTAAAAAGTTTCCCTCAACCTGTGCTATCCAAGGCACTTAGCCCGGTCACGGTCACTGTCCGGCCGACATAAAATATGCTTATCATCTTCCATTTTCTATTAGTTGAAGTTTTTAATTTAATTCAATGAGCCATTAGCCTAATTAAGTGTGAAAATTATGCTCACAAAAGGCATCAAACCGGAGTCAATTGGCAACGAACATCTAAAAATCTGAATAACATCGCTAAATTAACGGACTATACCTCGAAAATAGGGAACATTAAACGAGTATAAAATGAAGTCTTTTAGGCTTATGGTCCATGTTTAAGCCTATATATTTTTATTGACTCAATTTGATATGTGAACGGGTGTTGGTTGATACAATTTCAATGAGTTTGTACATATGACAAATGATTGTTTTATTCTAGAAGATATATTCTGTAGTTAAATGTGAGTGATAGGTAGGCACTAAAATGTGTAACACTAGTATGGATTCAAACATTGAGCTTTTGTAATAACTGTTGGTTGGTCGGGATATTTTTAGCAGGTTGAATATTGTTCACATACAGGGAACTCATGCTTTAATACAGTATGCTATTATCGGATAACCACTGCAAGGGAGTGAACTCTAAATAGTCACTTATATCATACCACAACAGTATCACATAATATACTGGAAGTGGGTCACACATTGACATTTTTCCATTTGATTTGAGATTTTATTCACGTTATTTTTGTTATTTTATTCAATAAATAATTAAACACATAAAGGTATGAATGATATTTGACATTGAATTGTCCTGTGATTACATAAATTAATAAAGGACCATCGACTGTTGGTTATTTGTAAATTGTAAAGAATTCTGAGACAGTAAGCCACATGTACCATCATTGTGAAAATTTGACAGACACCATTCTGAAATGAGCAGCTCCATCAATTTGGGGCCTGTCATTAAGTTAAAACAAAATTATTTTGAGCCTTGGTGCCATCACCATGCCGAAGGACAAGGCAATCTGATGATTAATAGCCATGTTACAAGGTGATATGTTCGGATGGATGGCCAGACAGAACCCCTCAGCTATATGCCTCAAACATCCTATGGGGGTCGGGGGCATAATAAACATAGGGGTATTTTATTTGGATCCCAAGCATACATCTATGCGGAAAGTTGAAAACACCTGATGAATATCTAAGACGTAGTAAGTCTTATTTATAAAGTCTCACTGTATATTTAATAGTATTATAATATATCAAGTATTTTTCCATCTATTTTGATCACTGGAAATAAATCTCTAAACCACTTGAGACTGAAAATTTAAGTCTCGCACGACAATCAACTTCAAGATATGAGTGCAGTATGCCAGTGGAAAGAGCGTCAGTCAGTAACAGGAAGCTGATATCTCATCAGTCAGAAGAAAATTAAGCTTGAGATATTTATGAAATGAAGAAGGATGGATTTTTGAACAAACTTAAATACTAACCCACCAATGTTGACAGAATTCATTTTTCGGGATAGTGAGAGGTTGTTATGTTTTGACACTTCTTTACTAAATAATCACTGACGAGAAGTCCCCTTAGAAAATGTTTAGATAATTAGTTAAACCATTGGTCATTTTGTCGAACTTATTATCTGAAGATTAGAAACCAATGAATATGAATTTCTGCTCTTGTATTATCCGTTTTTCTGTCTGTCTGCTTTTATTACCTGAACACCCCTCTAAATGAGTAATACCAGTAGATTGTTCCAGTTTAAACTTTTATAACTGAATGGGAGAATCCATTCAGCATAATAAAATAATGATTCCTTGAATAAAGTCATGGAGAATATAGTTTCCGCTAGAGGGGCAGTGCGTCCCCTTCCAAGCAAATAATCACCCGAAAAATAATTATCTTCAAAGATACACACAAACAATTATTGCTTTATTTTGAAACCCATAGAAGTTGAACAATTACCAAGTCCTCTCAAAAAGGCTTGGCTTCTTATGGGCCTGGAGATATTTCAAGATAATGTATATATAGGGGTAGTATTACTATAGAGTTGACCCTGCAACATAATGTTGCAGGGTCAACTCTATAGTAATACTACCCCTATATATACATAAGATAGGATGAAGGTAGAGTGAAGTCCCCCAACCCAAGTTGGAGATGCAGATGCCTTAGTTAGGTACATAAACAAGCAAGACTGTCAATGAAATTTCCTTCAGAACCCCTCCCTGGATTACTGGACCTGCACTTCAATCACAAGAATAGAATGATATTGATCGCAGTTAATCATTTTGAATTCAAAACCCATCACCTTTTCTAAAAGTATTTAAAATGAAATTCTGTCCGATGTGCAATTGAACTGTTACAACTATGTGTGTGCAAAACATTTAACTAAACTTGATAGTATAAAAATTCCCAAATGAGGCATATGACCATGCCACTCACGTTTTGTCACTTCCGCTATGTCGTTCAAATTCCCTTTTGCCTCGGAACTGGAAGTCGCCGCTTTCGCCACCTCTCCCCCTTCCTCTACCCCGGGACTCCCTGCCTCCTCGAAACCTTCCTCTGCCTCCTCGTTCACCACCTCGGCCACCGAATCCTGTATTCATAGGGTTGCTTCCTTCAGGTCGCTCCCTTTGGAAACACAGATAAATATATCATATTGAGGCTATTTTTTTCCACATCAGACTTGTAAAGGCATTTTCAATTTATCCAGAGATGGATCTCAAAGCACTATTCAAGCAATATTTCACTTTTCAAGTACTGCAGTCACTAGCTTCAAGGACTAATAAATACAGGCGGTATAGCTGTTAAAATAGTCACATCTGCTAAAACTGCCATAAACAGAAAGAATATTATATAATAGAGTTATTGTTCTTATACAAATCATAAATATTGCGTAGATTGCATGTTATTGTCACTTTTGTACACTTTATTATGTAAACAAACACATCAAAAACGTTACAAAACCATTTGTTTATAGACAAACACTCGGAACTATAGGATTGTCCAATGAAAATGTTCCGTTGCGGAGTGGAAGGGCCAAGATAAAATTATTGGCGCAATCAACAATCGCATTCAAATCATGCCAAATTTATTTTAATCGTCACATTTTACCCGCTGTCAGTTCAAATTCCAGCTAATCCACGTTACTTCAAAATTGGGAAATGATCAGACAGAAAACGTGTACATAATATAATTGTTCTTGCAAAGAGATGAATATTTTTCAATCCAGTTCATAGTATTTTCTCCTAACTTATGGTAATTACATCACATATGTGGTAATACAAACCAAATAAGGAATTTACAAATGATACGATTGTGAGTTGTAAGTCATAGATGCACCAAATTAGTGGTTTTGCAACCGGCGTATAATGCACGCGAATACAAATAAGGAAATGAGTCAAATGACCAATTCATGACTGCTTATAAACAATTCACTGCGCTTTTTGCGAGAAGCACAGTGTTATTGTTTATAGCAGTATTATATTTCCTGTTATCCGAAATCAAACTGAATACATTGAAGCAGGTCACAATACCTGAACTCTGGAGGTACATTTTCGTCTCTAAATCGTCGTGGAGGCGGTCGTTTCTCGCCAGTGCCAGTGTTTTCCCGTGTGGATTCCTTTGGTTCCCGATTCTGCCGGGGAGGCCGTGACTTTTCTGGTTTCTGTGGTGGACTTGATTGTGTTTTCTCTGGAAAATTGTAGATGAACGTGTCAATAACATTGATGCTGATAAAACATCAACAGACTTTTTAGAGTTTCCAGATATTACGATGTTTTTGTAAACAGAAACGAGAGGCAGATAAAGTGTTTGTGCAGCCAAATGCAAACAAAATATATAAATGGCTAATATAAATTGTCTACTCTCTCCTGCCAAATAAACGTGACGTCACGTTTATTTATTTAAAGAAAAATACGACAGCATCACGATTATTAGGCGCCATCACGATTATTTAAAGTTCTTGCAAAGTCGCGGAATTTTCAGTCAAAAAGTTAGAAAAAACGTGCAGCTCACTAAAAAAAATAGAAGTGCACTTGACAAGTTGACAGGAATGTGGGAGAATCTCATTCCTAACAGGATTTAGGCCTCTAGATCATGATGTCCGTGTATAAACAGACGGATTATCGCAGTTAATTACAACTCATCAAAGCTTATAATCACACAGTGACAACTAATTATCGTTGGGACGGAACCGACTTCTACTATCAAAACGGGACTTAATGCTAAAATCACATCACCAGGCTTATATTATAAAATAATCAGTGAAACTAATCTGAGTGACAACTGATGAACTAATTTAACTTGACGTGGCCGACTTCTCCAAACAATACTGTTATCGTGACCCAATTATGCGCTATCATGAAGACACAGAAGCTGTGAGTCGTGTGCACACATGCGTGACTGGTTTTGGCTATAAATGGAAAGTTACGACACCGCAGTAGCTTCTGTGTGTACACAGGAACATGTATTTAAATCTATGCAATAAAGCAATACAATAACATGTCCGTGTATTCAAAGCACAGTTTAATTATGAATGCGATGACTTGGCAACAGTTCCACATTATTAACCACAACTTACGTTTTATGTCGGATTTAAGTTTTATGTCGGATTTTAAATAGCCGATGTGCGACATAAGAAAGATAACTCTAATTTACATCTCGAGCGAAATATTGATGGATGATGCAACCGATATGCCAACTAATTTCCCGCAAGTTCCACCTTTTACTCATTGTCACTGATCAAAATGCCGAACTTTATTTATCATAAATAATAATAGAAGTTTCCCCACTATATTTGTTTTTCGCATTATAGAACTGGTTGAATTAATGTGGTCCGTTTTATAAGCTCCATTACAGCATTTCAAACCGCGCGTTCCGTTATTGTTCCGTTTTTGTTTCCAATCTGGAATTTAAAATAATTCTACAGCAGACGAAAATGGGAAAATTAAAATAGTTTTGTTTTTGTTTGTGGACCTCAAGATGGCAGCCTCGCTGTGATTTTGAGAAAGCCGTGCCTGCTTCCACCCAACCTGGCTACAATCACCACAGTACTTTACCTTACTCAGACTGGTACTGTTACCAAATTACTTACTGTCATTATTAAAGGAGCCAATGAGAACAACTTGCATGCATGGGAACTTGCCCAACAATGCCAAATTAATTAAGGCCTACATTCTGCTTCATTTATAGTAGAAATATGGTAAAATGCCATCATTGTGCGCCATCACTATTATTTGGCACCATCACTATTATTAATAACACCCGAAAATGTGCACCATCACTATTATTTGGCCATCACTATTATTAGGCAGGGGAGAGTAATGGTTAAACAAATGGCTGCTCAAAGGCATTTCCCCCCGGCACACAAAGACCACAAACATAGAAGATAGTGGCGTTGGTCTCCCGCCGTCTTTGTTGCGGTTCTGATTACCATGAATACAGTAATTTCAGTTGCACAAAAGACAATCACCTGTGGTTTGGGCGTCCATTTCATATTATTCTCACCCATCCATACCATATCTCGATGAAAGCTAAATGTGTGTACAATGTACACAGCTATCGCATAACTCTTTCAACCCGGCGGCCCGCTGTAGCGGGCACGACGTCATTTACATTCACCCCGGTGGCCCGCTACAGCGGGCTGGCGAAACCATTCTCACTTCCCTACTTTATAACTAAATATTATAAACTTTATATTCAAGAAGGATCAATGTATATACCACGATGATTGTTATTGGAATCAATATTGTACTCCCACTGGAGGTACTGCAAAAAATTACGGCAGGAAAATCCATAAACAGACCAGAACTGTAATTTTTTTAGATTTAAAAAAAAATTGGGGTCATATCCGTTATATGGGGACACCGTTTAACAACGTTAATTTGGGGTAATTTAAAGGCCTGGGGGCCGACCTGCCCAGGAACAGTTATAAATTGACAGATGAGAAGTGCCTGGATCGGCTTATAATTTATATGCAAGTGTCTCAATGTTGTTGGAGAGAGAAATATATTTGCATGTGTTATATGGCTTAATGACCATAAAATCAATAGTATAGCTACATTTCAAGACATCCAATATTTGCCTAGCAACGGTTGTTAGGGTTGAACCAAGCTGAGACGATTGTAGAACTAGAATAATTCCCACAGACAATGGACACATATATCAAGTTCCATGCTTGTTATTTCGATGAAAAAAATAACGAATTCACGCAGGTCTCATTCTGATAAGAGGGTTAATTGGTACCTTTTATAGCTAAGAATCTTACACATAGCAACCGTTGCTAACGAAACATGATACGAAAAATGCTCTTAGCTCATACCAGATATTAAAATGTACTATTCGGTATGAAATGCGATTGCTATCCCATATTTCTGTTACATTATATACCAATTTACATGGTATGGTTGATTTGTTTTAACAACCCTGTGGTTGCCTAGCAACCATTGCCAAGGATGGTCATGCCATGCGTGCGATCATACCCGAAAACGATGAGTATGGTCCAATGTATATATGGGCCAAGTTTCCTGTTTGTACAATATCTATCTCAATTTTAGCGCATGGTACTAGCACTGAGACGCATTTCAGAGAATTATCAGTAATTAATCCAGGGTTTGGTGGAATTTCCCCATGGAAATCCAGTGGTGAAAGAGTTAAGGGAAGTGTCCAATCTATTGTCGACCATTATTCAAGGTTGCTGACTGTTTAACAAGGATGATTGTGCAAAATCCAGCAGTATCTCCAATCAATTGCATCATATAAGTGTATGTATGTTGCAAATGCAAACTACATTAAATATCCTAAATTAATGCGCTATTGCCTATATTATGCAAGTTATTTCAAATTACAATGTTCTATTTCAGATTTTACTGATATTGAACCATTTATATTAACAGGGACAATATTAAACATAAATTCACAATCTGTTATTTTTTTGGCCAGCTCGAACACTGATAGTAAATAGCTATGATCGGAATCCTAATCTAGAGTTTTGATGTTAATTTATAGAGTAAACTGTAATGTACATGACACAAATTATCAAATTATTGGAAATGTATGGGTCCTAGTTCCAATTATGCACTAGTAATGTCACTTTGACATTGGTAGATACCAAATAACATTGGAAAATCATAGAAGCCTAACCTGAGATAAATGAACACAGTTCATACCCTGGTCAGGACAGCTCTAAAGAAAATAGCTCAAGATCATACAAAGGTATTATCCATAGAACATTTATACAGCCATAATATGAGGATTCTGGCCCCTATGACCCCAATTCGAAACAGTTACCATAGTTCATATAAAAGACAGTAGGCAGGGTTTCCGCCAGGCCGGCTGCGGGTCCGTCACACGGACCCATCCCCCCGTCGGTTGTTGCATGAAATCCCACTCACACACAAATAAATGACGCTATTAAAAACTTTTTCAATCTTGTCTGTGTCGACAGGCTATAATCTACACTTATTTTTATTAATAATGACAAAATGAATTTGACACTAAAAAACAATAAGAGCGTGTCAAATAGCAACATTATTGAGAACATCATTCAATTGAACCATCTTACATGCATGGAGGATAAACACGAACACATCCCCCCCCCCAATATGGAGATAATTTTCAAGGTACGGTCAATAATAGTTTAGTTGTCCCGCCTGGGTACCCAACCACAATAATCAACGACGCACATGTTCACATTTCCCGCCAAAAACTCAATTATATTTTATAACAAGTTGGCTAAAACTCTGTTCTATAGCTGCGGTCATCAGTTGTTGGACTAATACCTACTATTGAACAAGCTACACGTTCCGGGTAAAAAATTTCTCCATCATTCGTATTTCGCCACTATAAATATCTCCTGCAGTATGATGTCATTGCGCCCAAATAGTTTTATGATTGACAGAATATATAATCCTGTCAGTTTCATTTTCACGGACGCTACTTGAAATTCTAAGAAATACGTTATTCAATTCTCCTTGCTAGGTATTATTGGTCAATGCGTAGATGCTTTTTAGTGTTAAGATTCATTATACCTTTTGGAATCTTATTGTATGTTATAAATTTGTAAACACTGTATTCAACTCGTAGCTCGTTCATGTATATAGTCTTCAGACGGCTGTCTTGCGTACGTAATTAAATGACTACTACTTCAGGGGTTAACATTTACCTTATTATCAGACCGGAAAATAGATTAGGTTTTCCAAGCGATGTTCAACATCACAACGTCTTGTCCAATCAAAGCGCGTTTCATATAATAAAACAATTATTGCATTGTTTCTTAGTTGACACCAGCAATTGTCAGCCTTTGGAAGTCGATATTGATGAATGTTGACTTCCTCGGGTTGACAATTCCTTATGTCAACCTAGAAACAATGCAATAATAGTATGTTAATCTTCTAAGCATTCTGTGGCCCCTAAAAATAAATCGACCATGACAGCATGAACAAATTGGAAACTATGGCTCATGGCAATATTCTACACATGGCACCAATTATTAACATCTGCCTTATTGAACTGGAGAAAAAGATTTTTGAAGCACTTAGTTATCTGACCCTTTTGTTGCCTCCAGTCTAGGACCAACTGAAGACCCTGGCATTAGAATTTTTGATGTTGAATTAAAGAGTGTGCTGTTATGTACTATTATAGAGAAATGTACATAACACAAATTTTTGGAATGTATGGGTAAAATAGGGAGACTCGCATATATAAGAGAATGCACTGGCACTGGATCTTTAAGGCCAAAAAAAAAAAAAAACTTCTCTGTTTCTTGATGTTGGGCTTGAGGTTACACTGTGCAGAAAAAGAAAGCTATGTTATCTAAAATGCAGAAATTAATAGAATGGCAACCCCACTATTAAACTTCACAAATGCGTTCATATGAATCAGAATAGAAACATCATGGTGCCTGTCAACTATAGCAGACATGTTGTCGTGCGTGAACCGGTACCACACGGATTCTGAACTGACAGAAAAGGACATATAATAATAAAATGTCAGATTAACACGTTCACTGCCGAAAACCAATGGGTAATTCCATCCCATATGCCGACATGGGATTTGATGTTTTGCCGATAGTAGATGATATTTTACGTATGTATGAGTAATGGTTCGACCAATATCGGGTCATATGATGCTGAAACATGTTATAAGATAGTCCAAGTCTTCTTGTACTAAAACCAGCTAAGATATTGGGATGGCGATTTGCTGTTTTTAGTCCAAGCCCGCTTGCATACCAATCCTATCACACGAGTTACACCCACGATCTGTGGCGGGAATCTGTGGTGTATTTTACTCGATTTACCTAATGAATCAATACATGATGCTATATACATCGGAAAGAGAGACATATTATGGTCATAATGGTGTATAATAATCTAACTTTCATGTTAAATTACGCATAGAATATTCCGGTTGATTGTCACCAACATCGCTGTTTTTTCTGTTTGTTTACTTAACTGAAAGCCGAACTCAGGTTCCGAAGAACTTCGGCATTGTCCGGGGTTTGTTCTGAGTATTCTAGTTTCCGTTTCTATATATAGCGCGGGGTTTTCCGAACAAAATAGCGAAACCCGATCGCCGCAAAGTCCAGTTTCCAATGTGCTTTGAGAACAATTCCCACACTAAAAACTTAATGACATAATGGAGGATCAGAAAGGTAGTTTTGTTGACAATTTTCGCAAGCAACTTGTCAAAATTGGAGCAAATTAGAACTCTTGTGTCTGACTTGCCATGCGTGTGATTTTCATCCATGTGCATTTTGACTTTTGTGTTGATAAAATAATCGGAGAACCGAATCACACAGTTTCGAAATATAGTTCTTCCGTTTTAGTGGGACTTTTTAAACTTAAGGTTAAAAATTTATACAAATTTTGTTTGATTTTTTGTGTGCTTAACAAGAGCAGTATATTGCTCTGTTCGCTTAGTATATATCTTAATTTCGCTGAATTCCACCAAATGTGGGAAATGTAGCACCATATTATTTATTCTAATGGTCGTTGTGTTTACACTGTTTTAAACTTTGAGAGGGTTGTAATTCCCCGTAATTTATTTAATGTATTACATTTATATCTTCAATGTTTAATTAATCTATTTATTTTTTATTTATTGACACACATAATTACGATTACAATGGAGAATTCATCGTAATTTGCGTGGTCAGTCGAAAATCTACGGAATATTTTCAACGGAAAATGCCGAAAACAGTTCGCGAGGTCAACTGAGTTCGCATACTTTTAAAAATTTGTAAACATTGCGGTAAATGTCTCTTTTCGCATTAAATTACCGCTTTCAATTCACAACTGATGTGGGTTTCAGATCAAATAGCATGTCTTCTGTGGAAAATATCCGTTTATTGTCGCAATTGTGATATTTTATTTCATATAATTGTGGTTTTATTTGAGCGGGTCACAAACGCTTAAGTCGTGTCATAAGAATGCATGGGCCTGGAACTCGGACTAAAGACCGGCACCTCCATCCCAATATCTTAGCCGGTTTTAGTACGAGAAGACTTGGACTAGTTATAAGACTACTACGAGATAACTCGTAGTCGGCACCTGTGATGGAATTTATTAACGTTTCATCCCTGGTGCCAGCGACATGAACGAGTTATCTCGAAGTAACTACAATTACTTTGGCAGTGTCTTAGATGACGAAGAGTGCTATACATGTACACATATCGTATGTGGTAAATGAATTTATATATGATAATTGGTACAGACTACGTCGAATAAGACGTCAACAACATAATATGTATTTACATGTACCTACGAGATAACTCGTAGCTGGCACCAGCGATGACCACTGGTGAGTTTCATCCCAGGTGCCGACTACGAGTTATCTCGTAGGAGCTTTATAACACGTTTTATCTTTCATTTGATCCGGATTTGATCGACAATTCCTTTATATATACACACAGTGTGTCCGGGAATGGTCTAGTTGCACATGTGTCTCATGGTTCAGGGACGTACAGAAGAGGTCCTGGTGAATTGGAGTATCCTACCAAGATTGCTATCTGGACCCCACCCCGTTCACGCTGTGGGAATCGTATCTCAAGCCATCGTAATTATACATATAAAATCGATCAATGGGATCATTGGGCATGTATTGGCACATACACTAACATTGCTTGCGGATTGTGTTATTATTTATGTGGTGAACATTACTACGAGTTAACTCATAGTAGCAGTCCCCATGGAACCGTTTACTACAAGTTAACTCGTAGTGGCAGCAAAAATAATTCGGACACTTTTGAAATCGACCCAAAGCTCAAAGTTGGAGACTTATAACATGAGTCTGTATGTACCCAGTAGGAGTGTTATGTGCCTGGTAGAACTTAATTTTTTCCTACTTAGAACTATTTCTCATTAAATATTCATTAGTTCTACAGAAAGCCGGACCCGATGAATCAACATCTTCTGTGTCGCAATGATCCGAATGCAACAGTCATAGGGTAATCAATGCACATATATTGTTCTTGGAGCTTTGTTTTACAGGTGTGAATGCCACCACCGCTTTTCATATTGATTATGTTATGTACCGTACGTCACATTGGCATTGCCGCATGTATGTGCCATTTCCAATGGAGGAACTCTTGTTAAATTTACCTTCTGAGTTGAATATTTCGCAAAATTTCTTAGTATTCGAGTCGGTGGATAAACAAAATATCATAAGTGTCTTATGTGGGAAATTGAACAGTAATGTGGGAAATTGAACAGTAATATGTCCACTCGTAGGATTTGGCCTGTAATATCCGAGCTTCAGCATGAACATAAACCGTTTAATTTCCAACACCAGACACTTATTCTATATATAATACTAGCCGATGAGCCGGACGTTGTCCGGGCTATTCAAAAACCAAATTTCAAGTCGATAGCTCCACCCGTTTCCGAGATCTGGTCTGCGCATGCGCGAAGCTGGCGTCGCACGGGCTCGGCGATCCGATAAAATTCGTATCCGGGGCAAGATACATTCACATACCAAATTTCAAGTCGATAGCTCCACCCGTTTCCGAGATCTCGTCTGCGCATGCGCGAAGCTGGCGTCGCACGGGCTCGTACATTTGTATAAATGACAGACAAACATACATACAAACAGACAAACAAACAGAGGTCTTAAAAATATATATGAGATCATAATTTATCATTTAATATCATGCTCTATACATGTCATTGAGCTTCTGTAACACCATTAAACTGATTAAAGCTACCATGACATTGATTAGTGTGACAATGACTTGCCCAAGCTTTATACGAGTGACACTGGCAGACGATTAGAAGGCACGAATACTTAAATACTATTCCACGTGAAAAATAAAATGAAAAAATAAAATAAAATGAAGTACCGCCCGCCCGCCCCCGTTTTTTCCCTCATGTTACCCTAAACTCAGGTATTCTTCATTTTGGCCTAAAGAGCGTTTAAATCATTTGTGTGTGATTAACCAATAGAATTGCACTGTTAAAGTTATAGTTTTTCACATTTGAACGGCAAAACAATGCCATAATATTGCAGATATACTCCGTTTCAAAGTCAATTTTTTTGGTACAAAAAGCTTTTTAGCGCACATATATTGGTGGCACCCCCCTTAACAATATATGCTCTATATATTATCTCAATGTTGTTATCTATATTTCTGTATGCTTTTTTGTGAAAAATCCCAGTTTTGTCAGCCAGTTTCCAGACATTTTTCATGAAACAGACTTTTCGATCCCCTTAATGCTTGTTCCTCAATAATCTACTTCACAGTAAGGGGCAATTCCAGCTCTATATTGCTGGCATGCTTTTTTGTTAGCCGATATCGCAATAAACATTGCACTTATTACCCGAGAGAAAGTACATTGATTCTAAGAGACGCAAAACAAAATTGCTCAAAAAGTGACTTATATTAGTGTTGAAACAATTAGCGTTTTTAAGGAATCGACTAGACGCCAGAGGTAGTCGACTAGTCTGACCCCTTCTAAGAGTTCCCGTTTCTATGCCCATATGACGTATAAAAAGGGCCATGTGGCATCGCAGTTTTGAGTATCCAACTCTTCGTTTCAGAACGTTAAAACAGAAAACACGTTAACTATATAATCTCCCGTAAGTCTCCCCCGTAAGTCTCCCAATTTGATGGCTTAAACCCGGCTCTCCTGCAACCTCCATATAATCTCATGGTTTGGGGAATGTAGGTAATAAAACATTTTTATATAAACAAAATTGTCGCCGGTAACCAGGAAATAAATAGGCAAGTCTCATTAGTAAGTCTCGCTAACGAGATGTCTGGTGTGTTCTATTGTCTCTCTGAATTGGCGCCTCATGTCGCGGGAGGGGGGGGGGGGGGGGGGGGGGGGGGGGGGGTATGGGTATTAGAATGATCTAGGATCTATTCAGTTACTGAGTTGACTTTACCAGCTTGACATGTCGCGAATTATGTTTTGTATATCATTGAAGCCATTTTGTTGCATCATTACTCTAGAAGTTATAACTGGTCAATTGCGTCCCATTGAACTAGACAGTGTTCGGTTGGCAGCGACACTGTCTTTGATGATCAACATAAAAGAAACCGTGCATACTGGTACATGTGCATACATTGGGTTCAGTTCATGTCATGGAGTTCACCGCTTGTGCATGACTGGCAGTGGCATCGTTAAAGGAACAATGCAATAAGCTCTAAGAAGTTAATATGTATTAACTGTTACAGATTACATGATAATATTGCCATGCAATGGCACTGCTGTCATGATAGCACTTAGGCAGTGCTTTTTCTCGACAAGTCGACTAGCATATTCCGGGATCGACTAATTTAATAATCGCGTCTTAACTTATATTGCACAATGAGGTTGCAGTGAAATACAATAAGGCCAAAAAAAAGATTTGTGTTTCTGCAGGCTTTCCGCTAGGTTTTGGGGAACAGGTCCTGTATCCGCCGAGGGGAAAATGCAGTCTACAGTGGTCAATGTTTTCAATGGCATGGAAACACTAGTGGACCTACTTGTGTTGTATCGGCCAATAGAAGAAACAGAGTAGATTTTGCTGATCATTTTGCATCCATTTTCTACCTAAGTTATTATGCTATCAACCGCAATAACTTTAAAACATATAAACTTTATTAGATAAAAATTAATTGCTGTATAAGGAAACACATCCGTTGAAGTTAAAAGACCACTATTCAAGACTCGGCAGAAAGTTCGGATGCACAACTATCCGGAATATAACATGATTAAATTAACGGCGGTCATTTTTCGTTACCTAACCACAGCAACGTAACCAGCGGACTCCAAAGCATGTGTTCTAGCGATGTCGAATGTGATCATTTCCTCAGTTCGTGTTAGATTGGTCCGAGTGTGTATTCTCGCTAGAAATCAAATAAAGTTGTCAACTATTTAAATTTCTTAGAACTGTCCCAACGAAATTGAGAAGTAAACATCTTTATATCTGTATACATATGGAATATGTCCTGTGGTATGACAGAAGGGGAAAAATTGGCTGGGGGAATGGGGCCCAAAAAGGGATCCCCTGTAGCTATAGCGGAAACCCTGGTTTCTGGTTTCCCGACATACCTACCGAAATTGGGCCGACCTGGATTTGTTTTCCAAAATGTTTTTTAAAATTTTGTTTATGCATGTAAAACACATCTACATGTATATCGCTTTATATATGCAATCAACATCGTTTTCGATGCAATCAACGTCGTTTTCGATGCATCTGTCGGCATATAGAAGTGTCTGATGCCGAATTTTTTTTGCGAAATTATACAGTACTAGCTGGTGGACCCGACTTCGTCCGGGCTGTTTCCCCTCTGCTTTTCGGCGAATTGACCATTTTGAAGGTCAAGGTCACGTCGGGGTCACGATTTGACCCGTCCAAAACACTCCCCGGACAAAAGTACCCGCCGAAATCCATCCGGTTTACCCGATTTGACCATTTTGAAGGTCAAGGTCAGGTTGGGGGTCACGATTTGACCCACCCAAAACACTCCTCGGAAAAAAGTAACCCTAGGTATCAAATTTCGTCAAAATTCCTTCAAAATTTGCGATTTGACCTTGAATTGACAATTTTGAAGGTCAAGGTCAGATCGGGGTCACGATTTGACCTGTCCAAAACACTCCCCGGACAACAGTATCCCTAGGTATCAAATTTCGTCGAAATCCATCAGTTTTACCCGATTTGACCCGTCCAAAAGACTCCCCCGTCCAAAAGTACCTCTAGGTATCCAATTTCGTCAAAATCCGTCTGGCAGTTTTCCCGGCCATAGCTAAAAGACAGACAGAAGTCCCAAAATATATATACAGTATGTAATTCGGCATCAGACACTTCTATACGCCGACAGATGTATCGAAAACGACGTTGATTGCTTATAATTACGACAATCCGCATATTAGTTGGTGATTTAAACTATATTAAAAACACTAAAATAGTAAAACTACCCAAGTGATACATGTGTCTGGACTTTTAAATTAATGGAAATTGGAAAATTGGGTCGAAAATAAATTGGGCGACCAACCGGAAATTCGAGATGAACACACACAATTTGATCTGTTTCCAACTACATGTACATTAGAGATGCAACGATTCGTGATTTTGATATATCACGATACGCTTTCACACGATACGCGTATCGTATCGTGTGAAGTGTATCGCGATACACAAATATAACAATTTTAGGTCATCGTATGCGAAAATAACTCATATTTACTGTATTTTTTTCAGCAATTTAGGTCGAAAATCCTCGCAAAACATGGTTTTTGCGTATCGTGATATGTATCGTATCGTTGGTCATGTATCGTGATACTAGTGATGTACCGATTATCGGCTATCGAATCGGGCCGATACATGTGGTATCGGCAAGATATCGGTATCGGCAAAATTTAGTCTCCCGACCAATATCGTCAACCGATACAGGTCGTGTCCTTTGTGAATGTTGTTACACCAATTCCGACTTTAATATTAAATAAATGACGGAAATTTCCAGAAAAAATAGCGACTATTTTACGCACTGGTCAGCCCTCCATCACATACAGTGATATATCATGATGACAACATCGACAGGAGACTGCTGGTACACTCATGACCCAAATAAACATTTCCAAAGGTTCCGTACGCTCAATAATTAAAGCTAAAACAAACTATATACAATTAAAATTACTTGCGAGTGCCGAGTAGCACATGTTGAAAGCGAATAACTGACGCCCCTGGCATTAGCGTGAGAATGGAATCTTCCTATGAGTGAATCAGACTGATGTACCGGTATCATTTAGTGATGTATTCATGGGGATGTGGAATTAATTATGCGCCACGTGCGACAGTAAGTTGTCACATTGTTGTTATCTTCCCAAGGCGGGTGCCGGGCGGCAAGATCAAACGAATATTTGCATGCATTTGATGTCATCGAGTAGGAATCACTAACAAGCCACGTGTTGACAGATGACACAGTAAACTAATAATCACAGTGTTTATAAATAGACGAGTCACACTTGACCAGTTTGCATTAAAGTCGCCGCACTCGTGACTCGCTATTCCTCAATATATAGAAACATCACGTGTTAACAACAGTTAAGTGCGTGTGTTTAAAGTGCTTTTGATTCAAATTGATTGACATTCTGGTATACGATGACTAAAGATGGAGGAGGTGACTAACTTGTTTGATGGAACCATCCGAACCAATCAGAGTGCTCTATGGGCGGGATTTGTATCTGCTGTCAAGTGGCAGAGAAAATGTCAACAATTTATGCGGGACATTGTAGGTGTTATTAAACGCAAGTTCAACTTCTGAAAAAGATTGAGTTTGGCAAATTGAAATTGAAATTGACGTCATGGACTCAAATGGATTATGGACTGATTGTGTAAGGCACAGTAACGGAATCAAACAAATATTGAGGAAATCTTATGAATGCAACGAAATATTAAATCGTTTTGCCAGGGTTCTTGGGGAACGTAAACTAAACTTTTTTGCAACCAGGTTGTCGGTTCTTTGCCGACAATATTTTGTAATTTAAAAGACAAATTGATATGGAGTTTTGTTCACATACAAGACTTATCGGTATCTGTATCGGATCGGCCGATAATTCTACTGAAAATATCGGCTATCGGCTTTTACCGATAACCCCCGTATCGTTACATCACTACGTGATACGTATCGTATTGTGACAGTGTATCGTTGCAGCCCTAATGTACATGTATACAAAAGCAAGGTGCACACACCTAAACTATTAAACTGTACTTGCTGGTGTAAATTTCACTTATTTAATACGATTCTAGAACGTCTATTGTCATAAGGACAATCCGATTCGATAGCTATTCCGAAGCGGTGTTCCCAAACTTCCCCACCGAATTTATGGATCTCCGGTGACAAACTTGAAAAGTAAACAATCGCTACAAAGGTGCATTCTATGCTCTCATGACCACTGCCATGTCATTAGTATTGACACAAAGCTGGATAAATGCTAACACTAATGGTGGAATAGTTATTTAAAATATTCCTTTATCCCCCCACTAAATTATCGCATTTCATAGTTTCACTGATCTGTCTAATTCGTTTTTTTATTTTCACAGTATGGTAACGCTTTTATGAAATGTCATGATGTGGGGCGACTGTTGGTCCATGTCGCCCAATTTCTTAAAGTATCACTGCGCGTTGAGTTGCAGGAAACGACATTTCCCTCGGCTGATAGAGATTGTCGCTACCAAGCGTATCTAAGGGCATTGACCAATCAAATGCACGTATTGAAGCGAAAGTAGTTGTAATTATATATATATAGTATACTATGTTTACATTAACCAGCAATAATTTTAGATCGAATTTAAAAAAAAAAATTTAATTCTATTAAGATACAAGTGTACATGTATTTGTGGTGGCAGATGAATCCCAATTTCAGGAATAAATCTGTTCTGTTCTGAGAGACAGACGGTCAGGTGAAAATGCGATGTCAACATGACAGCCCTTTTAATTCAGATTGTTTTGGCTTCGACAATCTGCTACGGCAACCCTTTATCGTGGCCCAGCTTGCTTCAGCAAATGGCTTCGGCATTGCCGATTGCCATAGCCAATTATGAGGGCTGACATGATGTCACAGAAGTTGTCTTAGACTTTTGCTAGCAATGCTGTCAGATAGTATCAATATTGTCATGTACAGTATTGCGTAACATTGTGTCACGGTGCCATGAGCCATGTGCAGGAGATTAGGGTTGAAACGATTAATCGACTAGTCGTAGACGACGCTGAAATGTCAGAACGTCGACTCTGAATTTTGCCGTCGACTAGTCGGAATATAGTGTATTAGTTTCATGTATAACGTTTTCAAGATCGATTCCGGCATAAACGGTGTTAACTGCGGGTAAGTTATGGTAAGTATAACGTTTGGTGGCACCCGGAATTGACAGTGTTACTAGTATAGACACACACGGACCGGTGACACCGACTATTAATTGGACGAATGAAATTGACAACACAATGTCTCACTCGTCGTTTGAGGTCAAAGACATGATGGCAATGATTGACGCGGCTTTGTTGTTTGTCCGAGACCGCTTTGATACAGACACTGTGTATATTTCCATTGATCTCGCACCGTCGGATTATGATGCGACGCTAGGTGAAGGTCGCTTAAGGTGACGTCATTGGTGCTACCGTATATAAACGATACTGACATTAATAACTGGATATCGTATTCTACAACGCAGCCTATACTATAGGGCGTATTTAGTCGGAACATTAATATTTTATAGTGACACCGCTCGGCACCGGTTTATTGGTGATCACGTGACTAAACAAAATAATCTCGAACGCTGATATTAAATTTAAAACCTGTATAAATGAGCGTGTATCTAATCATTATCCACCACATGTCTAATTATATAATTACATTCAGTGTGTTGGATAAATATCAAGATGTTTACACTATTATTTCCCAAATAAATTGGTGTGTATGCAGGGAAATGTGCAACGCAATAGACCGTCATTGCATCGGTCATCGGTGTAAGCCATGTACGATGAATTTTCCGTACAATGTTATGTTTGAAAGTTTTGATATCGGTTACCGACTAGTCGACGCATAGCGACTTTTGGGCCTCGATCATAAAATGTAGATGTATTATATATACAGGTTGCTGGCACTGACTTAAGACTCTTTATTATACCATACTATGATACTATACTACTATTACTACTACTAGCCTACTAGGAAGTCAACTATTTTCTCAAGGACTTATAAAGTGTAGCCTGTGGGAGCATATAGAACATGATTACTAGGCACAAATAACACCAGAGTAACAAATATCAGGTCACATCGTTGGGGATATGGATGGTATTTATTCCAACAACGTAACCGGAAAATTGCACATGACATCATTAAATGTTATGGCACATCATTAAACAAGATGGGACATTCCATGGTCTCCTGCACGTGGGAGAGCACGAAAACGCGCGTAATTTCGACAACATACAAAACAAAATATTCATGATTTCCTAAGAATCGCAGAACACAAATCACAGGCGTCGACGTTTGGAATACCTTCTTTTTTCACTTGTTGGTTTTCACTTTGCTTATTCTTCGTTTCAGGCTGCAAAACTGCCTTTTTGTTCAGTTTATTTTTGCCAGATTTCTTATCTGGTTCAGCCTTTTTAGAGTCCTTCTTTTTCGGAATGTCCTCCTGCTTTGCCAACATTTCGAACAAGTCCTCGTCATCGTCAATGTCCAGCTGAAATTTATTGGAAACGACTATACCGTAATGGCTATCCATTGTTCCTCCGATTTTAGAGGATTCCAATGGATCCTAGCTTACGGCCACAATATTTTATTCCTTCGCAAATGGCGTGTTTCCTTGTCCAACTTTTTGCGCATGCGCAATTGTCGATATAAACAAGGTCGAATTTCCTGGGTTATACCTACAAACACATGAACTCTACCGATCGATCAATAGCATTAACATTTGCAGCATATATTGACTTATATAACCAGTTGGGAGTAAACTAATATGGATAACAATAAATAAATGCCATATGATGTCGCTTATATCTTCATTAAAACTATTTTAATCGTCTTTTCTCTCTGAAGATATCTCAGTGAATCATTTCCCTTTGATGTGTGCCGACAGGTATAGTCCACTCTACAGCCTACCTATGCATGCTGCCTTACCTGTGTATATGGCAAGAATGGGCCTGTCGCAATTATTGAAAATGACCTACATGTGCGGACGCTCGTTTAAATCTACTGGGCAGCCGGCGTGTTCTGATCGACAGGCGCTTTCTTCGGAGCATCATTAATTCTTTTACATGTTGGCACTTCGATGACAATGCTTCCATGGAAGTTACATAGGAATGGATTACTGAAGTCTAACATTAACATTCAAGTTGTGCCTGATTTTACGGACAGTGATAGCAATCAAAGTACTGAAGATGAAATATATGTAACAAACGATCAAAGCAAAAGGGGGCGTCCACGAGCTGAGAAAATTTCTTTACTGATATCAAAGGGAGCCGCTTCATCAAATAATATTCAGTGCCATATCTGTAAAAGAGTTTTTCCAAGAGAGAAGTCACTGCAGGCTCACATGCGAACACACACCGGTAAGTTAATTGTTCTAGGACAATTGATAATTGATCTATAGACCTTAATTGTTAACTCATTATAGATATATTTAGGCCTAATTTATTTTTTTGTTATTTATTATTAATTAATTATTTTTATTTATTTTCTTTGTTTATTTAGTTAATAAAATAAAATATTTATTTTTATTTATTTATGTATTGCAAAGATCGATACATGTGCATGTTATGTATTTGTTTTGTTTTGTTTTAAGATTTATGTTTTTGTTTGTTTAATTGTGTGTGTACATATAGGCCTGGCATATATGGCTATAGCTAGGCCTACCTGTTTTTTTTCTGTAACACTTAAATGTAGTCGCAACCAGACACGTGCCACGTGGTGGATAGGGTAATTTGCAAAGCGTGCGTGGGAAATACTACGAATATTATAGTCGCAATTTGTAGACACGTTAAATACCGGACCGTATAATGTAGCCGTATAGCTAGGCCTACGGTATATACGTATATAGGCCTATATATAGAGCCTATATAATATAGCCTATATGGTCTGACTATTATAGGCTATATTAGGCCTGTAACTTACAATTGCGCCTGCTTGAACATTAAGTTTTCTGCAATGGTCCGATCGAAAGGTTGAAATTTTTGACAAAATTAGTTTATAGTCACATCGTCGTTGGTGCTCAAGCATCAGTTCAAATGATTCATTAACATTAATAACATATGCACACGATATAGGACCTATATGTCTGTAATTATACAAGATACTCAATAAACAAATCAGAATAATATAAAACATAATTATATCAACAGCAATTACTATTTAGCAAGATAATAAAAACACAGATCCAAACTGTGTATCAAGAAAACACAATGTGCATTGTTTGTTATTTGAAAAGCAAGGCAGCCAATCGGCTATATATTATGTACAATAACAAAGCATATATTATTAGATTTAAATTCAATGATGTCAGTTTTCTTACATTCGAACTAAATCTTATCGACACAATCCATCCATGAGTGTTCAACCTGGCTGGTGATGCATACAGTTTTTCCTAGTCACTATAAATATGGCCATATATCATACTCAGAAATGGTGCAACAGATAACCACATTACAAAACTAAATGAAATAAATTCATTTATCTAAAATGTTTCCTAATTATAATCTTAGATAAATATGTTCATTGGAACAAATTTGCATCACACCCTTTTCCGACCTCGAACCACCCACCAAGCGTGCACCCTCTGGTGGCTATAATGTTGGGATATTTCGCTTTTACTGTGTCAAGAGATTTCACACGCGTGTCTCGCGGTTTACCAATATAAGTAAACAAGAAAACCATAGTCAGAAATGGTAACGCCACCAAGATCGTATTATTAGCCATAAATATAAATAATAATACAATTATTCTATAAACTAGCTTTCAAATTTTATGCGGGAAATTTGCGTACTTCCATATTTCAAGTTTTCCCGTTTCTCGTGGCATACATTACTTTCATCAAACTGTCTTCTTTATTACACAAGCTGATAGGCCCGACTTCACCCGGGCTGTTTCACATCTGCTTTCCGGTGAAAGGTGCGATTTGACCTTCAATTGACTATTTCGAAAGTCAAGGTCAGGTCAGGGTCATGATTTGTCCAGTCCAAAACACCCCCACCCGTAGAAAACTACCCATAGGTATCAAATTTTCGTCGAAATCCGTCCGTTTTACCCAACTTGACCTTTAATTAACAATTTTGAAGGTCAAGGTAAGGTCAGAGTCATGATTTGACCCGTCCAAAACACCCCCCCCCCCCCCCCCCCGACAAAAGTACCCATAGGTATCAAATTTCGTCGAAATCTATCCGTTTTATCCGAGTTGACCTTTGATTGGCCATATTGAAGGTCAAGGTCAGGCCGAGGTCACGATTTGACCCGTTCAAAACTCTCCTCAGACCAAAGTATCCCTAGTATCAAATTTCGCCGAAATTTGTCCGTTTTACCCAAATTGACCTTGCATTGACAGTTTTAAAGGTCAAGGTCAGGTCGGGGTCACGATTTGACCCGTTCAAAAACACTTCCCGGACACAAATACCCATAGGTATCAAATTACGTTGAAATCTATGGAAAGCCGAGGAGGACATGTTGGTTGCTAATTGCTAGATATACGACGCGGTATTTTGAAGGTGTTTCAAACTAGGAGATAGAAGTATTCTGCCTTTCAAATGGTGATGAATTATAGTAGTTTATTCAAATTTTATGGCATAAATTGTTATTAAAACCGTATATACTATAAAAAATTAATGACTCGAAAATTAAGTGGGCCTTTAAACAAAGTCACAATTGCATTTAGGCTCATCTCATACTCGTCCATTCAGCGATATTCTACTGCGCAGTTTGTTATAGCCTCCAGTATTTATTGAGCGTTATACCCCCAACTGTTATAATTCGCCTTTAGCAGGCGTACTCTTGCCTCAGATTATTGAGATATTAGGTCACACATAATCACATTAAATCGCATCGTAACATAGCAATTGTGTGGGCTCCTTGGCGTGAATATGTAATGAGAAATAAGGTCATACGTAATGACATTAAACTCAAGAAAACCCTCGAAAACAAAACAAAATCACATTTAATGTTTTACGTTATTTCCTTCATCAAAAGAATCTTCGTGATAATGAACCCTCTCGTTACTTTAGAATATAGAATTAACCTTAAAATAAAAAAAATCTTTGGAACACAGAACCTTCGGAATAACGAACCTTCGGATTGGTGAACCTTCGGAATAGCGAACATTCAGAGAAATTTCGGAATAGTGGACCTTCGGGATAGTGAACCTTCGGAATAGAGCCATGCCCCCCAATATTCATATTATATGCCCAGAGTTCAAAGGTATGGACCCATAAAATTCTAAACTTGGCCCTTAAAATAATGAACTCCAAATTGGAGCACACACAGAACACCACTTAAGTCAACTGAACCTATGTCATGTCCCAATGCGGGAGGGTCCATATATATCACAACATTCATAGTATATGCCAAGAATTCAAAGGTATGGGCCCACGTAATGACATAAAATCTCAAGAAAACCAGCGAAAACAAAACAAAATCACATTTAATGTTCTAAGTTAAGTTATTTCCTCCTGTATCTGTATCGGTGTGCGCGCATGATCAGTTCGGATGTGAGCGCACACTCCATATAAAGAATCTTTGTGAAAATGAACCCTCTCAAATTAGTCTCAATACTTTAAAATATAGAATTAACCTAAAAATAACAAAAACCTTCGGAATAGAGAACCTTCGGAATAGCGGACCTTCGGGATAGCAAACCTTCATAATAGAAGCATGTCCCCACAATTACACCGGTGACGTAAACACATGTGCCAATCTTAGTTGTACTCTCGTAATTATCGGTACGATGAAACGGTGACGGAATCTGACGAGGTTTGCCGAATGTACAATCACCCAGTGAATTATCGATCGCCCATGCGATACAAAAAAACCAAAAGCAATAAACACCACACTACGGTGGCGTAATAACCATTGCATTTCTTTGTTATCCTACATAGAATCGTTTTAAACCAACTCCGTATTAAACCAGCCCAAAATATATCGACAGGTGTCAATGGTACAACTGTCCATGTGGGTATATATAGGCCTACCTATACAAATGTGACGTCTGAATTTGTTCCCATTTTCCAATATTTGAAACAATTGAGTTGCATGCATGTCATTATATTGAGGTGAATATATATGTTTAAATTATATTCAACAAGGTCTCCGCGTGGGGTGTCAAACAACTAATAATTCGAACTGCACCCCCCCCCCCCCACATTTGAATTAGTCCAAAATCCACAAGTTCGGGAAATCCCCCTTCCCAATTGGATTGGAATAAGCCAACTGCATGGTATCTCAAACTGTTAAATTGTTTGAAATTTCCAAGATGTCACGCCATTATAAGTTTGGATATTTCTCAAATAATTTCACTCCAAATAATTCCACCACATGTTGGAAATCGGGCGACTTTTGGGTTTAAATCAGGAAATTTCACATTACTCTTTCTGTATTTCACAAATATAGTTGAATTTCAGACTATTAGAACATTTTGAACCTACGTTTGGTGTGAAATTTCCTATTATTGAACATTTTGACCCCCCCCCCCCATCTGCCGCCAGTCACGTCCCTGAACGGATGTGAAAATGCACGTGGAATGGTTGTGGCTTTCTATGTATATTTAGGCTACGTTTTACATGATCATTTCATGGATGCAATTATTTTAATTCCCGATCATGCAAACACACGCATGTATAGGTAACGCAATATATGCACAATTAGACCGTAATCGTTCTCGTACAATCATGCAAGCTCCACATATATACCGGTATATACCGAACCAATATATACAAAACCTATTGGCCCAAATATAGCCAGACATTAATGAGTCACCTTCACCTTTATGATATATGTACACTATTCGTTCTCAAAAGTCTTGATTGCGGGTGCAACGCATGGGGGGTTTCTTGCTAAAAAACCGAGTTAAAGTATAATTTAAAAAAATCAAAATTTAAAACGAATGCGCCACTTTAACAAACACATTTTTACTTTCGATTTGATTTAAATCAATATTTTATACACGCTTTCTATTACACGCTTTCTATATATACGATAGCCCCTATATGTTCAGGTTGAATTCAGTGAATGCGTGGGAAAGGTATATATATGCATTGATTGGAGATAAGCATGAACTATGACGAAATTATACAGGGATAAAAAAAATATATATTGTCTTCTATATAATATAATAAGCGCCTCGTATAGCATTCGCGGTGGTTACATGATGCAGCTGAATAATATAAAGTTTGTTAAACCACACTGTTATAAGAACATGGGAAAATAGAACGAAGTTGTTCTTTCAATAATCAATAATCCAACAGTGATGAGATTTCGCATGCTGAAACATTATTTGTAAACATTTCCTGTAACAGCACAGTTAGTATTTGTTTTCAGCCACTAAAGATAACTCTAAAATGCTGACAACGTTGCATGCTCACGAACAGATACGGCGCGCTGCGTATATTTGATCATTACCTTATTTTCAGCAGCAACATTGCTGCACCCACTGTAATTGACTCTACATTGTTTTCATGATATTACAAAAAAGAGAATGCGTGGGAAAGGTATATATGCATTGATTGGAGATAAGCATGAACTATGACGAAATTATACAGGGATAAAAAAAAAAAATATTGTCTTCTATATAATATAATAAGCGCCTCGTATAGCATTCGCGGTGGTTACATGATGCAGCTGAAAAATATAAAGTTTGTTAAACCACACTGTTATAAGAACATGGGAAAATAGAACGAAGTTGTTCTTTCAATAATCAATAATCCAACAGTGATGAGATTTCGCATGCTGAAACATTATTTGTAAACATTTCCTGTAACAGCACAGTTAGTATTTGTTTTCAGCCACTAAAGATAACTCTAAAATGCTGACAACGTTGCATGCTCACGAACAGATACGGCGCGCTGCGTATATTTGATCATTACCTTATTTTCAGCAGCAACATTGCTGCACCCACTGTAATTGACTCTACATTGTTTTCATGATATTACAAAAAAGAGAAAACATTAACTGCATGTACGTACCACAAGACATAATAACTTGAACACTTTGCATAATGTTTCTGGCAAATACCGGCCGTAACCAGGGGGGGGGGGGGGGGTCAGGAAAAAAATTACGGATACAAGGTGGAAATTTTGTGTTTTTCAGTTTTGAGGGCCCAACACCCCGGGAGCGTAAGATTTTTCCACCCATGTTTGGGACACCCACCCGGGACCGTAAGTTTTTTCCACCCAGGTCTGGGACACCCACCCCCAAAATTGATGAAAATCTTGTAAATTCTACTAAATAATGTGTTGTTGACAGGGTAAGGGTCTATCATTGTGTCTGCACCGAAACTGAGAGAACGCTGATCAAGTACACCCACATAAAATAAACAAACAAAGCACATGGCTGAAAAATATGCCAACAAAACCAGTGACAAAACCTTTAAAACCCAAATATTTATGGTTATAAAAGTAAAATACCCACTTTAACAGGATAGTTGTGTCCCTTATTAGCAATAGGTTAAAATATGTGCATGTGTAAAGTAAAAACACCATCAATTTGATTATATAAACACAGTTCCAGTCCTCTCCATGTGGGAAATCACTGGTGAGCAATGAGGAGCTCCCCTTAAAATCATTCTAGGCGAGTGGCGAGTAGCTCTCCTACAAAATGTCGAGGCGAGTAGTATCCCAACAGGAGATGCCGAAGGTATGCATCTCCCGAAGGCCTGGGAGTATGGGAGGGGGTCAGGGGGCCTCCCCCGGAACATTTTGAAAATTAGATGCTCTGAGATTGATACTATACAATTTGTCCCACCTCATAATTTAAAAGCCTTCAAAAAACGATTTTGTGTCAATAAGTGACAAAAATGCAATGCCACATTGCTAATAGTACACAAGCAAGTAAGTTGGTATATTTGAAATAAAGTTATCTGATATATTACGCACATTTGAAACATGTGTATTCTGAGTTATCAACAGTATTTTATTGAACCACGTGGTCTCGCTGTTGTTGTGCATAAATTGTATTGCCGATGTGAATCGGAATCAGTTCGATTTTGAATTAATTCCTCGATCTATTTTAGTAAATAGCGCATATAATAAAAGAAAACCTTCGTGTTTTGAGTGAATACCGGAATTACCTCATTCGTGGTCACAGTGAGATACTGGAATCATCACTCGTGGCCTAAAGGCCACTCGTGATGATTCCAGTATCTCACTGTGACCATTCATGAGATACTTCCGGTATTCACTCAAAACACGCATGTATCCTCTATGTATAATAAGTTTAAAAAAGCCATGATAAACTATGAGAAAAGATGAGAATGGATTTTTTTTCATTGCAATTTTTGTATAAGGCTATATATAGCATGCACTACTATATATGACTCTGATTGTTTCAATTCATTTTGAAGCTGTAATTTGTCTTAGAAATGATTTTGGAAACAAATTGCATGACATCAGAAAAATTCTGCATTCCGGGCTCGGGGACACCCACCCGGTCCTTGTATCCTGTAATTTTTTTCCGACCCCCCCCCCCCCCCCCCCCCCTGCCGTAACGAGTAAAATGTTGACACAATTGAGGAGTACCTTTTCTTTTTATGCGATATATAATTATATTGTGCACTCTGACGTGCTGGAGGATTTCTTGGTATTTTTTGGAACTCCTTGCATGCACGATGCGAAGCAATTGGGCGCACTATTTTTCGATTCTGACATGATGATATTTACTATTTGATCACCGGAAGTTACTTAAAGTGATGTGAAACACTCCGGTATGGTTATCAAATAGAAATGGAAAATAATCTTGATCAAAGTTGTTATTTTTACGAATATTAATCAAAATTTACAACATCGTCATTCATATATATTAATTCAATGCGATGACTCTCGATGGCGAAATCATTTGCGTTAGATTATCGTCAATAGTTGCGTCCCGAATCTGATGTAAATATATACAGTTGAGCGTAATTCCGACGACGTGGAGTGGTATGGTCGATTTATTTAAATTTTTCGTCTATGTTAGTAGAATGCTATATTCTCCAGGTTGGCATAGCGCCTGAGTACTAACTTATAAGTTTCACGCACCCAAACAAGTCCATAATATGTCTTTAATAATAGGGAATGCCTTGACGACCTTTAACCCTTCACCCAACAGAAGGGCCCTGTGCCAATGCATTCTCTTATATATGCGAGTCGACCATAGGTCGCCTCGCATATATAAGAGAATGCATTGGCTTAACACATTAAAAATTATAAAATTGTTAAAGAATGTAAGAAAAAATGGTAAAAAACGATTTTTTTTAGGCCAATGCATTCTCTTATATATGCGAGGCGACCTATGGTCGACTCGCATATATAAGAGAATGCATAGGCACAGGGCATAACTGTAACTATCACAATGTGGTCAAGGAGCCGGTTCCAATGATATCCATATTTGTATGGTTCTATTGAGACAGACCGAAGATATTTTAGGCTGTTGAAGCTTTATTTGGCCGGTTTTGGCCGGTTTGTTGGGTAAAGGGTTAACTAACTATAGAGACGGCAGGATCGTCGACAACTCATCGCGGAAAGCAATTCCCTCACATCTGCGCATGAACGATTGATATTTATTATTCACCATCGGCGCACCTTTAACAGAAAAAACAACCCTCATTAAATACACGACATGCACATGGAAACGTTAGCTCTTTACTCTGCATGTGCATGCATGGCGAATCACACAAAAGGGCCCCTTAATGGCACCTACTCCAGGGATTCATTAGTCTTCAGAACTGTATTCAAGGCGACTCATCTCAGACAATACATAGCATCAATATGGTCGGTTTCACCGAGCACTTTAAATGGGTGAGACGATGCTCCCATAAAAGGTTCGTTGGGCTGCGACTATTGTTTTTGTTACAAAGAGTCCTGGATGACCACGGTGATTGTTAAAGCGAACGGTTTAAATTGGCATGCATCGATCCAAGTTGCGCAAAAGGTGGGTTCTTTGAATACACCCAACAAGAGTCCCGCGAGTCTGCATGAATATCGACAAGAAGGCGCATCGATATATATTCAGGACTGCCAGGAGAGAAAACGTGTATGCACGATTTTGCACACGACGTCTGATGATGCACTCCGATTAATTTCCACATATAAAGTATAAAACATATACCCGCCACGTTATATGTAATGGTATACACAATTTGACCGTTTGGCAGTGCTCTTGAGCCGACACCTTGCAGAATATTGTGCTGAAACAAAATGACTTGCATGCATGACCTTATACAGAATATATGGTTTCTTGCATGAGATAATGATCATGTCTGCATGTATATATAGGCCTACCTCATTTGTTTTGTCCTATATATTAAGCTATCGTTGGGTATAATTTCACATAGATCAATCGTTTATGGCCAATTGAAACAGGAAATGTATATAAGTAAGATATTCTTTACCCCCCCCCCTTCTTGGTAGAGAATATGTATAAATTATAACAGCATTATTTACAAGTATATACTGTGAACATTAAAGAAGAGGCACATCACATGCATATGGACGCTCTCTCTCTCTCTCTCGATATATATATATTGATATAAAATAAAAACAGACGCAAAAAAAAAAAAAAAAAAAAGGATTTTTGAACTGATGATGACCCACACACCCCGCCTATACGTATTCGAACTTTTATCCACCTCCCCTGTCTATGATGTCTTGCTTTTCTTTCTTATTTTTTGTCACCTTTATATTTTGGCGCATGCGCGTAGCTGTATTTTACGAGTTTTTTTGTTCATCTTGTGATCGTGTGCTGGCACGTAATTCCACACACTGGTTACATTAATCATAGGTCTGCGTGATCGATCTTCTCGGAATAACAGTATACTCTTTTGTGTCCCGACACACCAGCGACACTCGGAGCATGAAAAGCATGAATCATCCGACTCACGTGCATGCTGCACTCAACAGAATGCAGAATTATCCGGTGTGCATTCACATGCGAATCGATCGATATGACTGACTGAAAAGTCGAAAACAATGACGGACATCGACCATAACTTCATAAGGGAATAAAGTCACTAAATACCTAAAAATGTCAACGTGGCAAGGGAGGTGATAATTCGAATGAACATTTATAAATCGGATACGCACGAGACTCATGCATGCACGTTGTCGATCGTTTTCGTATATGAAATTCGCGAATTGCTTCTGACACGAGCGGTGACTGGCCCTTTTGGTATATTGGGTGTGTTGCAGTATATATGTTGGGCCCTTGTCGTATATTGGGTGTGGTTGCAGTATATATATATGTTGGGCCCTTGTGGTATATTGGGTGCATGCATGTGGTTGCAGTATATATGTTTGGCACTTGTCGTATATTGGGTGTGGTTGCATGCAGTATATTATGTTGGGCCCTTGTGGTATATTGGACGCATGTGGTTGCAGTATATATGTTGGGCCCTTGTCGTATATTGGATGTGGTTGCAGTATATGTTGGGGCCTTGTGGTATATCATGGGTGTGGTTGCAGTATATATGTTGGAAATGCTCACCAACCCAGCTGACTATACCATATATAATTATGGTGTAACCAGATGTTCTCACGCAAGGGGTCTGCTAAAATGCAGACACATGCATGCATGTATAGGTCCGGGGTGAACAGATAATCCCATCAACACAAGACACACACGTATATACGTATATCTCTGCTTCATGTAATTTGAAAGGAGACTGTATATATGCCATGGCATTTCAGTAAATTCCCGGCAATAAAAATGATCTAATATCGATATTATATACACTCCAAGAAAACAGCTCCAAATTTGGTTCCCCGCGGAGAACCAAATGCCAATATAGAACCAAACAGTTTGGTTCCACACTGGTTTGGTTCCACCTGAAACCAAATCCTAAGTTCCTTTGAAATACCAATGTACACATGCTAAACTGCTTCGAGTCATATATGTATAGACTCTGACCATTTGATTTCTGCCGGGGTAACTCTATTGCTCATATCACACAATGGGGACAAAAGTATGCAACAATAAATTTATTAATATAATTCGATATCTTCTTCAGACATCAGAACATCTTCGGGGTCTATTCGATAAACCATCATCGTGTGATGTTAATTTTGAACTATATAACCTATTTACGGACTAATAGAACATTCAGAAACAAAGACACCTCAAACGTGCTTATAACCTATACATATAATGTTTCCACAAGCACCCAAAATTGTTTCCTATTATAGGCATTTTCTGGAACCAGATAGAGAACCAAAGCAGGTCACGTTGGTTCTCCCCTCAGTACACACATTAGAAACAAGTCTGGTTCCATGTGGAACTGGTTCTGTTGTGTACTTGATTTGGTTATTTATTTTGGTTCGTAGTTGAGAACCAAAACATGTAATATTTGGTTCTTCGTTTTGGTTCATCTGCTGGCAGCCTGGCACAAACATGGGAACCAGTTTTGGTTCCCCGCTGAACAAAATTTTCCCTGGGTGATTATAATAGGAAATAATTAATTTGAGTCGAATATCTCTTCTGTAAACGTCCAGTTTAACAGATTTTCTTAAAATAAAATATAATAATTTAATATAAATTTACATTATGGCTCCAGCTATAAACTAAGTTACGAATTTCCACGTACAAGACGTAATCAAGTGAACTGACGGATAGTGGATCGGGCAACGCGTGGCACACCTCGTGTACAAAATTATGTTGTTACGGGGCGTGAACTCGTGTCACTCGCTGACAATACTATAAACTTAATGAGTATATGGGACTATTATACATATACTATAACATTTGTTTGATACATTTGCCTGAAAACTTTAATCTGCCGTCTGTAACATTATATATACTTCGTACTCAAATAATGGAAAGCTGGTTACCTTATTCTACGAAGCAGAGCATATAGAAACCAATACAACATTTTTGAGTACAGTATACCCCTTTAGTTAACATATTTTTCTTTCATTCTATAGCAACATTTTTGAGTACAGTATACCCCTTTAGTTAACATATTTTTCTTTCATTCTATAGCAACATTTTTGAGTACAGTATACCCCTTTAATTAACATACTTTTCTTTCATTCTATAGCAACATTTTCGAGAACAGTATACCCCTTTAATTGACATAATTTTGTTTCATTCTATATTAGTTTCCCTTGCGTATATATAAGTCTGAATATATTACGAAGTCGAAGCAGCTTAGTTCAGGGCCGCTTAAGGGATCATATATGCATGCATGTCATGTCTGAAAATGAAACTTCGACTCCGTTAATTGCATACCTGATCATATTTTGTGTAACGGAGTTATTTTCATAAATTTATCAAAATTGGCAACTCACAATTGTATTCTACTTATTTGAAGAGGTGGCCCATTCGTGAATTAAAAAAAAACTCAATTTCAAACTATCAATCATTATCTTTTATAACCAACGTATGCTATAATATTATAACAACACGTGTTATCCTCACAATAATTATGAAATATATGTGTTTGAATTATGAAACAAATTGGTTTAAAAAAATAAAACCACCAATTTTTCATGTAGGTCGATAGACAGTTTGACAAGAAATATGTTAAAAAACACACATTTCATTATCTAGACTATGAACACAACTATAGGGTATGCGCTCAGTCTTCCATCCGAAATCGTGCCTTTCTGCGAGAAAATACAAAATAAAACATTTTTCATTGCATATTTTAGTTTCTTGGCAGCCATTTTCAGGACGGGTAAAGGACCAACAGAACATAAAACAACATAAATATTATTCAGCCACGTTTTCAATAATATGGGAGACATTAATACGTATTACTGTTTTCCTTTTAAAAAACAGGCCTGCAAATGGCTGCCAAAAAATGAATTATGCAATCAAAACTGTGTTATTCATTTCTTCACAGACAGTCACGATTTCAGATGGTAGACTGAGCGCATACCATAGTTGGGTTCCTAGTCTATTGCTAATGCAGTGGGTTTTTGTTGTTGTTGAAAATATCTCCTGTCAACCTATCTATCGACCTACATGACAAAATGTTTGTTTTTTTAAACAACTATTTTTCATAATTTGAACATATCTCTCATATTGTGAGAATAAAGAGTTGTTGTTATAGTACTCAAGCATACAATGTTATAAGGGATAATGATTTTTTTCTTTAAAATTTTTGAAAATCCCTTCTTAAAACAGTGACTCTTGTCAGTGAAATCGTATAATGTGTGTGCTATATATTGTTTAAATGCGGTCCGGCTGAATTTAAGGTCTGTATAAATATTCACGTATTCGCCTTGTTACAAGATGTCTACTTTTTCGGAAATGGTGAAACCAAAGTGGCATGATTGTAATGGTATATATATAGTTTATTCACACACAATCTTACACAAATGGAATAACATCACTGCATAATTATGCGACACACTGACATACATATAGGAACACAATATGCGCCTTCAATAAAACACGCAACACAGGTGCATGTCCAGATGTCTATGGATATAAGGCGAGAAATGTACATGATTTATGAAGCAATATACCTGCAAACCGATGTTCATTCCTTTCTAAACAGGGAATACTAGATTTCCAATATCGTATTTTGAGATTCAGCATTGCATATATGTGTGTGGGTTTAATCGTTACATATCAATGGGTTATGGAACAGATGGCGAAACGTGACAACTACCCGAATAACATGCATAATGTATCCTTAAATGACCTACCGAAATGGGATACGTCGTGAGTGTTTCCATTTAAATATCAAATTTACCCTCTGGCTGACCCTTCTCATGAATATTCGATCGATGTTGAGAATGCACGCGATATACGATTATTATAGGCTATTAATTGATTCATATTACATGCAGGAGTTCGGCGTCTCTTTCGAGTTGAATATTTAAATGGTCACAAGAAATATACGTGCGTGACAGCCATAACAATACTTGTCTTGACCAGATTTGCACGCCACACAGCTGTGCCACAGGGTATTTAAATATTGGACAGTTATAGTGCGACCGTTATTTAACCTTTCGCTTCGTGGTCAAGCGAAACGAATGGTGGTCATTCGTGTAAAGGGGGGGGGGGTGTCAATGCAAAATAGGGAAAACAGTCTCCCGTGTATGTTATATCGTGGTATGAGCGCAGGCACATGCATATGGCAAACGTACTGCGTGGATTATTTATTTTCTCCACCCTCTTCGAGCCATAAACTCATTTTCATTATAATCACCATGTTGTTTACATCGTCCATAGAGCACATGAGTGTATTTTGCACTCACCCCTGTTTCAAGTTCATTAATTTGATCATATATTATGTTGAGTATAATAGGATGTGGTCCCATGAACGGCTGGAAAGCATCATATCCGAAGATCGTGATAGAAGACTTAATTTTTTGTTATTTGTTAAATTTAATGAAGTTCCAGTTGCTTCCCCCCTAATGTCTATATTTGAGAATGTTCATGTCATGCCTGGTGATCGATGACAAATTTGTCTAAGATGAGTTCTGGACCATGGGTTCATAACTAAGTTAAAGCTGACCACCATATATCTTAACACTGTGGCCTAATTCCAGTTGATTCACCTTGCGTGGGGTGGAACACACTGCATATCAATATTGGTTTTCATTGGGCTGGAATATTTGTGACTGCATGCTTTATTCTTCATTATAATATTTGTGGTATGATGCTATATATTTTATCCAATTAGAAATCTAACTCCAAATGATGATACAAATGAAGCCTCCTCTCATAGAGTCAAGACAATACGCTATTTGGTGATTGGAGTATTGTGTGAAATTATTAATTATTTTAGCAGTTCTTGGTACCGAAAGGGACGAACAAGAAAATAACAATCTCAACCTCTCAAATGTATTCAATCCGTTGTTGTTGTCATCTCTAAATAATTGCTCAGATTCTATATAAAATAATGCTGGTAAGTGAAATTTAAGATTTTTCGCCAGACAGATCCAGAGAAATTCTTGTTGAAATTTTCTTGCAATTTTTGCTGGACTTTTTCAAAACGTGCTCACCCCCTAACAACCAATACATATACTGCCACATTGGACACCGTGTTGATGAAGGAATATTTGGGATGCACACATAACCTTCTCCAAACGCGAGATATGCACGTATATATACCATATACACATACATTGTCCCTTCCATGTCGCCATCGATCATCATAACCTTTAATTGTTTTTGATGCCATAAATTATGTGTAAATTAGTTACTGCAAACAGAACCATATCACCTTACTGCGAGTGGCAAGAAGTTTGAACGGCATGATTTTCTTAGACTCATATAGTGACCCGTAGTTGCCAATAGATACCACTCGCATATTGAACGACAGCAGATATTTATTACGAATATAGGGTACTACGTACGTCGCTATAATTTGTGTTCTTTCTATTCGTTTGTTTTTTGTTTAAACATATTTTATTGTAATATAATATTACAAGAGGGATCGGGGCACAAGTTTTAACAACTTAAATCCGCCCCTCTCCCATTAACATTTTATTTCTATTCGTTGTCGGTTTTCCCTATCCGTTGTTACGATTACGGTTTTGAATTTTCAAAAAAAACTCACAAATACACCATATAGTAATAAGTTCTCGATCGTTTCCCAGCTCCTCAATATGGGAGACGACTTTGATATCATGTCCTTAAATTGTGATCGCCGTGTGGCCTTAATTTTGAAACACGAGAATTTTCGTACCGTTATTATTTTGTACTTAAAGACAAATTATGGACTTGTTCGGGTGCGTGAAACTGATAAGTTAGTAGTTAGGCGCTATGTCAACTGGAGGAATATTGCATTCTGCTAACATGGCCGAAAATATCAAGCAAATCCACCGTACGCTCCATAGAAAATATCTTCTGAACTACGTTCATTTGTAATATTACTTCTAGATTCGGGACGCATCTATCAGCGACAAACTAACGAAAACGATTTCGTCATCGAGAGTCACTGCATTGAATTAGTATATAAGAATGACTGTGTGTGCAGTCAATTTGGATATAATATTTGTAAAAAATAACTACTGTGAGCACGATTATTCTCCATTTCTATGCGATGACCGTACCGGAGTGTTTCACATCACTTTAAGTATGCTGTTATCATATCATAGCTTATCGCTATTTGTAATCCCGTACTGCTAGTGAGAAGCATGTCTCACATATGCAAACGGACTCGTATAGTCGTCAACTCTGCGAAAAGGTTTTTGGGCCGTCCGAAAAAAAATTACGACTACGAATAGCTATTCGTTATAATTGTCTGTCGTCGTTCATTATGTGAAAGGTGTCTAATTCTGGGAACAGGTTTTTGGACCGTCCGGAAAAATTATATACGACCACTATAAGATATTCATATTTCTGATCAGTGTATACAGTAGTTCGTTGTGTGATATAGGTGTCCAATAACGGTCTTCCTCTCTTCACTCCTTCTTTTCATTAACAGTTGTCGACGATCAATCACCGGAAAATTAAAGGTACATTGCATAGAATTTTCAGCGTTGCACCACTCAGGTCTATACATACAATCGATATCGCAGAATAATGGGGATTGTAGGCAGTTATGAGTCAGCCATCTGTTCGTTTCCTGGAAGCTGTAGTTTTAATATTTAAATAGCATTTCTCGTCTAATCCATAAACTAGCTTATTAACTTATATCGATCTCAATCAGTGGAAGCGGGATCAAGCTGCCCACACGCGCATGTCCAAGACTCAGAGGCAGTGTTGTAATAGACAGGGACGTCGACAAAGCGTCACGTGCGTCCGCATATTTTAAACTGCATGCATGGGGCCATGCATATATATACAGACAAACGAATTGGTAAATTGTTCTGCTACAAACATGTAGTTATATTTTACAACCGGTATTTAGAGTGCAGTTTGTTGGAAAATTTCAACCCGATATTTCCAATCGTCGGAAACCTTGAGGTATCAGTTGGATGAACAAAATAAAAACCCAGGGGGGGGGGGGTGTACACATGTTCAAATGGAATTTCCCGGACATGGCATTTTGCGTCTGTTTCAGGGAGTTGGAAATTATAAATTTGGTGTTTGCGCCCCAACGGAAACCCTCTGGTCACTTTCATGTATGCATGCAGATAATCTTTGTGCCACGCCCTTACGTACTCGGATCAGTTCATGCCGTTTTGTCAACAAAATACTCGCAACAGGATTTATAAATTTCAGTTCATCATCATGCGTATGACACAAAACGAGCGTATAGAGACTCAATAACATTTTCCCAGGGCATTACAACTTGAAAGACGTCTGGGATCGTCAGTTGTATACATCCTTTCATGCGACCTTTTTCATTTTGACCGGCAAATTTGTAAAATTGTATACACAATATTAAAGTTCTATTCTCAAATCTCTACAATTAAATGCTTTATCGCAAATTTAAAAAGCAGTCTGGACCCGTATCTAATTAAAATGGAGGTTTTCCACTCGACCACGTAAATGTCAAAATATACCTATAGAAATTCACAAAGGGTCCTTTAATGGGAATTCAATGAAATGTCTTATTGCATTGTTGAAGGCTGATAATAGGGCATGTTATTTCCACACAAATCCAAATTTCTTAATACGACAGAACAGGTATATACAAGTTCTTGAGGAAAATGCGAATAAATTTTGCTCAAGTGCAGTTTTAAATTGTCATCTCGCAGTATGGTGTTCGTGGACGTCCAGGTATAGGTTTGCGTTGTCAAAGGGAAGGCTATGGTACGTCCTTATACCCGATATCCATGGAAATGACCCACAATGGATAAGAGTTTTGTGCTTTTGCTTGTACAGCATAGAAATCAATGGGTCGTTCATGCTCGCTACCGTAGAATGCATGCATTCTCTGTTACTATTAATAGCTAATACACGTGGAAACATCGACGAAATAAGCAGACGTGCCTTCATCACTAATTCAGAACAGGTAAAAACATCAAGCCTGCTAATTTCAGAGAGCCAGAATGACATGTTATCAATAAAAATTCCACAAGGAGCTACATATTATTCATATAGGTCGTGCTTTCGACCACATGGGGTAATGTGGTGGGATGATGGTGCGTGCATGGGTGAAAGTTTGACCAAACCCCAAGCCCGATAACTGCACTTTATGCACATGAATTGTCCGCTCGATTTACAAGGTTGCTGAAAACACATGCATGGGCTTTACCTGGATCGTGCTCGGTTACCTCATAGTATGTATCATCTCTGATACACATATGCGTAGAACGTCCATGTGACGAGAAGTCACTGCATTCACACGGATCGACAGTATAAAGAGACATGCATCATATATGCACTCGGCTCGTAAATAGAAAATGGAAAATAGCGATATTCCGAAGCATTATAATTATTCAGTTCAGTGGCTATATCCAGGGATGTGGCTAGAGGGGGGTGTGGGGGGGGGGGTGTCTCACCCCCCCCCCCCCAGCAGAGAGCTATATTTTCAATAGTTGGAAATTTCATACCTGCCACAACGAAATTTCACACCAACAATAGGTTGAAAATGTTCTTGTAGTTTGATTATAAAACAATTTATTGGGGGAATTTATTGTTTTTCGACCAATATTTGCATATGTTCCTATTTTTGGTCAAAAATTTTGACAGAAATGGTCATCAGTTGGAAATTTTCCAACCTTAGGGGGGGTGACAGGTTGGAAATTTCCAACACTTGGAAAGCTTGTGTCCTGGTCTCTCCCCCGTGGCCAGTCAAAAACTTCTAGTTAATTTAAGAAAACAATATTGTCATACAATTGGTCAACATTGTCATTGGAATTGTCATCAGTTGGAAAATTTCCAACCTAAGTGGGGGTGTAGGGTTTGAAATTTCGAACAGTAGGAAGGCTTGAGGCTAGTCTAGATGTTAGGATTTTGCGATTTTCTTGTTCAGATTTCAAAATTTTCGCACACCGGGCCGAACCATGGTCGGTCCGGTGTGTCATTGCCCCATTCACATGGCCAATACAAAACTGCTAATTAGTTTACCAAAACAATATTTTACTACATTTGGTCAAACTTGTAGACATAAATGGTCATCAGTTGAAGAATTTTCCAACCTGAGGGGGAGTATGAGGTTTGAAATTTCCAACACTAGGAAAGCTTCAGTTGAGGCCAGTCTTGATGCTATGATTTGCGATTTTCTTGTATAGTTTTCAAAATTTTCTCACACCATGGTTGTTCGGCCCGGTGTTTCCTGGTCTGTTGTCGGTAGCTGTGTGCATTTGTCTGGAATTAGATCACTAGTTGTTTTTTTGGGGGCAATTTTCAGGTTAAAATATCTTAATGTTCTCATACTGGGAAAATAGATGCATGGCTTATGAATATATAGGAAATTAGGCCTGAGCATGAGGTACAAGGGGTGGGGTGCAAATGGAAATATGCAAAAAGTTGTGTTGGTATGATTCCGACTCAAGGGGGGGGGGGTGCAAATAGAATTATGCAAAAAGTTGTGTCGGTGTGATTCCGACTCAAGGGGGGGGGGGGGGGGGGGGGGGGTGCAAATGGAATTATGCAAAAAGTTGTGTTGGTGTGATTGTGACTCAAGGGGGGGGGGGGTGTGCAGTTGGAAATTCCCAAGGTGGACACCCCCCCAGCGGAGACCCTCTAGCCACATCCCTGGCTATATCTAAAGCAATTCGATGCTATTTTACTAAATCTTGGAAAGGGATATTTGATGCTAACTATTTGGGGCGAGCGGTATAATTATCCAACACTGGCATTATTCATAGAGTATATATATAGGGAATGTTGCATATATTCGACTATACAAACCTCGCTGTATTACCCATTTTTTTTTTTTTTACACTTTAAGCATTAAAACAATGTGTCTAATATTTTCTACAGACTTTTGGTGATTGGAAGAGTTCTAGTGTTAATCAAAAATTATTCTGGTTAAGTTGAATGGAATGAAAAGCCAATAGGAATTTGGAAGAATTTTGTTTTTTGGCATATTTACGAAAACTCAGCGATTTTATATGAAATTTTAAAATTAAAGGGGTTCATAAAAAGGAAAGAGAAACCAGTTTATTTCGAAAATGTGGAAATTTGTATCATGGTATGTCGATTACAGTTCAATGGAAAGTGGAGATCAGAAAATGGATCTTTTTTTCAACTTTGGAATATGCTTAGCACCCAAGTGCCAACTGCAAATTCAGAGATGAAAAATGCCTTCAGCAAAGCTGAAAAACGACACAATTTGCACTAGATATTGGATGGAAGCAGTCAAACTCACTATGTTTTCACTCTGAAATTTCCAACTACAGTAGATTCAGCCATGAAAGTTCCAACTGTTGAAAATTTTGACCAAATAAAGATGGGGTGGAGGGGGATCATTGACTATAACCCTTCACTCTCATGTATATTTCACCTTCAAATTTCTTGTGTTACAGGAGAAAGGCCATATACATGTGATTATCCAGGATGTGCTAAAGCCTTCTGTCAAAGTGGTCAGCTTAAAACTCACCAACGATTGCACTCAGGAGAAAAGCCATTTATATGTTCTGAAGAAGGTATGTTATTACAAGATTGAGCTTTATGGCAACCCAGCTTTTGAATATTGTCAAATAAATAGAATTCTATAATAGGGTTGCTGGTCAAAGTATAAAAAACCCAGGTTTGCTAGGCTAGTGTATAAAATAAAAAATGGAATTACATGTGTGTGACTTGACTACAGGGCATTGAATAGGCTAATCAAGTACATAACTACTGATGGTCGGGCTTTAAACTTTTGAACTAAATATTGGCATGACTAGAGTAGGTAATGGTAGCTTTGTGTCTGTTCCTATTAGATAAGAAATAATCACTTGAGTAGGTCATATGAGGATGATACGGAAAGTTCACATGGTAGCCAGATTAGATATTTATCATGCATACTTATCTATTTTAAATATCATATACAATGTGGATTAAGGGGTTGACCATTTGAGCCATTTAAATCCACACATAATGTTGTAACTTCTATTATACTAATTTACAGGTTACAAAACCACTGTTTTGTTATGAGATATGGACTAAGTAAAAGGTCAACAGCCAAATGCCTGCCAATCAAGGTGACTTCTTTGGAGCATTGCTTAGAAACAAGAATATTGAATATTGCAGCCATTCCGACATCTATAACTAACAAAAATTATGATAAAACAAATCAGTGAATTCTTAACAAAGTCAAGGAGGGGCAATAATGTTATGAAATTAAGAGAATCCCAATTCAAATTGTTTTTTTTTTACTTTACTTAACATTTGAGTTGGTTACATAAAAAATTTAATCTGATCAGACAACTATAACTTCAATTGTATGATACAGAAATCAGTGACTTTTTTTTCACCAATCATAAGCTGCAATCATGGGTTCTAAACTATTATATCAGTTCTAGATAATGCTGGGGAAAAGTTTTCTATCAACATAGATATAATAACTTAACTGTACTAGTTGAAACCGCCAAGAACTCATGAAATTCATCCTATTTTTAAAAATAATTTCCGAGGGAGAATATCCTGGATGCCCCTAGCAGATTTGCCATAAGTAGATACCATATTGAACTATTGATGTGGTATGTGTCCCATGACATCCCCACTGATAATCTCCCCATGGCCCCATGGGTAGAAAGCATAGGCTATCTCCCCCAGCCTACAGCAAAAATTGTGATTCCCCCAATGTTTTGAAGCTTCCACCACCCCTGAGAATCATACCTCTGAAAAAAATTCATTGGAATGAACTGCAATTAAAATTTTAACCACATACCATATTTGAAAGCAATCAGTTAGCGAGAACTATGCAGACATAGAATAATCTATTTAAAAAAATTTGTTTAAACTTTGACAGGATGTGACAGCCGATTTACACATGCTAACAGACACTGCCAGAAACATCCCTATGCCACTCTACAGAGGCTGGATGCTGAGAGTGTATTCACAGAAACTCTCAAGAGAAATGAAAACAACAAAATCATTATGGACTGGCTCATAAGGTAGGTTAGTGGCGGGTAAATATGCCAGGAAAAGTCCTGTATTCAGCCAGATACTGCCCAAGGAGAAACAAATTTATTTTCAAGAGGTCAACTGCATGGACTGATGTGCACCACCACATAAACAGCCATCACAGATACATCTTTTGTGAAGAAATAAATATTTTTTTATGTTGATATAAGATCACTTTGAGGTTCTAAGTGCTGGCCTCCCAATTAAAAACAGAGAGATAAGAAACAAATTGTGCACATACAGCTCAGCTGAAGTTAGGCTCTTAATATAATTATGTAACTGTGCGATTTGGAGGTTTCAGGCCAATTAATCTCACTTGTCTTCGCAATACTTTATACTTTATTTCAGATAACAAATGTCCCTAGTATGATTACAGCATATGCATAACAAAAGAATGTGATGCAAACAAATCATGTAGCGAGATAGAAAACAAGTAAACTAACAGAACTTTTCGCAATTTGTATATTGTTATTATATTCCTCCATATCCAAGTTCAGTTCTTTGCTCGATACGCAGGGAATTCCTGACAAATCGTTTGTGAGTCGACACTTCTGTTAAAAAATCAGCTCACTAGAGTATTCTGGGACCAGCATGTTGCATCAAGGAGAATATTTATAACATCTCTGTGAATTACTTCGGTTTTTGAATGAAGCACATGTGTAAAATGTTGTTAGCAGTTTTTCACATTTCAAAACAGAGGCAATGAATGTTTCATTAACAAATCAATTTATAAGGTTCCTCTCTGAGGTTTCGGGTGAAAGCCATGACATAAACAGGAATGCTGGTGGATGATATTTCACCATTTTTTGAGTGTTTTCCACAGTGTAAATGAACCTATGATAGGCAATATAAATTGTCACACAAAATTTACGATTTCAGTGGCTCAATTAGACCATCCTGAATGTTTTGTCTTTCCAGACAACAAACTAACAAACAGCAAAGATTTCAAATTAAGTCAAAGAAAATGAAAGAGGACATCAGCTTTGAGAGACTGCCAGTGCTGACAGATAAACGCTTCGATCGACCAATCATAACAGATAGGTGTGATGCCAATTTCGATAGACCAATCATAACAAATGGGCGTGATGTCAACTTTGATAGGCCGATCATAACAGAAAGGCATGATGTCAACTTCGAGCGACGGGACTCGACAGGTAGTCTGTGTATGTCAGATAGAAGAGACTCTATAGGAAGCTCTTCAGATAATAGTGTTGGCGCATTCGAAACACATGGTTTCCCTTTTATTAACTGGACATTGCCGCCAGAACCTCCCCGAGCTAAACCAGTCTTCGAGGAAAAAGACAAGTGGATATCAGCATTGGCTCTTATCGAGCTTGCTAATGGTGCTAAGTCATAAAAACATCACACATATCTCTAATCTCCTCCATGCTTGCAAATAATATTGTGTATACAGGACAACATTTCAATATATTTGGTCAATTTGTTTTGTGATTTTCCAAACCCTATTAAATTTTGTAACTCAGGGCTGAGATCTTTTTGCCTCATCATGTTCTGTCCTTATTCAATTCAAGATCTCAGGTATATGAATATTCACTATATACAGGAACTACAAAAGCAAAAACCTGTATATAGAAGGGTTGTCGGGCTCGATATTCACTTTGAATGTCATAAGTCATTTTAACCCTTTCTATACTGAATCGATTCTTCCATTCAGTTATAAAAGTCTCCATTGGAATGGTATATTATTCATTTGGAGGGATGTTCAGATAATAAAAGCAGACATCAGATGAAAAGCAAATACAAGTGCAGAATGCTTCATATTAATTGGTGGGAAATGTTTAGATCTATGCTGTCATTCGTTGAACTTAACTCTTCCACGACTGGAGCTTCCTGAAATTTGCAAACATCCTGTGCCAACGCATTCTCTTATATATGCGAGTCTCCCATAGGGAGCCTCGCATATATAACAGAATGCATTGGCCTAACAATATTTACTTTGACCATGTAAGCCAGTGCATTTTCTTATATATGCGAGGCTCCATATGGAAAACTTGCATATATAAGAGAATGCACAGGCACAGGGTCTTTAATGCTGCACCAATGCAGCTCCCATCATGAAAGGGTTAATATCTGAACATTTCCAAAGGGAACTATACTCGTCAATGACAATTTGTAAAGAAAGGGTTAAACAATCATATAGTGTTAAGTGAACAAGGGTAAACTCCAATATAGTGTTAAGTGAACAAGGGTAAACTTCAATATAGTATTTGCTCATAATAACTTCCATCAGTTTACTAACAATAGTAATAGTGTGGTGTCATGCAGGGTGAGATTCACATGAAAAATAATTTTTCTAAGAAATATAACAACCATTGGTTTCTATAGACACATTATTATGAGCAAGCATGGAGTTAATTCAGGCTAAACGTCATCTGATGCATCAATTCATTTAAAATTCATCATGTCAATTCTGCCTTATATGGTAGTCCAGGACCAAAATAGTGCTATTTCAAAAGCCACTTGCTAAGTTGCTAGCATTTCATCAGTGTTGTGAAATTTGGTGAAGGAAAACATTCACTTATTTTGTTGTGGATAGGATCTTCAACCATTTTTATCTGATTACAACTAGTTCCAAGAAATGAGGTCCCAACCTTTTTCCAACACCAGAGCTATCACCATTGATATAAAACTCTATCTAAAAAAATTCAAAATTGTTTTAGAAGTTTTCAGACCAAGTTAATTAGATGAAGAAAATTCTCAAATACAAATATTTCTTGTTAATATCTGCCTGCAAAAATGAATATCTCAAGTCCACTGAACTGTTTATTACTCATATCACAAAATTTAGCATAAATGAATTTTGAAGAAAACATCTATAACTTTTCTTGGAAATATGTTGGGGCCTCAAGCAATTTATCAAGCATTTATCCGCGATTCCACTGCCGAGATATCAAATATCTGGTTCACCAATATTCATCTCACAAAAAAGACACAAAGTGTTTCATATTCATCAAAGTACTCCAGAATCATTTTTGTAAGCTTTTTCACAAATCTTGAGTATCTTCCTAAGGCTATTGTTGGATTTTTGTCCACAGATAACCTGCTGACAGTGTGCTAGTTTCATAAAAATAAGTTTACACGGATCACATCACATAAAATTTAACTCATTGAATGAGATTTTATTTTCTATGAAAGGGAAAGAGGCAGTCAAAGGACAATAAGAAGGGTTTACAGCTAGATACCTTTATTATGGTTTTGGACTGTGTTTTCAATATTTTGTGTCAAGTGTAATGCAGTTATTGCTAACTCATTCTGTTCATGCCATTTCTAGCATGATCATAGTTTCTTACATGTGTATGTGCTTTTGATATGTTTTATTTTACAGACATTCAACCTGGGTCTTCATTTCCCACTTTCATTACTGAATGGACTAAAATTAAATTAAAGATGCTCTCTCTTTCTGGCAGCAATTAAAATAATAAATCTAAGTCTGCTGCAAATTTTTCCATAAAATAATCAGTTTTTTTTTATCATCACATGAGATTTTTAAAAAAAAACTGAAATAAAAAACTACATGGAAATAAATTTTTTGGTTGTATGGTCCGCTAACTAATGTATTAAAACAATAAAGTCATAAAGGGAGGGTTAACTAGAAGCTTTGTCATTTCATTAGAGCAAGACGTAGAACAAGCTAATAACCAGAATTCACCACAAACCGAAGCATGTGTGAATTGTTTGATATTGATTTTACTTTTCCAATTACGACTTTGACTGCCTCAGTTGAATATGTGTGGGGTGTGATACAATACTGTCATTCATTCATCGACAATCAATTTTTTAAGTATTTAAATAAAAAGGTTTTGTAGTTTTTTTTATCACATAAAATAGTCAATTGAGAGTTTACGAATGCGAAGTGGAAATTTGCAGACATAGCATGATCATAGAGAATCACAATAATTTTACCTTTTCATTACTGAATGGATTATTGTATTCAGCTATAAAAGTATAAAATGGAATGGTCTATTATTTATTTGTAGGGATGTTCATATGTATAGTGATGAATTTAGTAGGTGAACATCCCTATAAATGAATCAATGGGAATCAAGTAACTACCTGTCAGTATTCAGTTATCAACGGATTAAATCATAAATTGATCAGCTTGGAGAAAATATTAACAAAAATAATTTTGTGATAAATTACAAAACCAATATGCTACAATGAGAATATTGGGATAATTAAACCAATCTCTTTGCAACATCATGGGCTTCATCAGCATTATGTATGAGCAGTTGGTTACAGTTCAGGAGGACATCAGAAGCACAGACAATCAAAAACACAATTTGTGAGAAATAGAGTTAACCCTTTAATGATTGGAGCCTCGCATATACAAGAGAATACATTGGCCTAACAATATTTACCTTGACCTTATAATCCAGTGCATTCTCTTATATATGCGAGGCTCCCTATGGGAGACTCGCATAAATAACATAATGCACTGGCACAGGGTCTTTAATGTTGCACCAGTGCGCTCCCACCATGAAAGGGTTAAAATTGCTCACAAATTGTTGTTATTTTGTGTACTTACGATGTCCTCCTGATCAACTGATCATACATAAAGCTGATGAAGTCCATGATGCCGAGAATTTCTTGCAAAGAGAGTGATATAATTCTCCCATCATAGAAAAGGTCCTTTTGGATCACTTTTACAATAACAATAAGCATATTGTTTTCAAAATAGATCAATCCCAAAGTATCTTATATTAGTTTTCTATGTGATAATGCCTAATAAAGGCCGATAAGTTTAATATTTTAACCCTTCCATGACTGGAGCTTCCTGAAATTTTCCCCAAAAAAAACACTGTGCCAATGCATTCTCTTATATATGTGAGTCTCCTAGGGAGCCTCACATATATAAGAGAATACATTGGCCTAACAATATTTACATTGACCTTATATGCCATGCATTCTCTTTTATATGCGAGGCTCCTTATGGGAGACTCACATATATCAGTCGGGAATGCACTGGCGCAGGATATTTAATGATTCATAAGCACAGCTCCCATCATGAAAGGGTTAAAGAAGTCTTCAAACTGCTTCTAAAAAAACAGTTCATTTTGTTTTTAACTTTGTATCTCTTATGGGATGCCAAAGTGGTTGGGAAAACGTTTTGAGTTGAACGATTAAATTTCTGGATTTTTCGATGAGCAAAAATATGCTCTTCACCAGAATTTTTTTGCTAATGACACGACTGATAATTTAACACTGAGATAACAAATTCTATGATGTTTGTTCTTTTTTACTGGATATGCTACAAGTTTCCACTTCTCAATCTCTCAAGAACATAGTTAACAAGTCATGAATGTCTGCCATCATAAAAATGCTGGATGAATGGAGATTAAATTAAAATGTATTCATGGTTTCAGCCTAACTTTTACCATCGTTACGAAACATATTTAGATTCCAGGGTCACAAATATGAGCAAAGAAATGCTCCTTCCAAGAGGCTATGTTGTCTGATGATATTTTGATATTTTTGACATATTACAGATACAATTAGAACCTATTATTTTTTGCAATAAAATGACTTTGCATTCAATTTCTGACATGCACTTCAGTGGGACTTACCAATAATTTTATAAAATAATAATTTATAAATAAAATGTTTCCTAAACTTGTAATTGGTGATCTGAAGCCCTGAATTCATCTTAATAACTCTAAAGTCGTCTCAATTTGACTAAAACCAGAAGGGAGGTAATTGTCCAAATGTTTGAAGAATGAAATTGTATGAAAAGCTATTTGGTGTTGTTTGAATGTTAGAAATTAAAGTGACATATTATATTCGTGATATTATATTTTTTATCATACTTCTACTAGAAGTTAGGAAAATATATACATTACATTTACATGTATAGATAAAGTGGACATTTTGTTCGCTTCAGAAATTTAATGGGACCCGTGGCATCTTTTCAATGCTAGTGAATTTCCATTAACCAAATTTTTTAAACAAGAAATTTTTCTATAGCCTGGTATTAATTCAGAGTCAAATATTTCCTGTGAGTCAACATGATATGTCACTTTAATCGATGTGCAGCAGAATGTGAACCACATTGAATTGTTTTTAATTTTTATTATATATTTATTCTATCTTTGTTCAAAGTTCTATAATTAGACATATTTATGCAGAAAATTTGTTATAATATCCTTCTAATTAGTTTTCTAAATTAATTAATTTATTATCTCTTTACTGGCTTATTTATTTCATCTCGGGAACATTCCTCTTATATTTGTATTTATCATGGTGATAAGCTTATGAATGGACCTGCATTCTCAAAGCTAATGATACTAAATGAGTTAATGATATACATTTAGACATGTATGTATTCTTAGAGCATGGTCACACATCAGGCAGATTGATCTGGCAATTATTTAGGCAAATTTCTGCCAAGGCCACAGGCCTGTTTCTCATTCAGTTAAAGGTACTCAATCCAATTTGATGGTCCCCATATCATCAGATTCCAACAACAGCAATTTTTTTTAAATGCCGCTTCAGTTATCAGAATCGATTAATTGCCCCAAATTAATGCCAACCACACCTGACCACACTCAACTATAGTATAAAATTGCCCAAAACGTGTTATTTATCAACATTTTGTTCAACGGAATTTGGGCGGATTGTCAAATATCTAACACCAAAGCCACTTGATTTTTAGAGTTATCCAGCTTCATCTGCAATTTGGTCCGAGACCGTTGGCTTGACGATTATTTGGCAGGGCGCCAAAAATTACATATCTCAGGGAAATACCAAATTTCAAAAATTGATATCTGATCACTCTGAGCTTTGATGGTTGGGTTCCTCGACTCAAATCAAATATTTTATTACCCCCAAAGCCAAAGAAATAGTAATTTGGGAGCGTTAATTTGGATTATGCATCTTTAACCATGTCCTTTCTTTTGCTGTCATAACAACTACAACAACCAGGTGAATACACAGCAATGATTATCAATCAAATCCTTTGAACTTTCAACTTACTGGCATATGTTTCCTGAATATTTGCCATGCAAAGGGTGACCATACTATCATGTTTATAGTAGACCATGTACAAATATAAGAATGCACATTGTACATTGGAAAGGGAAGCAATCCTTGTTTAAAATTGGGAAGCTCTTCATTAATTATCTTTAAATTATAGTTGCTCATGTTAACCATCTGTAATATAAACCACAAAGTTGACATTTTATTTTCAAATTGACATAATTTTTATTCTCTGTCATATAATATTGAACAGTTAATAATTTCTTATTCAAAACTATTATTTTATCCTATATATCTATCTTGATTTAAGTTATGTTCCGTCCTATGAGACTTAGTTGAATCATAGATGTTTCACAATCACTTTATTTACACACAAATATTTTGTTTAGATTGATGCATTATTATGTAATAATTGCTGTATATTAATTGAATTTCTCTGCTATTCTTGTTACTAAAAATTATAGAAAAAACTTAGATACAAAGAACACAACTTGTGCCCAAGATACTCTGATTATTATAGGTAATTCTCCCAATAATTATAGGTATTCAGATAAAGGATCAGGAGACCAACAGCAAGATGCACGAAGTATTATACACATGTGTATCCAGGGGATATATACAAACAAAACTTGTTCGTTCTTTAACTGCTTTTGTAATGACAAGAATTGCCGGTGTAATAGGTGTATCTCCATGTTGCGATTTTGGGTGGTCCGTCATCTGTATCAGTCGATAACACAATCACCGTCTTACATACCTGCATGCCATAACCATGCGATTAGAATGCAGGGGTATTTTCATTGACTGAATATAAGGTCTCTGTAATTATACCAGAAATAAAAATAACGAAAATGAAAAGTAAGGGGCGCAGCGCATGTTCAGCTGAGGTTGGGTCGAAAATTAAGAGTGTCTATTTCTGGTATTGACCAACCTTCATGCATTGTGACACAACAGCAACATTGACTGAGCAATACAAACCGTTAATCTCAATTCCAATCTAACACCAAAGGCACAATATACAAGCATTACTTCGCTTGTACATTACTTGAGTATATGCCGTAGATACACTTGTGAGTATAATACACAAGCTTCACGCATCTCGCTGCAATTTTATGCCAGGAATTCACTCATGCAATATTCATGATATTTTGCAGCTACGCTCTGAATGAAGATATTAGCCAAAATTAATAGTTCACAACAAAAAAAACCCCATACAATTCTGGATAAACAATTGTCATGTGGTCCAAAGATGTTTCATTTCATCTAGTTTATAGTCTGAATCAGGTCAAGGGCTCAAGTGGAAAACTGCTCCATTATTACTTCCATATTGGAAATTTAATGATACATGTATTTACTGCTTTTGGTTCTTTCTTTTCCATAGAAAATGTTTTATCGAGGGAAATGTTTTGATTAGGAATTTTTTTGAAAATGTTAACTTCATCATTCACGCAATGATTGGCTCCTGGCTTTAGGTTGCCCTTCTAATTGTCAAAAGTGCTGTTTTATCTATTGATTATATATAATAAGTTTTCAGATTTATCAAATGTTTTTCTAGTGGCTAAAAATATGATAAAGGTAAAGTGTCTTATAACCAATCATGGGTTAAATTCTATAAAAATATTTCCTTTATAATTATTATTGGATTTTGTGCTCTCATTGTGCTGCTGGTAAGCTTACAGTAACCCTTTGATTACTGAATGGATTCTCCCACTTGGATCGAAATGCATACATTGGAATGGTCCATTATCCATTTATAGGAATGTTCAGGTAATAAAAGGGCAAAGAAGGCAGAAATACCTTCTAAGTCTGAGGATACATTTGTAGCATTGTTCAGCTAAAATGTGAAAAAAACGGCCTATCGCTGGTAATCAAGTAACTACTCATGGCGAGTATTCAGTTATCAAAGGGTTAACCAAATATCACACACAGCTTGCTTTTGTGAAGACAGCACAATTGTAGCACACTGTATTTTTCACAAAGTCATCCATGTACCAGTTATATACTGATTTGTATGTGTTCAGGAGATTATTACAAGGTGCCGAAATTTTATATGCATATTTTTACAGTCAAAATTCATTGGTTTTGTAAAATTTAGATGTAGCCATGGAAACCATACTCAAACCTATGCAATGTTCACAACATCGATTCATGTTTTCAGTATATGTAGCCTCATTAGACAGATTGTAGAACATTGTATGTGTATGCCTAGATGATGATGATGATAGATGATGATGAACGTTAATTCAACTTTGTTCGACCAGTCTGATTCAAGCCTATCACTTATATTTGGCAAAGATGTAGGATATCACTGTATGCGTATTCAATGACAGCAACATGTTTCAGTATAACTGTTTTGAAGCAAGGAATACCACGATTGGTGTAAAACAACCAATTTGGCAAACTTGTGGTGTAGATTACAATTACCGATTGAATGGCATCATGTCGTAAGGGAGCATTTGATTCGCTGATATGATTTTAAGTGGCAGTAACCACTACCTATTCAATATCAATATATTTTTATATATATAAACACCATCGATCATCAATTAAATTACTGCTGTATTAGAGTATCATGGTCCCACACACTTGCGAGGTTTAATTTGAAGCACATGAACATCAAACTTAAAGCATCAACAGACTATATATAACTCTCTATACCAGTTGCAGGGAGATATCAATATATCATCCGATAATAAGAAACAAATGAGAATATAATAAACACAACAGTTAACCTGCGTTGGTGCATCATTAAAGATCCTGTGTCAATGCATTCTCTTATATGTGAGTCTCCCATAAGGAGCCTCACATATATAAGAGAATGCACTGGCTTTATTAATTAATTAATAAATATTAATGTTCAAGGTAAATATTGTTAGGCCCATGTGTTCTCTCATCTATGTGAAGCTCCCTATGGGATACTCGGATATATAAGATAATGCATTGGCACAGGGTTTTCGGAAAATTTCAAGAAGCTGCAGTCATGGAAGGGTTAGCTGTTCTGAGTAGCATACATCTTTCTCCACGAGTGGGGTGTGGAGGACTATAATCTTTTCATATGATGATAGATGCCGCACGAAGATACAAGAAATAGTGAGAAAGGTAGAATCAGACTGGTTGTTCCAAATTATACTATTACCTAGTATTGATATGAATGCTTCGGTATATGCGGACTATGCGTGTGAATATATGGCAAATACCACACAAGATAGTCCAAGTTTCATTTGACTAAAACCAGTTTGTTATTAGAAGTTGGTTTGTGCTGTTCTTGAAACAGCACTATAATGTACCATCCGATATATAACAAGCTTATAAGCAAGTCTGATTATAGTGTGTCTTTCATTTGCAAAATGAGGTCCCCAGTGGGTGAATTCACCCTCTGGGGACTTTATTCTGCTTAGGCCTCAACTGCTATGGGAGACCAAGGATCATATTGAAGTTCCCCAGTTGAAGTTGGTGATGATCACTCATTTGTCACCTCGATTTCGATTATGCAATTTATCTTCTGTGAATTATGGGATATAAAAACTTCCCAGAAGGGAAAAAGTTACTAAAAACAATGTTAATTTGAGACTAGAAGGTGAGGCCTAATCATAATGAGGCCCCCCGGAGGGTGAATTTGGTGATGCTAACCCACTAAACTCAGGCTTGCTTATAAGTCAAAGGAAACTTGGACTACAAATAATGATGTATCGCATCAGTTAATTTCCCAGTCACAAAAATTGAGACCTCCCCCTGCCTACCATCAATGTGCCATCTCAGAAACCTGATTTTGCTTCCCTAACAATCAGAATTTCAAATCTCATCCTTGTGTGGATGTGATGAAATTTTTGGATATTAGAGGGAAGGAATATGAAGGACTGTCTTCCCATCAAAATTAAGATTTGACTAATGCTACGCTTCCACCATTACTGTTTTGAGAATATGAAATGGTGAACATATTTATTATATGCTCAACATTGATGTTAAATTATGTATCCCCCGAATAGAAATTATTTTTTGAAAAAGACTGAATTATTTTCATAATAATATATATTAAAAATATCCATTTCATCGAGATAATTCTGTATCCGTTTAATATTTAAAAAAAAAAAATAACATAAATTATCCCGATGATTGCCAAAGATATTAGTTAAGTGCACGGTCACATGACTTATCATCTAGTAAGAGCGATCAAGTTAGCATTTTTTCCTGAGATGGCAATTGGTGATGAGAAGGCGGGAGGTTGATATGTTGTGACTACATTGCCAATACCTTATATGTGTAGACTATATAATTGGACTAAATGCCTTCGAAGTTGGTTCATGCGATATAACATAGAAGTCTGTAAAACAACCATCAACAAGTACAGTAATGCTCTAATTAATCGACTTCTTAACCACAGCAGAATTATGGGTAACTTTTCAGGATTTAGTCGGAAATATGGCAACAAGCCATATTTCAGACTAAATCCTGCAAAGTTACCCATAATTCTGCTGTGGTTAAGAAGTCAATTAATTAGAGCATTACAAGTGGATGACAGATGAAATATCTTTGTTCTTATTTTCATTAATAATAACTATCCAATAAAGAGGTTTCGTGTATCAAAACCGTTATGTAAACATTACTGTTACAGTGGAATTACCGATAAAGTCCAATAAGATTCCAAAGTTTAATCAAAACTTCATGGTAAACATTGGAAAATATTAATGCATTGAAAATATTCTGAAAATCTATTCAGACTAAATTATTTGAACTTACAACATGATTAGCGATGTTCATTGACAAATCACAGTTTTGTTTCCATTGCACTTGTTTCAACACACAAAATTCCGTTATTGGTGAACTATCAATAATGAATATAAAAACAAACTTGATCTATTTCTCCATGTTCTTCTCAGTAGTGATGTTTTCAGACTTTTATATTTTTTGTATATTTACCCGCTCCGAGTGCCTTTGGTCTCTTTAATTGAGAGGTTGTTGCAAATGTGCCTTATATTTCGTTGCTATCATAATCACAGATGAATTAAGTTTTCATGCACATGATTGTATGCTTGATAATCAACCAGGTTTCTGCTAATTAACTATTCAGTGAAATGATAACAATTTTGTCAAGTGTATTCACATGCATAATAAGCTCCAAATTGGTGCTCATTCATTGAAAAAAATCTAATGATAGTTAGCAGAAACCTTGTGTAATCAGTAGTGTGAAATGGTTGAATACAAATCAGTCATTTTTAAAAATGGGGTGTATTCGAATGTTTGTCTGTTTGTCCAGTCATTCTTCATTTCCGGATTATAACTTTAGTGCTACTGAATTCAGTGAAATTTTGTATGTAGATTTTTTGCATCCCAGCCACCAGTTTTATTTGAGAACATTAACCCTTTTTATTCCAAATTGATTCTCCAAATTGATTCGGTTATACAAGTGTGGTGTGCATTGGAATGGTCTATTATTAATTTTAGTGGTGTTCAGTTAATAAAAGTAGACGACTGACAGAAAAACAAATAATACTCTATGAGTATTTAACCCTTTCAAGACTGGTGCTTCCTGAAAATTAGCAAAAAACTGTGCCGATGCATTCTCTTATATATGCAAGTCACCCATAGGGGGGAGACTCGCATATATAAGAGAATGCACTGGCATAGGATCTTTAATGTTGCACCAGCGCAGCTCCCATCATGAAAGGGTTATTATAGAAATATGGTGGCGAGTAAAGTTAAAATTAACCCTCTGATTGATGAGTGGACTTTCCAAATACAATTTAAAAATATATTAATTAGAATTGTCCAGTCTTCATGTGTAAGGACGTTCAGATGTACGGATGTTCAGACGACAGACAGATAAACACTTTCATGATTCATTTGAAGGATTGATCTTAGCTGAATAATCCTAAAATGAATAAATTACAATCAAGTAACTACACATCAGCTGGTATTGGTTTGTGAAAGGGTCAAACTGACTGATTTGGAATCAACCTTGGAGTGACTATGCATATTCATGAGAAAATGAATGACAAAGGTTATGCAAACATTTATGTACCACAATTTCCAGAAAATCTCTATCTTTGTACACACCAAGGGAAACCTTTTATAATTCATGCAGATCCTCGTAGTAAAATAAGACCATGAAATTATATATGCATCACTAACAATGAAAATTTTAAAATGAAAGATTGGATAAAAATATCAAGTGGCAACAAATATTTAATGCATTTAGATTTTAGAGCGCATTGTTGCATCACTGATATATATAGTATATCCTGTATTGTTGGAATGAGGAAGCACTAAATTATATATAGCAGTGTTGGTCATGATTATGTTTGCATTACATTTCTCATGTCTCATTCTCACACGCCAAAGCTGCTTACTTGCTTCAATTTGGTATTAGAGTCCCAGTGAGAGTTTTTTTCTGATTTGTTGTTTTAGTGGGGTTTATGTCGTATTCAGTGGCTATGAAAACATCATGATTATATCTGATTTAGCTGTGAAAAAAAGACCTTGATTGAGGGTAAATTTCATAGGGAAATCAACATTTTGATTGCTTGATCGTAGAACCATGACTCCTGGTATCATGGTATGAAACTGAAACTTGCCCAGATACACAAAATGCAATACCCACTCCTTGCCAAAACATCAATCTATAAACCCTTTCTTTAGAAAATAGATTCACCCATCAATTATAAAAGTGTACATTGGAATGGTCTATTATTCATTTGGAGGGTTGTTGGGGAAACATATGCAGACAGACAAACAGATAATACAAGTGAAAAATTATTCCTATTCATTCATATTTTCAGATCATAAGTTCAACAAATGACCTGGTCGTTTGTTGAACTTATTATTTGAGCATTTCCTAAGGAGACTATTCTTCGATGAGTATTTAGTAAAAAACGGGTTAAAGTTCATTTAGCCCTTTCATTCCTGAATATATTAACCCATTGACTTCTAATTTTTACATTGGAATGTCCTATTATTCTTATGGGGAGGGAGCACATGGCCTTGTCATTAAGAATGTTAGTAAAAATATAAAGAGCGCATTAAATTAAAAACAAGCGCACCACTTTAACAAATACATCTCTATATACATGTCAATAGAGGTGTGTTTGTTAAAGTAATGTGAAACATTCCAGTAGGGTGATCAAATAGAAATGGAGAATAATCCTGCTCAAGGTAATTATTTTTTTTACAGATATTATATCCAAGTTGACAACACACACCGTCTGTGTTTTTGATTAATTAAATGCAGTGACTCTCGATGGCAAAATAGTTTGTTTATTGCTGAATGTTGCATCCTGAATCTAAAAGTAAATATTTACAATTGCGCATAGTTCAGAAGATATTTTCTATGGAGTGGTACGGTTGATTTGTTTGAGATTTTTGGTGACAATAGTAGAATGCCACATTCCTCCAGTTTGCATAGCGCCTGAATACTAACTTATCAGTTTCACACACCTTAACAAGTCCATAATATGTCTTTAAAGTGGCACGCTCATATATATACTCATTTATTAATGACAAGCCCCTGTGGGAGGGAGTCAGATAATAAAAGCAGATGTGGAAATTAACTGGTCCCCAAACTATAAACCTCGTCAATGCTCTACATCTGTCGTAGTTATTATAATGTCTAGTGTGTAACTTATCAGCCAGAGACTAATCAAATGAAAATAATCCTATTTGTAAGGATCCTAAAGCTCACATCTCAAAGAGATATTATTCATAATTTCTGCCTTTGTCTCCTCAATGGAAATTTAACCTTCAAAATCAGCTCTCATTGGGACTCCAAATGACTCAAAAGTCACTGCCTCCAAAAATTCCAAATTTGATGGTAACTATTTATATAATTTATGATGATTTGAGATGATTTTTATAATTTTATTATTTGCCACATTTTTGTGGCATGTTTACATAATGAGTGCTCTGTTGTATATTTTTTGTATAATATGGGTATAGAATTTGATATTATTTCAAGATAATTGGAAGCAAATAAAACTTAAAATGAAAATCACTTCTCAGTTCCAATATCTTCGTTCCACTTCCATAAAGATAAAGATAGATCATACCATAAAAACCTACTCTGGCTATGCCTGTCGATATCATGTTCGTTCCAACAGTCCAAAACCTGGGAACTTTTAGAAGATCTGATGGGGAACTTTATAGCATTGAAAAAATAACACGGGTAATATATCTATTAGTCAATATATTACCTGCTAATACAGTATTAACACTTCCATGACTGGAGCTTCCCTGATATTTTGCGAAAACCCTGTGCCAATGCACTCTCTTATATATACGAGTCTCCAACATGGAGCCTCGCATATATAAGAGAATGCATTGGCTCAACAATATTTACCATGACCTTGCAAGCCAGTAAATTCTCTTACAAATTTGAGGCTCCCTATGGGGACTCGCATATAAAAGAGAATACACTGGTACATGATCTTTAATGCTGCACCAGCACAGCTACCTTCATGAAAGGGTTAATAATGTATTTCTGATAATAATGCTTGAATGGGAGATATTAGGTAACCTGATGCTTGTAGCCATACAACATTGCCTAATTCAAATATAATAAAGTGGTGTGGAGATGACTTATTTTCGGCATCAATGACCATGTCAAAGTTTTTTAAAACTAAATCTTCAAATTAATGGATTCATTGATAAGCTATAACACTGAACTAGTGCAAGAATTTGTTAATTTTCTTGGAAAACATGTTGTTTGTACAATTCAATACATATCTTCAAAAACAACACTTTCTGGTTTTCAAGAAAAAAAAAAAAATTCCAATTAAAATGAGTCTATTACCCTTTCATGATGGGAGCTCCACTGGTGCAATATTAGAGACCCTGTGCCAGTGTATTCTCTTACATATGCGAGTCTCCCATAGGGAGTCTCACATATATAAGAGAATGCACTGGCTTACAAGGTCAAGATAAATATTATTAGGTCTATGGATGACTCGCATATGTAAGATAATGCACTGGCACAGGGTTTACGCAAAATTTCAGGAAGGTCCAGTCATGGAAGGGTTAAACTACTAAACCAATGGGTGTACTAGATTAAAAAATTAGGTTTCCAAATATGTGCTATTAATGAGGATTCATTTACAGTTTGATTTAATTTAGTTTTTAGAAATATTTTGTTTCTGTTAAAAAATATGTCAACTAATTCTGAGGTATGAAATATTTCCCTTTGAATCCACATTTAGTTCAGAAAGGATGTCTAGTTTACTATACATGAAAATGAATGGCATCAAATTTTTTAACCTCTTGGTTGCTATATGTCAGTACTGAGTAGTATGGACCTAAAATGTCATGCTGTGTGCTATAAGTCCGTACTGAATACCGTCCTACTTCACACACTAGCAGGTGGCCGTCATTTATAAAGGGAACTAGCACAATTTAATAACACATTTTATCTAAAAGTTTATATAATTTACTGCTTAGTGACTGAAAATAACATTTTCAATAGAAAATACATATTCCCTGTAAGATACTTACACACTGAACTACATGGTATATTCATCTTTATTCACAAGAAAGGATTCTATGAGATCCGTTTAAAATTTATTATTTTGGTACGAAATAGCTTAAGTACCTTTTTGAATCATTATTTATATGACGTAGCAGGTCAAGGTCATTTGTTCACTTGTTATGTATATAAGCAAGTGGGGACACAGTCAAGATCTCTTTTTTCATCCTCTTACAAGATTCGAGGGGTGTGACCGAGCAGCGGGGAGGGAAAATCCCAATTTGGGAGGGACCTGTGAGTTCAGTGTGTAAGTATCTTATAGGGAATATGTATTTTCTATTGAAAATGTTATATTCCCTTCAAAGATACGTTACACACTGAACTACATGGTAGAATCAACTCATAGGAGGAGGCTGCGAGGAATGAGAAACTATTGTATTGTAGTTAAGAGTAATTAATTTGAACCTGCTGTGTAGCAACAAATGGATCCAAAAGGTACCGATTTGCAAATTTTATTGATGGTACAAGGTAGAGTGGAGAAAGTGGAAGAATGAGCCCATTGGCTGAATCTCTGCACCTCCCCCCCCCCCCCCCTTTTGGTTCTGAAGTCAGACAAACCTGTAATTGTGAAAACTCCCCAAGGTCATATGCAGGTACATGCATGTGCCACCTCCTCCCTGGAGTAAGCTGGTCATATGCAGAAAGCATAGACCACCCTGCTCCATGGTATGTGACTGAACGAACCAAGATATCCCAACGTTTCGACACCAGAGGAAGGAAATCTATTGTTACCCGAATGGACAATATGGATGCAAAACGAGGAAGTGGCAACTGTAAATACGATTAGAAACATACCACCAAGTGATGTATGGTGAAGAAAATTGAGAATTAAATAGCCACCGCATCATGATTGTAAGGTTTGCGACCTACTGGCAGTAACGGTGTCTAACTCGACCAACTGATAAAGGCGCAAAAGAAGTATTTTCGGACTGACCATCAAAAGGACAGTATTTTACTTCAGTGAATTAATACACTGGACAGAGGCCATATTCCGTCCGACAATGCCCATGATTGGTAGTTACTTTAAGTCTGGAAACTGGTAACAAAAACCCCAGGTAACTAAGTCCATGAAGAGCGTTATAGGACTTGGAAATTCCCAAAATGTTTTCTGGTATCGAAACAATCGAGAAGAAAAAGTTCGGAGAGTCCTGAGTTGTAACTACCTCCACAGCCTGTCAATCCAATAGTGTATGCAGTTACACGTACACTTGATTCAAAGGAATACTTTGCAGTCTGCATGTAACATATTAGAAAATGTGTAGAAGGAGGAGACCCATCGTGATGGAACTACTTCAAACAGTCTGAAAGAAGGAACAGGCCATGGATGATTAAGGTCCCAAAAACAACCAGACTGTTGATAACAAGAAGATTGTGTCTGCTTGTTATTCACTGATTGTTCTTAACAGCCGAAGGGCCCGGGTCCATGAGCAGTTATTGTTTTTAGCCCACCGCAACGACCAAGGAGAAAGCATATACTCGGTCGAGGAGGTATGCCAGAGGTGTGAACAGAAGGCAAAATTTACCGAAGACCAGTCACATGTGTGTATGGTCGGACGGTTGTCTGTCGCTCATACAGCGAGGACCCGGACCCTAGGTCCTCCCCGCGGGCAGAGACTCTCTGTCGCCAACAATGATTGTCTCATGTGCGCCGTTAGACGAATTGCCCGTCTGTTTGAGTAATGCAAGACAGCATGTCAAAAAAGGAGCACTGAGTACAATAATGCCCGATTCCAGAGGTGCCACAACTATTTATTTTGATAATCGACAATCGGTCGGCAACAATAGACTATAATCGATTAATCGTACCGAACACCATCAGTGGAAGTATTCTGTAATATGGCCTATTGGCTTGGTGCTGGGTAACTACAATGTCACTGTTGTTTGAGGAATCGGCTCAGGACATGTTTACAGTAATGAAGTGCATCACAAACCACTTTTATTGACCAATGAACAGAATGTATTCTATACCTGCACAATTATCGGCCATGTTATGGTGATAATAGAATTTGTGAGTTCATTAGAACGAACGTAAATATGAATTTCAGTGTCTGAATAGCCAAACATGCAAACCATATAAAAGTAGGAATGCATAATGAATGGCCGATGGTTTGTATTTGATAATATCGAGGTTCATTCAGCATTCACTGCATGATACGCAATAGCCTATACAATTAACCTCTAAGGATACTTATTCAAGCACAGTATACTCAAATGACATCATGGAGAACATTGCTGATTAAAATGCCATAGGGTCCCTAGTGTCCAGAGAATTTCAATCAACTCCCATTGGTTCAATCAGATTCAAGGGCAAGTGCATTCAGCGCATTGAAGACAGTGACAGTCGGTATATATCAAAGATGTAGTTCCGCCTTACAAGTAGAAATATACAATGACATCGCCATAATTTCAAAGCTGCAGGGCCGCCAATTTGTAGAATTAACAACAACATGAAGAGTAACCATGGCGCATCATCAAATGAACTGCAGACTGATTGCAACATAGGTTAGTAGTACTCCTGTTGACGGAATCTCGTTGATATGCGATCACAGGTTGTTAACCCATCGCTTGTAGATTAAACTGTGTAAAACAAACACGGTATTCAATAATACTGGACATGTCCTGATGTCAAATTAAATAATGCACATCAATCGACGATGTAAATGGTAATCGATGATTGGCTTTATCAACGGTTCATCGATTATACGACTAATCGTGGCACCCCTACAAAGGACTCCTTCAAGCAGGGCGTCAACGTGTGTTGTTGGCATGATGCAAGGCTCAAAGTGCTGAAATGCACCTGTTCACATGGAACAGATTATTACCTACCGTACCGCCACCCCAGAAGATTGCGTGAGTTCAATTGTCTATATCGTAACCTGATAAGCTAACCCAAACTGTAAAGCCATGATATTGAGCGAGAATAGATCTAATCCTGGTACTACAGGTAAAAAGCCCATTGGGATTGTCCTAAGACAGTAGAGTCAAAAGCTGATGAATGTTCTACGCACAGAGAAACGTGAGTCACAACTTGGTTCGCAGAAAAAAAGAGCCCATAACTGCAGAAAGCCAGGTTGACACTCGCAAGGAATCCAAGGCTTGGTCTTTCGCCCCATGGAACCGTAGTAAGGGCGAAAGATGATCTGTGTAAATTTATCACCAGAAAAATCGAACGGCCACCCATAAACAAAGGACAATGCTAATACTGACAAGTGGAAAGGTAATAAGTTTGAGCCCTGGAAAAACCTCATGGTTGTAGAACAAATTGAGTGTTTGTTAAAAGTCTCTGCCCCGGCCGATGACTGTGCTATGTACACTGTTATGGACAGCCCCCGAGATTAACCGGCATCAGCCGGCGCGCTGTCTGGTGGCCCAATGCTCGGTCCCCCCTCGAACCTCCCAGGACCCAAATCGGAGGCGAGAAACTGCGTCTGCCACACCTCGATGCCTTGCAATTAACTCTAGTTCTTTTTTAGAGCCACAAGAAAAAAACAGCAAGAGCTCTCCGAAAACCAAAGTGAGAATCAGGATTCGCATTGGATGGCAAGTAGCCCTGTTAATTAGAATTGTAATCTAAATGTGGGATCGGCAGATCCAAACCATGGATTTTGTTATCTTTAAATTTAAAAATTGAATAAACAGGGCTGCGTAAAGCCTGGGAAGAGACATCGAGGTATGATTAATGTTCAGACTGTTTCCCCCCCTAACTGGAGCCAGCTTAAACCTTGACGTGAAGCTGAATCATACCGTGCAGCCAGTAGGGCGGTGGCGACATACTTGGTCACGACACAAATCCAGATGCCTCACCAACATGAGGACACCACACTTAATGTTTCTAAATGAACACAATCTGCATTGAACTACATGTTGAATGGGCAGATCAGTCAAATATACATAGAATGAAATGCCACAGCCCCAGTGGCTACACTGGCGACAACTCACCTCCCGTCAAAGTGCAAGCATTTTACGGCCATGCAGAGTCCCGGGAAATGGTCTTAACAGCAATTCCACCCGAGGGTAGACGCCAGGGAGCAACTTACTTTGGAAATTTTGATTATCCAATAAAGAGCCTCACATTGACATGATTGATGAAAGTATTTTGTTCTCAAACTCAAAGTCACATAAAATTCATACAAAATTGCATGGTGATTATCCAAGTTTGGATGGCAAATTGTGACGTGATGCGATACCAGTTAAGTTGCTCCCTAGGGGGCTGACAGATCTTTGTACGTCCCACCTGCTTGTGATAGGGAGATGGGAGGACGAAAACCTGAGGTAGGATCCAGCAGCAGCGGGCGAGCATGGTCGGATCCGTGCATAGTGGAACCCACCCTCGGAACAGTATGGCGCCTTGCCGACAGTGTCATTGGTGAAGTATGCGACGGGGCCCCTCAAGGTCTGCATGGAACGAGGAATTTGATTAGCCTGAACCTGCTTGACAATGGGGTGACTGAAACCGAGGCCATACGAGGAAGAAAATCGCTTGTTTTATGACCAGTTATAAGGATCAGGAAAGTGACCTAAAAATATTCCAGGAAATTAGGTGACTGATGTATCACATTATTACATGTGAAATTGTGTCAGTGATCTGACAAAACAGTTATTTTGTTGGCAAACAATCTCAATGTGCATTGTATTGTAAACGAATTCATAGTGAACTATGAGCCAAGCAAAACCACACAAGTGAGTTAATTCCTAGATAAACGAAAAAAGGACCCAAACCTGATCCCTAATTGCTAGCTACATATGTCAACATGAAACAGATGTGTGAGTGACAATTTCAGAATTTCGACGTAAACAAAACGAATGTTGTCATGTGGCAATTTCCTAACCGCAATGTTGTCTCACTGGTTGAATGATCTAATACTTACATTCTAAAACCACAAGAACAGAGATAACATAGCAACTGTGCTGTATAGGCATTCCCAAAGAGAGTTCAACACGTGAACGGCTGCATATATACAGACGAATTCAATTTCGAATTCAATTCGGAATACTAAACCACGTGCTCCGAAACCGGAAGTTGGGGAATTACCCACAATTCTCAACATAATAAAATAGTTTTAATTTAATTTTTTGCGTAAAATAAAACAAGTGAAATTGAATGAAATTGTCACTCTGATATTATTTAATAATTATTGTGTCGTTTCCCAAAAATGAAACGATGTCACAACAAATTAAACAAATTGGAACGGAATTGTTAAATGAAGCCGACAATAATATGTGGTTTTCAATTTGCTCATAGCGTGTACTTCCCTTCGAGTCACAAGAAAAAAAGATATCTTGACTGTGTCCCCACTTGCTTATATACATAACAAGTGAACAAATGACCTGCTACGTCATATAAATAATGATTCAAAAAGGTACTTAAGCTATTTCGTACCAAAATAATAAATTTTAAACGGATCTCATAGAATCCTTTCTTGTGAATAAAGATGAATATACCATGTAGTTCAGTGTGTAACGTATCTTTGAAGGGAATATTGGTATCTAGCTGTTATCTGTCATTGTTTATATGACTCTCATGTCTATTTAATTGCACACACTCAATGTCTCATGTTGAATAGACTCGTTCCCAGTCCAAAACTGAAAACATTGAATAAGTAGTTTCCTGCCCCACCAGCGGTAATAAGTAACTTACAACAACCATGAGATGTGCATGGAAATGGTGTTTTATTAAAACAAACAAACATTCATGATTGCAACCATTAGTCCTTTTATTTAATATGTATAAAAATACGTAAAAAGGACTACAATTTGGACCCTGCAAACCCTACAAGATTATATTTGATACCATCACATTTCGATTCAGCTCAATACTTTCCATCAAGATGCGAGACTTTCAAACCCGCCTCCCCCAGATCAAGACTAAATGTTTCGGCAAAAATTTAATACATTGGCAGCTAACTATAGAAGATCTTACATTCGCACATAAGCGACATAAATATGCTGGGAAAACTGCTGAGAGAAAAAAGCTATTTAGGTTCCAGGAGGCAGACAACTATGCCATTTAAAGGAAGTTGCGCCAGTAACAGCTGGGTCACCATTTCTGAAGAAACGGTAGAGCCGAGTTTAATTTGGATGCATCATAGCTGGTTTCAGGATTTCAGATTTGGTTCAAACATGTCAATGATGCAATTTGAGCTGAAATAAATGATTCACAGGGTCTATTGACATGCTGGATGAAACTTGTTCCAAACAGAATTTTCCTGATCCCACATCTCTTGGCAATATCGCCTTAGCGACCTCTGTTCTTGTGATGGTAGCTATGAACCTTCACCCTTTATAAATCTTAGTTTTGTTCACGCAGGAATTTTGTGTCATAGTTCATGGTCATCTGGGTGGTATATCTCTGATAACAGTCTGTATACATATGAAGGTGCGTTACCACCACTGAAAGAGGGAGAGAAAATAAATCATTAGATTTTGGAAATTAAAGTCACACATAGTGTTTGTGCTCCCAATTAACCCTTTTTATACTAAATGGATTCTCCCACCCAGTTATAAAAGTATAAATTGGAATGGTCTATATTTCAAATGGAGGGATGATCAGGTAATAAAAGCAGATGACAAATGAAAAGCTAATACAAGTGTGGAAGGATTCATATTCTTTAGTGAGAAATGTTCAGATAATAAGTTCAACAAACAACCTATGGCCCAAGCCCCGTAAACATCCCCGTTTGTGAGATTCGTGAACATTCTTATAAGCCATGTGAAGCCTAAAAGTAAACAATGAAAATAAGCACAACTAGACAAACTTCTCTTGAACTATTAAGATTTGAGTGGCAACTTTATTCACAATCTAGTTCAAATAGTGCTAGGAATGTGTCATTTGCTGAATTTGTGAATATTGCAGTACATTTTATGATCTGAATGACCTATTTGATTTTGATTTGTTATGCCTGATACACTGATACATGTACATACGTATATGTACAATAGTACCAGAATATTCTTCAAATCATTGTTAATGACAACTTACCCAACAGTAAGATATCATGATTTGTTTTTTTTTAAATTCAGCATTTGATATTCCATTTACAAAATGCAAAGCCTGAATTATACAATCTGCTCATTATCAAAATGAATGTTCTGCCCCAAGTGGGAAACAATGTCTTTGATTGGACAGAAAAGCACAAAATAATTTCAATGTTAATGTCGGGAGACACAAACATGAGGAAACTAAGATAACTTCTGTAACAGCTTCTTCATAACATAACTTACATCGCATTATGTTATGGAAAAACCAATATTGGAATTTGACATATAATTTATTGTGGTTGATTGACAGTAATATGGTATGACAACAACAGTGTGGAGCCTATGATTAACCTAGTCGCACGATGATGAGATGATACCCAACATTATTTTTGTATTAACCTTTTCTATACTAAATGGATTCTCCCAATCAGTTATACGAGTATACATTGGAATGGTCTATTATTCATTTGGAGGGATGTTAGAGATGAAATGATAATACAAGTGCAAAAGAATTTATATTCATTGATGGGGAATGTTGAACTTATTAGCTGAACATTTCCTAAGGAAACTGCCCATCAATGAGTATTTAGTATAGATAGGGTAAAACCACAATGACTTATAATGTGACCAAAAATGAAATAATTTGAAGATAATTACATTTATCCACTGCTCACTACATCTATTGCCTACATAAAGCCTACCTAATAAATGCTATATTTATTATGCCAATGTAGCTTTATTAGGTTAGTACTATTTCATGATGTAATTTTATATGCAAATTGCACAGGTAACTAGGGATGTCAACCGATGTAGAAGCCGTCATTGTGATTTTGGGATGTTTCTATCATCCATAATTCACTGCAATTGATACAAAGTTTATAAACAGATACGTGTTTTCACTCTAAAACATCTATAAACCATTAGAACAAGTTTAAGCGATGGCACTAGCTAGGTTCTATATGTATCAGTAATGAGTTAGATGGGAAAAATAATGGATTACCATACATACAAAATTATAGTCACATAATACTAATTATATTCCACTATGGAAAATTATAGCCAACTTTTTGTCAAATCAAAGATTACCAATTGTAAATTAATCAGGCAGACCTAGAAAAAAGGTTTATCTTTATATATTTACATACTAAGTGTTGTCATCACTAAATCCAGCATTCTGATTGGTCGGCGCCCAAGTGGCTAGTTGCAATTATTTCTCGGTGAATGCGCAACAGCTAATAACTGCAAGCTCATAACAACATCGATACGTCATTTGGGTTTGGAAAGACGAACGCGTAATGTTTTGGGCGCATTTGGATTCGCGCAGGATTGACTTAATAAATCATCGGGTTTCAATTGTTCCTGTTAACTTTTGCCAAGGGTGCTATGGGGTATTTTGGGCTGGTTTTGTCACGATACACTTTTCGATTTAAATACATTTACAAAAGTGGCCTTTTCGCTAAATGTATATAAATATAAGGATTAACTGTCATGTGGACTGTTTTTATGGAGATGTAACCGTGAGGTAAGTGGCTATAACTTGTATGTAAAACCATTTGGGTTTTACACAAGTTATGACCACTTACCTAACGGTTACATCTCCATAAAAACAGTCCACATGACAGTTAATCCTTATTAATAAGATATACTTACATATTTGAAATAAATAGCGTGACCAGTTCTGGAGGAACATAGTCAAACACAGGATTGTATATTTGGATCTTAGAGACTATTTCTCCTTCAGAAAATGGCATCACATCTTGTGGACTAACAAATTTGTTGAACCCATCCTGCAGAAGAATTGAATACTTATTATGTAACAGGAGGAATAGTTAGACATGTCATGCAAATACGAACTCGGTGCAGAAAAATAATACAGGGTAGAAGTTTTAACAAACTCAACAGAAGGCATGACTGCGGCAGGAAAGTCCCCACACCCCCACCGCTGGCCCCTTTACCCCCCCCTTCCCGCAAAACATATATCAGGTAATACTGAATGGGTTTTCAGGTAATAAAATCAGATGACAGACAGAAAAACATATAATACAAGTACAGAGGGATTCATATTCATTGGTGGGAAATGTTCAGATAATAAGTTCAACAAATGAACTATGGCCTTTTGTTGAAATTATTATAGATCTGCACATTTCCTAAAGGAACTACTCATCAATGAGTATGTAGTATAGAAAGGGTTAATTAACACATACTGTGCTACATAGATAGAGCTGCACAGTTTTGGGATGGGGAAGTGATTATTGCACAAGACCGTTTCATGGAAGGATACCCCAAAAGCCATTGATTTTAGTGAGAATACAATAATGGGTATGTAATAAAAATGCATAGAACTGTCACTTGATAACTTCAGGTGCCCTTTCCAGCACTTCTTTTATTCTTTTATACATTTGGACTTGGCGGTAAAAGTCACAAAAATAATATCAGCCCAACATGCAGCAACAGGTGTAAATAACATGCAGTGGCAAGGACACGCTACAACCATTGACACGCTTAATTGGCTTCAATCAAACTAAGATCTTCTGGTCAAGACAAATCCAATTCTCCCACTGTCTGGATAACATTTGTCGCTCATTCGGTTAATAGAAGATTGGATTATTATTCTTTGCTACATTGGACACAAAACTTCTAAACAGAATGACCATGTACATGTAGGCAGGGATAAGAGGCGTATTAAGGAACATCCTGAATAAAAAAAAACTGGACAAAACATTTTTGTTGGAGTAGGCAGTTTCAGACAAAAATCTGAAATTTGAATACACTGAGATTATTTATTGTGGCATCTGAGATGTACCTCTTGTTATATTTAACACATCAGGTATTCTTTGCTTTTTCGTGGAAGTGTTTCAACTCATTTAGCTGCCATATATATGAAAATATAGCCCACTAGGAAAATTCAAAAAATCCTGAAATTTCCCCAAATTTTCCAGATAAAATAATCCCTGTATGTAGGTCAAATGGTCATGTGAGTCAGGTGACTTTCGTTGGTAATGACAACATATGGTACAAGTTGCATGTATGTGTACTAGTGTTGGATGAGAGCACCCTTTAGTTAGGTGAGGCTCTTGGGAACCCCAGTATACCACATATGTCTGGCTGATCCTGGCTAATAAGGTGGAAATGTGTAAAAGGTTTTTCAGAAAAATAATTAGTTATTACTACCTGATCACTGGATACCACATATAAGGGAGATAACTTGTACATCGACGTGCAGACTATGAGCTAAAAAAGACAATAGATTGTATGAACAAACAGTAACACATACAACCAGGGTTGCCAATAGGTACTGGTACCAGTACCAGCGATAATCAGGAATTAAATCGGTACCGGTTCTGATGTCGAGTACCGACGGTTCTCGGTACTGATTGTTGATTTCTATTAATATACCTCTTAACGAATATAAAAGGTTAATTAAGCAGCTCAACATAACGCCAAACACAACTGCGATGGGTTAACGTGATATCTTCAGCACATTCAAACATCAAAGGCACAGTATGCCGCACTATGACAACTTGTCACGAAATTGACAGAATGCATGCATTGTGTGGCCGCTTGTGATAACTGTATTTCTTTGATGCGGGCGGAACTTGTGATATAAAGTTAATGTCACAGACACAGAGTGTATTTAACTATTTTCTCTCAAAATCTATTCCAAATTTTCGAACTAGCCAACTACAACTAGGCTTACTGGAAACGACTTTGGTTTCATTGGGTGACATCATTTATGAAATTACAACATGCTAGTAATATGGCCAATTAGTGAGTTCTCTAATTAATTACCACACAAATAATACGGTGTACTGTGTATCAATACAAGCCTACAATGTTAGCCAGTCCATTTGTCTACATTCGTTCCACTCGGTATTCCGTCTTTTAAATAATCCTCCCTTTGCGACTTGCCGAAAACAGCCGCAGACAACAACTTAATCGTAAATGTTGTTGCGATTTTTATTTTCGTTGTTTGGCTAAACCTCGAACTTAATAATTGATGATGGAACCCCACGAAACCAAAGTTATTTGCAGTATAAAAGTCCACTCAATGAGTACCGATACCGACCCGGTTTGCGGTACTGAACATCAGTACGGAACCGGTACCGAAAGTTGTGGTACCGTCTGTATTTTGGCAACCCTGCATACAACCCAATAACAGAGTCCATCAATTCTATGTCTACCAGCGCTTATCATTGATACAGGAACTAACTTATCCAATCAGTGGGACAAGATAATGTGAAGACCAATTGACTTATATCAAAACTGATGACAATGAAATTTGTCAAGAAATAAATATTCGATAATTAATATTTTAATATTAAACACTCTATGGTGAATTATCATATAAATTGCGGTCAAATAAATTTTGATATCCCCCAGATCTAATTTATGTTGAAATTTGAAGTGAACAGGCAGCGATCAGCTGTTGACTTTGATACATCGATTGAAGGCGATTGTAAGAAAATTTCTAATCTGCTTCTGCTTCATCTGCTACGGGAGACATAGACTCAGACTGAAGTACCCAAATGGTGAATATTGTGATGTACGCCCATTTGGAACCTCGATTATGCAATGTGTCATCTGCCAATTTGGAGATGTAGAGAAATTAAATTAAAAAAGAAATAGAACCTATGTGAATAAGGTTCCCAGAGACCTCAAAAGAATGAGGTTCCCAGAGGGTGAATTTGGCGATGATTGCCCATCGTGCAGGATAGCGTCAGTAAATTCACCTTCTGTGGACCTCATTATGCAAATTTCAGACACACTATTTCAAGGCTTGATTACATATATATGAGCTATGCCCGTATAATTTGTTGGACTTACCGGCACAGAGTAGTGTTTGGCTGCTAAAGCAATTGAGTGACTGCCATTAATTGCTTTCAATCTGAAATGACAAAGTGGACTAAAGATACTCTCTCTGATTAACACCCCTAATTTACTATTTCTCCGGCTTCGGGGCTAAAACATATTTTATTTGAGACAAGCTTGTCAAGGAACCCACCAGTGACCAGTCAAAGCTCAGAGTTATTATGTTTCGATTTTTAAAATATATTTATTTTCTCCACTTAAAATATGTTATAGCAAACATTCTACCAGAATTATGTATGGACATGCGTTAATGCCATAATGAGAGTTTGGGAGGTCATGCAATTTCTCAGAACATAAGATGAAAAAAATTATCCGAGATAAGTTATAATACTATGCCGATCACAGGAGAAGGAAGATGTTTGTTTACATTTGTGACGACAATTGCTGCGGAATTCCAGTTGAAACTAGGCATCACCATATATGGAATTTGAGGTGCATAACATAAATAGATTCAAACAAGAGCATCGCTAGGATATGGCAAAACACACCTGTGGTAATTCCATCAAAGGGCCATAGCTATGGTGAACATTGCCGGGCGGAACAAAAATTCGAACTTGACCTGTATTTTGGGCTAGTAAATCCATACCAAATTTCATTCCATTCGGTTCAGACTTACTAAAGTTATCACCCGGAAACGAAAATTGAGTGAAAATTCCAACAAATAGGGCCAATAACTCTGGTCAAAATTGGCAGGCGGAACCCAAATTCGAACTTGACCTGTATTGTAGGCTAGTAAACTCACATACCAAATTTCATTCTATTCAGTTCAGACGTACTAAAGTTATCATCTGGAAATGAAAAAAGCAAATGGATGGATAGACGGACAGACCAAAAACATAATACATTGTTTTTAAAAAATACGGGCATATAAAAAAAAGTTTTTAAGGGTGGATTCAAGGACTAAAATGAAATATTTTTTACCCCCAAAGCCAAAAAAATAGTAATTTAGGGATGTTAAATCTGACAGAGCATCTTTAATTTTTACATAGTGTTCAAACCTTTATTACGCACCAATCAGTTTAAACCAAGGTTTCAAATTTTTTAAATCCATCTTCTCATTGGACAGTAAAGACTGACTACAAGTTAGCAGGGCTGGCAGTCTAGAAAATCCAGGAGGGCTATTAATAGCCCTCCTAGATTTGGCTAGGAGGGCTATAGCCCTCCTCAACTTTTAGTTATTTTTTATACCTTAGTTACTACTGCCCTTAGTTTGTCTATTTTTGACGTTTAACTTCATCTAAATTAGTTATGTTATGTAGACAAAAAAATGTCCAGAGTTGTGAATGTCAAACCAGTATATGTACACTTGAATACAGTTACAAATGACTGCTTTATTTGTCAAAGTAATCCATATTCCATCACCGATGACAACACTGCTTTCGCAGATTGCTGCTTCCAGCGGTCAAGTCTCTCGGTATAGATTTACTGAGTGTTTGCAATTGGGGACATAGAGAATAGTTTCTCAACTTTAATAATTGAATAACATTGTAAACAAGAATATTCACCGCAGTGATTGATAACTTGTCCAAGTTGTCTCCAGAGACATTAGCTCATTATATTAAGATTGTCAAATGAAGCGAGAAAATTATCGATTTTAAATAGTGATATACAATTTTCTCTGATAGGAACCGGAAACGGAACGAAAGGTTGAAATAAATCGAGACGGTGACATTTGGTTCTCACTATCCACAGTTATATGTTGCTTTTATCCAGTGAAATATATTGTTAGCTCAATGTTATGAAGAGAACTAATTTATTTTGTCCTTAAAATGTGTGAGAATCAATCAAAAGATCCGATTTACTGAACATTTTGTTCCGGAATCTAACGATTCCGCCATTTGACATTGCCATCTGTTGCAGAGATCACGCATGCGCACACTGTACAATTTAAATCTTTACAATTTCGATGCAGTAAAACACGATAAAATAAGTTAATACATTTCCTATTGTTGACGAGGCGGGCTATAAAAAGCCCGCCTTGGAAAATTCTAGGCGGGCTGTAGGTGGGCAGCCCGCCAGCCAGCCTTGAGATTTCCAGGCCTGAGTTAGTAGAATTGTGTTATTTTATCACAAACACCCAAACAATAACCACCAAAGGTTATTTCCTTGTATCGGTGGTATGATAAGCTCTATTTCTACGCCAAATTTATCCCGGAAACAGTAACGGTCTGTGAACAGTCCAATGACGAACATCCTAATTTCGAACTAAAGCGTAGCAAGATTTGTTTTCAAACTGCTATTCGTCAGTGTCTTGGCATAAAATCACAACGAAACTGGGCTCTATGATGCCTTCAGTTATCAGCATATACACAGATATTGAAATCTGCATGGCTTTGTTGTTATAACGTCATAATATTGTCTCCTTGTGACCTCACCAGCTGCTCACTCTAATGACACATGTACTGCAGCACATGTACTACAGTTTTGTGAATTTTTGGACTGAGCATAAGTTCCACTATAATGGTACTCTCTTATAATTATGCATGTAGTCACTCGGCACGTTATAGTAAAATTTCTCCGTGATCGAATTTTCAGATGCAGTGCAATAAAAATAAGGTATTTTCAGACGAACAAAAAGACATAATTCATCAAGTCCTAATTCAACTTTGATACAGATGTATATGAAACATATTTAAGACTTACCCGCCATTAGCCATTATTGTGTGTGTTCCAATAATGACTTTGTTCACTCGAGACATTATAGCAAATACTGCAGAGTCGTTGATAACTGTAGTTTCAATACCAGCTTTCGACAAACTGACTGCCAATTCCTGACCCTGTGAAAAAATAGCAATATTTGTGTGGAATCTAAATCAAACATTTTGACTGGGCTTAAAAACTGCTAAACAATAGTTCTAGGGTGACAAGAGTGCTATATGAAGCTAGATCTACATTCTATTGAAAATAGTTGGCAGTGGTATTAACAGTTACAATTTTAATTGGGGAATGCTTGATGAGTTGTCCTACCAGAAATGGTGATGTCTTTGTCATGATGGCGTCTTGAAAAAATAACAAATCAATATGCAATATGTAACATCTTGTAAAAGAGCCATGGCATGATTCAACGCACACAATCACGTGATAAATCATGCCATTTCATGATATTTCATCTCACCATGTTTAGTAACAATTAGTTTGATTAAATTTTAGTTATCATTTGAAAAACACAATACAGTTAAGGGCGCAGCGGTGTAATTCTGTAATAATTCATTGAACAATACATCAGAACTGAAATAAAACACTGCTCACGCATCATTAAAATCGTACCAGTTAACCATTTGGAGAGTATCTGTAATGTCAAATACATGACGTCATGAGTAAATTTAACGTCAACGTCATAGCAATAATTATTAACAAGTTCGGGTCAAAAGTGTCCAATAATTGGTTTTAATGTATGTGCATTTTTTTTTAACGTGTGTTATCATAATCATTTGCACTTATACATTCGGGACATTATATAATCAAAATAAGTCCTATGATTTATTGAAGTTATGTCTACATAAAATAACACTTCCTGAAACGACATATATGTCGTTCTACTCCGCAACCGATAGATGACATATACGTCGTTCTACTCGCCAAAGGATTAAGGGCGCAGCGGTGTAATTCTGTAATAACTCAGTGAACAATAGATCAGAACTGAAATAAAACACTGCTCACACATCATCAAAATCGTACCTTACTGCATTAAATTTTATCATCTATTACTGGAGTTATCTTTGGTAAATGGAGTTATCAGGGTTTATGCATGGACAAACAGACATTGCTCATTTCTATGGTACTTCAAAGTATTTTAACGGAGGATAATTAATCTTTTCAAGGCATGGGTTTGTTACTAGAGCAAGCAGACTAACCATTTTTTTTAATACAAGAGAGCATGGTAGCATATATTATAGACCAAGTCTTCTCGGTTCACAACAGCTTGGGATATCGGTTTGGTTTTGATAATGTATTGTTTTTTGGACCGAGTCGCGTCCTGTTATTCTTCTATAACAGACTTTACGCCCAGAATCGTGGGCGGAGTTATCTTGTTTGTATGTCTTTGGATTAGGTCAAATGGATGCTTTGCATATATGAACATAGAGAGCAGCCTTATCCAAGCATGATGATATCAAACATGCATATATCAGAGGTCCACTAAATGTCAAAGCAATGAGATTTATAAGTAAACAGAGCCTTGTTTTCCAGAGAATTATGATTTGTCGCGCTATCAGAAAATGAATGTAAACAATATATTAAATGATCGTATCATCACTTTACCATTTTCTATCATGGTAAATGATATATCATTTAGAAGACAGATTAATAGCAGACATGTCAGATGATTAATCACATTCAGGGGTTCACGTGATTGCCTGGGCTCCACATGTAAATGTAGTACATCTTTTCAATTATAGTCTGTTAAAGAACAGTAACAGCGTGGGACTCGGTCCAAAACAGCATCAACCCAACTGATATCCAAAGCTGCTGTGGACCATGAAGACTTGGTCTACATATATTAGATATAGGATTATTATAGAGTAATAGTCACATAATAAAACAAACAAATACTTGAACACAAAATCACAGGATGTAAAATAAATTCTACACAAAACCTCAAGGAAATACATGACTATTTTCAGAATAGAGCCACCAACAATAATACAATAATTTGCATGAATATACCTGGAAAAACGGAGCGCATTCTACCACAATGACCTGGAATTTTCTCTTTGATTTGGCCGCATTCTGAAAATCCAAACAATGCAAAATGAGTGATTTTCATGACATATTAGTGTATATTTCATAACTGTTTCATTTCACTTTCTTTAGTTCCTACATTAACCCTTTCAATATAGGAACTGTGCAGCATTAAAGATCCTGTGCCAGTGCATTCTCTTACACATTTGACTATCACACAGGGAGCCTCGCATATATTAGAGAATGCAATGGCTTACAAGGTCAAGGTAATTTTTGTTTGGCCAAAGTATTCTCTTATATATGCAAGGCTCCCTAATGGAGATTCGCATATATAAGTGAATGCATTGGCACAGAGTTTTTGCAAAATTTCAGGAAGCTCTAGTCATGGAAGGGTTAAATGTTATAAAACAGTCTGAAGCAAATTTGATGACTATGAGTTTCGTTGCTACAGAGAAGTGATAAAGTATTGATGCAAACCTAGACATGTCCAGTCTTACGATGATATAAATTATATAGTATTGTTGCTAAGAAGGAACATCATTGTGAATTGAGAATTTGAGATCCAACTGAATCTTCAACAGTGTTCATGGGCTAAAATTATTTGCCTCCAATTTTGATGCCAATTTGAACAATTTTGAGAGTGTCAGACTATTTCACATGTTTCCAAATCCAATTTTGTCAAAATGAAGAAAAGGGAAGGTCTGTCAATATAGAATTGTGACGTGGAGATTTGTCACCCATTTGAGAGAAGAATGTCACCCCCAAGGGCATAAGCCAGAGGACGAAATTCATGGCTTAGATAATATAATATGCAATGATTACCATAATAGAAAACAAGATATCTGAATAAATGAGGTAAATATATATATTTCATCCAGACCATACTGGTACCTGATCATGCAGAAAGTCAGCCAATGAGGGGCAATGCATGTAGGTTATCACAACAAGGTGGTTTCCGAGATTTCCGTATTCAAGTCCAGCTACCTTCTCTGAGCCATATATTGATGAGAGCTACATGGAGGTGATAACCAATTTATCATGCAATTCATTCAGCAGAATATAAAATAAAGGTAGTTGGCATGGGAACTATGTTTCGCAGACGAAGTAGTACACTGCAGTGTTGAAGTTATTATGCGTCACCACAATACATTACTTCAACAATGATTCAGTGTTTTCAAGTGTTTTTCGCCATTACCAACAATTGAAATGACATATGTATATGTCCAATGTTGTAAACAGAATAGAAATAATTTATGCCATTTGCCCGTGTAAATTAATGTTTTTAAAAACGAAGCAAGTTATTCACAATCCACTGTTGATATGAAATGAATGGTGAAAGTGATTACTTTGAGTATGAGTGTTTGCAGTAAAAATCTGAAAACCCCCATCACATCCCTTTAATATCATACATACTTTGAGAAATGCTTCGACTGTTCTTGATTTACCAGCAGTCATGATCACCTCATTTGAATGAATATGCTCCAAAGCTTGTGCTGCGATGATATCACCACTACAACGATATAATAATTTTGAGACTCTGCACATTTGAGTATTCTGAGTATTTCTGGTAATTGGCTTATGATTAGCTTTGTACAGCGACGTTCCAGTGCAGGATACTGTCAGGAAACAGTCTTGTGATTGAGCAGGACAGTGATCAATCAAACACATCACATTTGCACTGAGAAATTAGACCTACCAAAGGTTACCAGCAAGTGACATTCATAGTGATTCACTTGATGTGATTTACCAGAACAGCCATTTATTTTCGACAGTCCTGGGGTGTTTTAGTCCAGTATCAACATGGCTGTCTATGACCATTATGGTCTCATAATATTAAAGACAGAGTCTCTCTTCGTAAATACCACTTACGGCAGTTGTAGAGAACATAGGTCATTGTTGAAAATTCCCACCAATGAATAAGAATCCTTCTGAACATTTTATTTTTTCTCCACTCATATTTGCTGAACATTCCTCAAAATAGATAAGACAATTTCAATGTCACGTAATATTATGTTATCATTGTTAGACTGATTCCCTTACCTAGTCTCTAATTCTGACTTGAACTCTGAAATTGCTTCTATGATTGATGGCTGGAATAAATAAATGTAAAATAAGAGCTATATATGGTAATCTTGCTCTCATACTGTCAGATATATTTGCAAGGTCAACAATAGGGTTCTGCAAATATTCAAAGTTTGATATATTAGTCGATTTTTTTTTCTAAAACATTTTGGTTTGAAAATGTTTCAATATCCCAAGATGAATGCTAGGCGTTGTTCTATCATTTTCAATCAATATCTGCAATATTGTTTTACCCGATACTGATGAAAAATGATTGCAGGTTATGTGACATCGTGAATTGTGCAGTCATTTGTGCATTATGAAGTACAAGTTCAAGAACAATTCACGACGAAACCAGACAGTCAACATTTCTGTAGGGTTTGTAAACTTGAATAATGTATAATTTATTCAGTCGGGCAACTTCGGGACAAGAATGAAATCACAACCACATGCTTCACTTATGGTTGATGTTAACATGATGTTATCATCACCCCCATGCCCAAATTTATTTATTTTTGTTATGTACTCATAATATCGGCACAAAAATTTCATATACAGAGATATTGGGCATAATACTACCAAACAGAACAAGATTATAGTTTTGAAAGAATCGGGTGTCACCTGTGTAACTTGTGTAGTGTGTATAACTTTCTTCGTGTTAGACATGTAACCAACAAGATATTAAAAATATAGTTTACTAATATTTAGTTACAGCTATTAGCCTAATATTACGCTTTACTGACACATGTAATTATTAGTACAATGTATGGCTTTCTTGGCCACTGAATGATGCACAGATAAATAATAAAAAATAAAAACATTCCCCAGCCCAAATTTCCCAAAATTTTTTGATATTACATTTCTCAAATCTAACATTCGAAACGGATTTCTTTTGAGTCTTCTCTTTGAATAAGTTACCTTCAGATTTGGAATATGAACAGTGAAGTCATCAGTGTGTCCCTGTGCTAGTAGTAATTTCTGAAAGAAAAACAAGTCATAATGAGTCGCTGATGCAACAGTAAAAGTACATTTAGTATTAGATTATCATTTGCTTTCCTGTCGGTCTGACATTAGTAAGCACAAAATGTTGTGGGTAACATTGAAGAGAAATCTTCTACAGCATTAGCACCACACACACACAAAAACTAACTTGTAAATAGAAGATCACTTTTCTGTTTTTCATGTTTTGCGTTTTCAAGCCATCAGGACTGAAAAAGTATGTATGGAAAAACGGCAATCCCAGTCCCAGTTTAAAGAGACATAACTCACTTGCGTTGGGTAAATGTGAAAGATCATAAAAGTTTGTACAACCATTATCACTAAGAAGAACATGGAAAAATGGATAGAGCTCATATATATTATTGATAACTCGTCAATGACATGATATCACGAGTTAGCACCTTTGCTATGTAAACATTACTGTTACAGTGGCTGCCATTTTATCAATAAACAGTTGAGCAAATTCTAATCAAATCATGGACGTCTGTCATAAAAGGTCAGAGAAATGAAAAATATTTATGAAAAAAAAAAGGATTTTCAACTAAAACATTTGATTTGCAATTGCATTTGATGAGGTTTGTTTATAAAATGTAACAGTAATGTCTACATAACAATGGTTTCATCATGAAATATCTCGTGGCTGAGAGCTATAAATTATTAAAATAAGAACAAAGTCTGTCTATTTTTCAATGATCTTAGCGATGATGGTTTTACAAACTTTTTTGATTTTTCACATCTATCCACTGTGAGTGCCTTAATTCCCTTTAAACCTTTAATAACTGAACACTATCCGATGAGTAGTTGCTTGATTCTTACTAATTCCTTTGTAAGGATGTGCAGCTAATACAATGAACAAATTACATGTGGAGTATTTCTCTGCTTATCGTTTGATTTAACTATCTGAACATCCCAAGAAATGAAGATTAGACCATTCTAATATATGGTGCAGCACATTTTGGCACCTGATTTTTTGGCACTTGAACATTTTGCCACTTACCCATGTACATTTTGGCATCCCATCTAAGATATTTCGGCATGTCGATTCTCTTTTATCTTTGGTATGATGAGCATGTATTCTCAAGGTGTGTGAATGCAGAATAATTTGAAGAGATCACACATGCGCATGTACATGTATGTGTACATAAATTGATTTTTTTATTTATGGGATCCATTTCCCTGTCAATTCGTAGAAACCCATACCTGCATTGCAAATAATTTTTTTGTTTATCAAGGGCAATTAGGGACCCATCCCACTGAATTGATGATAAAGAAACCATGATATATTCTGCGAAAAGCCAGGTAAAGCATTTAAGGGTATTAACTATCGAAATAACTATTCGGACAGATTACCAACCAAGTAAACTTAATATGAATGTGTCAATGACATTGTAGCTCAACTTGGTGAGAGGGTAATATATAATAATGTCATACATTGCAGTCAATGGCGTGATAGGGAATGCGGAAAGATCAAATGTTTAATACTCGAGGTCAACCCAGAGAGCCATATGACATTTGGGATCAACTGGTTAAAAATGTTGGATGTTGGGCATGCCGAAGGATATAGTCATGCAAATGGATGAATCAGATGAAAAATGTTGGTTGTAATGCGTGGAAAAGGATTCAAATCGTCTAAAGATCTATGAAGTTTGGTGACAATTAGATGAGGGATGTGGCCTCCTGTAGAGTGTGTCAAAGGATTTAGTCATGCAAAGAGTAAAATCAAAGAGGGCCGCTGGCAGACTTGTTAAATTTGAAAACATTCGATGGCTCCCATCTAGTGGTCATCTGAAGATCCATATGAAGTTTGATGACGGTTGAATGGGGACTGTAGGGTGTGCCAAACGATTTATTCAGTCAAATAGTAAAAGAAAAGATGGCTGCCGAAAGCCCTGTTTTTCATCGATAATCGTTAAAATTTGATAGCTCCCATTTAGATGCAATTTCAAATGAAAGTGTCAATGACACTGTAGCTCAACTTAGGTAGGGGAATAATTTAATGGTCGACAGTAAATGGAAGAATAGGAAAAGTGCTAATTGAAATGTCTAAGTAAGACTAGATGTACATGTCAATATCAACATTTATAACAGGTTTCATAATGATCGGATCAGGGATGTGGTGATTATGGTGTGCCAAAGGATTTATTGATGCAAAGAGTAAATTCTAAAATGGCCAACGGCAGCCATGTTTTTTTCCGAATTACCCCAAAATGACTTGTTCCCATCTACAGCCTTTACAAATCTCATAATGATCTGATCAAAGATATGACCTGTAGCCTGTGCCAATGGATTTAGTCATGCAAAGAGTAAAATCCAAAATGGCTGCTGGTGGCCATGTTTTTCGGCTGAACGACCCCAAAATGACTCGTTTCCCATCTACATGTCATTGTTAACATACATGACAAATTTCTTGAAGTTCCGACCAAAGCTACGACCTGTAGCCCACACCAAAGGATTTATTCATGCAAAGAGTAAAATCCAATATGGCTGCTGGCGGACATGTTTTTTAGCCAAACGACCCCAAAATGACTCGTTCCCATCTACATGTTAATATTAACATCCATGATAAATATCATGATGATCAGACAAACAGTACGACCTGTAGCCCGTGCCAATGGATTGAATTTTGAAATCCAAGATGGCTGCCAGCGGCCATGTTTTTTGGCAGTATGACCCCAAAATGACTCGTTCCCATATACATGTCAATATCAATATTCATGACAAATTTCATAAAGGTCAGACCAAAGGTATGACCTGTAACCCGCGCCAAAGGATTTAGTCATTGAAAGAGTAAAATCCAAGATGGCTGCTGGCGGCCATGTTTTTTGGCCGAACAACCCCAAAATCACTCGTTCCCATCTACATGTCATTGTTAACATCCATGACAAATTTCATGAAGTTCTGACCAAAGCTACAACCTGTAGCCCGCGCCAAAGAATTTAGTCATGCAAAGAGTAAAATCCAAGATGGCTGCTGGCGGCCATGTTTTTTGGCTGAACAACCTCAAAATCACTCGTTCCCATCTACATCTCATTGTTAACATCCATGACAAATTTCATGATCAGACGAACAGCACGACCTGTAGCCCGTGCCAATGGATTGAATTTTGAAATCCAAAATGGCCACCAGCGGCCATGTTTTTTGGCCGAATGACCCCAAAATGACTCGTTCCCATCTACATGTCAATATCAATATTCATGACAAAATTCATAAAGATCAGACCATAGGTACGACCTGTAGCCCGCGCCAAAGGATTTAGTCATGCAAAGAGATCATCCATGATGGCTGCTGGCGGCCATGTTTTATGGCCGAACAACCCCAAAATCACTCGTTCCCATCTACATGTCATTGTTAACATCCATGACAAATTTCATGAAATTCTGATCAAAACTACGACCTGTAGCCTGCGCCAAAGGATTTAGTCATGCAAAGAGTAAAATCCAAGATGGCTGCCAGCGGTCATGTTTTTTGGCCGTATGACCCCAAAATGACTCGTTCCCATATACATGTCAATATCAATATTCATGACAAATTTCATAAAGGTCAGACCAAAGGTACGACCTGTAACCCGTGCCAAAGGATTTAGTCATGCAAAGAGTAAAATCCAAGATGGCTGCTGGCGGCCATGTTTTTTGGCCGAACAACCCCAAAATCACTCGTTCCCATCTACATGTCATTGTTAACATCCATGACAAATTTCATAAAGTTCTGACCAAAGCTACATCCTGTAGCCCGCGCCAAATAATTTAGTCATGCAAAGAGTAAAATCCAAGATGGCTGCTGGCGGCCATGTTTTTTGGCTGAACGACCCCAAAATCACTCGTTCCCATCTACATGTCAATATTAACATCCATGACAAATTTCATAATGATCAGACGAACAGCACGACCTGTAGCCCGCGCCAATGGATTGAATTTTGAAATCCAAAATGGCCACCAGCGGCCATGTTTTTTGGCAGAATGACCCCAAAATGACTCGTTCCCATCTACATGTCAATGTCAACATTCATAAAGATCAGACCATAGGTACGACCTGTAGCCCGCGCCAAAGGATTTAGTCATGCAAAGAGTAAAATCCATGATGGCTGCTGGCGGCCATGTTTTTTGGCCGAACAACCCCAAAATCACTCGTTCCCATCTACATGTCATTGTTAACATCCATGACAAATTTCATGAAGTTCTGATCAAAACTACGACCTGTAGCCTGCGCCAAAGGATTTAGTCATGCAAAGAGTAAAATCCAAGATGGCTGCTGGCGGCCATGTTTTTTGGCTGAACGACCCCAAAATGACTCGTTCCCATCTACATGTCAATATTAACATCCATGACAAATTTCATAATGATCAGACGAACAGTACGACCTGTAGCCCGCGCCAATGGATTGAATTTTGAAATCCAAAATGGCCACCAACGGCCATGTTTTTTGGCCGAATGACCCCAAAATGACTCGTTCCCATCTACATGTCAATGTCAACATTCAAGACAAATTTCATAAAGATCAGACCAAAGGTACGACCTGTAGCCCGCGCCAAAGGAAATTGTTGACGGACACACGCACACACGAACACACGCACACACGGACGATGGACGCCAAGCCATGGCAATAGCTCAAACTTACAAAAGTAAGTTGAGCTAATAAGCCTGTGATTTTGAAAAACAAATAAATGTGTGCTGCAAGGTGTGCCGGTGAATTCAAAGATAGCCACTGACAGCCATGTTTTTTATCAAATTTTGGAGGTCACCCCGAACATCCATATGAAGTTTGGTGATGATCGAATGACGGATGTAGTCTGTAGGATTTGCTGAAAGAAAATGTTGATGGATGAACAGATGTATGCATGCATGGACGACAATTGAGGAAAACCCATGGCAAAAAACAAAGTTGACTCTGTCAAGTTGAGCTAATACAAGGCACCAGAAATCAAACGGAATTGCTGAGTTCTCACTAATTAATCTTATCTATGAAAAGATCCATTTTACATGCTACTTCTTATCGTATCTTGTTGCAATAAATATGGAAATTTAACATTCTAGTCACGAACTCTATTCCTGATGGATCGATTATTATCATGTGCTGGACTTACATGAAGAGATTGCTGCAGATCACTTTCTTCAGAACTTCCCTTAGACGCGCTGGAAAAATATGTTAAAATACTATATAATCATATTATAATTATAACAAGCAGACTGTAGTATAAAATATTAAAGATTACAGAATAGAGATTATAAATTGTTTATTAAGGGTAGGATTTGCCAACTCTGGATACAAGCTCTCGATTGCTGGTGAAATTTATCTGGTCGCTCAATATTCCCACCTGATTTCTTCTATTATGCGATTCAGTGATGTTTTTAATTGTGATATATAAAATCTATGTTCATAACTTCATGACTGTCTGCGAGAAAATAAATAAAACATTTTTCACTGCATAATTTTAGTTTTTTGACAGCCATTTGCAGGACCAAATTTGATTCAGATCCGATCACACAAACTAAAGTTTTCATATTTGAACTTGACCTGTATTTTTAGCTCATAAACTCACATACCAAATTTGGTTTTGATTTGATAGCTCAAAATAAAGTTCTCATTTGGACACTTTCCGCATGGACACACAGTCGAAAAGGGGCCATAACTCCAGCAAAGTTGGGCGGACCGAACCCATCTTCGAATTTGACCTGTGTTTTGAGTTCATAAACTCACATATCAAATTTGGTTTCGATCCGATGGCCCAAAATAAAGTTCTCATCTGGAAACTTTCTGCACAGACGGACGGTTCTGTCGAAATTCCAGCAAAAATGAGCAAACCCATATTCGAACTTGACCTGTATTTTGAGCTGATACACTCACAGAGAAAACAATCAGATACAGAACCTAAAGTTATCCGGAAACCAAAATAATCGGCAAATTCTAAGTCGACAAGAACCATAACTCCGGCAAAAATGGGCTACCGAACCTATATTCGAACATGACCTGTATTTTGAGCTGATAACCAGACATACCAATTTGGTTCAGATCCGATGACACCGGCTATTTTAATAGTCCCCCAAAAACAAATTCGGGGGACAATAAAATTTCGGGGCACTGCATACCTAACCACTATACTCACAGCAGCAATTTGTGTTGCCATAATATTTTGTTTACCATAATCATTAGATATCAATACAGGGATACATAACTTACAATTATGCCATTGATACATCTTTTGACTTCTCCCTGATGAGTCTAATAAATATTTAACATTTTGACGGACATATACCTGACAAACTCTTCTTGAATGATTTTCAGGAAGGACTGCCTCTGATACATCTTTTGACTTCTCCCTGTTGAGTCTAATAAATTTTAAACATTTTGAAGGACATACACAGTATTGCCCGAAGTATATGACCCTTTAACCACAGCAGAATTATGGGAAATTTTCCAGGATTTATTCGGAAATATGGCTTGTTGCCATTCATCGGAAAGCTTTAGGGGTTGATTATTTAGGACATTACATATACCTGGCAAACTCTTCCCGAATGATTTTCAGCACACGACGTACCACATTACCAACAACAGACTCGGATGGTTGAGCGAGCATCAGTCTCTGGCCTTCCTCTCTCACTTTATCAAGCAAGTCCCTGGAAATTATTATTATTATTATTATTATAATCTCTCCAACTCCTGGATATATCATATAAACAGCCGCTGTTCCATTGAGAGCAAGAATAGTCAGCACCAAAATTTTGAATTCAATTCAGTAACGGACATGCAGGCAATGTAAATCACACAACACCATATTAATGTATGTCCTTCTTGGAACGCAAAATGAAGAAATTAGAGTGAGATTTGGAAGACAATGTTAAGTTTAGATTGGAGAATGTAAAACATTGCACTGGTCCAAAGTTCCTATGACATAAACCAGCTTGTGAAATTGGACAATTTGGTAGGGATAATACAGGTTTACGTTGAAGTACTGTTGCCTTACTCTTCTATAGCGGACTTTATGTCCAGATCCTGTGGTGGGATTTTTCGTCAATTTTAATCTACTTTATCATACAAATCAATACAAAATGCTATATTTATCAGAAAGATTGATAATGGTCATAATGGTGTATTATAATGTGACATTTTATGCTTTTCAAAAATGTTTGGCCTGATAAACTTGAAATTGACTTTGCATGGCCTAATGATACTGGTTGGAACTCCGAAGTAAATTGATCAAGTTACCTTGTGTGAGCCCATTTTGTTTGGGAAATTATTCTGATCAGGATGTTAACAGTCTTGCAAGCAATGTTGTATGATCCACGACACCCTCTGAAAAGCAAACAGAATATGTGTATTGAATGACGGTGACCCCAACCCTGGTAAACCCGTGCCATACCGCTCCTTAACAGAGTTAACACTATTTCATAAACCCTTAGTTTGATCTGAAGCAATTGACAAAATCTAAAAGTAGTCTGAAATAAAACATGTGAATGGCACATGATCATATTAATAGCTGAATCTGATTGGCTACTTCGCATAAATCGCACGACTCAATCACAGAGAATACAAAATTATTTGATACCTTGCGGGGCCAACCATAATACAAAATTTAGTGCAATTTTACCTGTAACCGGTGCCCAATAGTTATAGTATGACATATATCACATCGTGTGTGGCCCTCTTTAGGAAACAGAGATAATTCCTTAAGTAAAAACTTAATAGATACATTATTTACAAAGAAAGTCAGTGTTTTAAAAAGGGAGCTGCCCATTATTATCGACACAATCAAAAACACAGTAAGCGATGTGTAAAATTATGCACTAGGCTACCTATGCATTGACTGCTCGTGCTTCCGTATTTTCCTCATCTCTTAATGGCAGTTCAGTCACTTTCGATTAACGATATGTCCTAAATGGATGCTAGCAGTTTAGCCAATGGGACAAGACATTATAATAATATATAACCATATGTCCTAAAGTTGGCTAAACTTTCAGAAATAAATTCCAGATAAATTTATATGCAGAAGCTGGACCACCAGTGTTCGCGCTGGACCGAAAAATTGTATGGCCAAAAGTTTAGGCAAATGAAAATTTTATTAGCCAAATGATAAAAACTTAGGCCAAATGGTTTTTGGCCAAATAAAAAAAAACTTTGGCCAAATTAAATCCTCATTTTCTTGGCGGTTCACAATTAATGACTAAAATATTTGTTTTAAACTTTATTTGTTACTCAGAATAAAAAATTAATTAAAACAACACAAAAACAACTTTAAAAACAATATTATACGAACATAGGTATCACACAGGCAGATCAATTCATAAAACATTAATATATAATACGGCAGGATTTCACATCGGACCATACGCAAAAAGCCCGGTGAAAATTCTATATAATTATAATCACACAAATCCGCTAAACCAATTGTAATAACTCTATGTCGATGACACCATGACGGTCGCGAACTATTGCTTATTATAGTAAGGTTATAACTGTTGAATTACTTCATTTATAAACACTTTCAATTGATAATTGAAAGTGTAACTAAAAATTCTAGGGAGGATATACGCAGATCGTTATAACGGAGTAGGGGAAGGGGTCATCATTTGTTTAGTGCAAAAAGGGGTGAGTAAGGAGGAGGGTAAAATGTGGAAAAGTTAAGATGTTATAAAGACACTGATTGAAGTCTCTGGGTTCTGCGATGGGTTCAGCAGCCTATTGAGGATGGTATGGCGGGTACCAACTTATCACAATTAAGTGAACAGTTACTCCATTGCACAATCCAGAGACCTCAGCCATATGCCTATGTTGGTTTGTGATGTATATAAGAAATTTTCCTCAATTGGTATTAAAAGTATACAAAGAGATTTTCATTGAATTCCATGTACCTAATCGCGGTACGATAATATTAGAGCGATAAAATATATCTTGCCAGTCTGTTTTGTGTTGCCTGCAGACATTTCTTAGTTTTGACTGTGAGACTAGAAAGCTGCATGAATAATCAAAATGGTACTGAGTTACTAGTATCTCAATACTTATTTATGTAATTGACAAATTGTTGGATTCGGATAACAACTGCGGCAAATTATATTGATTGTAAAACAAATACAAATGCTCAGAATTATTATTTTAACTGACATTGTTGATATCACCGTTTTAGTAACATGTCGTAGTACTGTATGACTATGAGCATATATAGTTTGCAGTCATGAGAGTATTCAGAACGAAATATAATTTTGTCAGCAATGTCGAAGTGAGAGCAGAAGGTGAACATTGGCACCCTATATCAAGGCCAAGGTCATTGTCACAGTAGTATGTCAGTATCAGTACTTACAGCTGTGTACACGCCTATCTATCTATCTATCTATAGGTTTCTCCTAACCTTCATTATGCTGAAGTTTTAAAGGAGGCGCATGAGGTGTAACTATACAATTTTGTGCAATATTTTTGGTGAATTTTGGATTATATTTAAAAACATGATAAAACTCAGATTTGGTAAAGGTTGGTTATGGGAGTTTAAAGTGGTCGCTATAGAGAGTAGATTTGAATTTGTCCAGGTCTGTGAGGGTAGCAATAGAAGGGTCGAGAGAATTCCATGCAAGGATAGTGCGAGGGTAGAATGAGGTGCGGATGTATTTGGGTCCAGTATAAAAGAACACGAATTTATGACCTCTCGATGTTGTGAGGGGAGCGGTGTCTCGTATGTTGACAATGTTGTTTTTTATTTTATAGAACATGACAAGTGATTGGTACAAACGCCGCTGTTCTAGAGTAGGCCATTGCAGCTGTCTTAGTATGTCGGAGGCACTGCTTGGGTAGTTGTAGATGTTCATTGTGTACCGGGCTGCTCTGTGTTGGACCATTTCTATTTGGTCTCTTAGGTATGCTTGACATGGATGCCATATGGTTGAGCAATATTCCAGTTTAGGGCGGACATATGTTTTATAGGCTAGTTCTTTTGTTTTGTGGTTATTTGTCCTGATGTTTCTTCTGATGAACCTCAATGAGGCATTGGTTTTGTTTGTGATGTTGTTTATGTGAGAATTCCATGACATATCTTTAGAGATGGTTATTCCTAGATATTTTGCCTTTTCTGTGCTATTTAGTTTCTGATGGTGGAGATAGTAGTCATGGATTATAGGTTCCTTTTTCCTATGTATGTGGATTATTTCACATTTGTCAGTATTGAATGCCATTTGCCAATCATCTTCCCACTTTTCGAGTTTGATCAGGTCTTGTTGGATCGTGTTGCAGTCTGAGGGTGAGGATATTGTACAGTAGACTATAGTGTCATCTGCAAAGAGGCGGGAGTGACTTGATAGAGAGGATGGGAGGTCATTTATGTAGATGAGAAAGAGACAGGGCCCAAGGACAGAGCCTTGTGGAACCCCAGAAAGTACGGGACGAGCGGATGATTCTTGGCCATTGACAACAACTTTTTGTGATCTGTTGGAAAGAAAGTCTTTAATCCAGTTTACAGCTGTGTTGTTTATGCCGATACGCCTGAGTTTTAGGATTAGCCTTTGATGGTCAACTTTGTCGAAAGCTTTTGAAAAGTCCATAACTGCGACATCGGTCTGCTTGCCTTTGGTCATATTTTCAAAAATTTCTTGTGTGAAGGCAATGAGCTGGGTTTCACAACTCAGTTTTGAGCGGAAGCCATGTTGGTTAGATGCTAGGAGCTGTTTTGAGTCTAGGTACGACATGATTTTGAAGACAATAATGTGTTCGAGCTGCTTGCTGAGGATACAAGTCAGGGATATAGGCCGGTAGTTAGCAGGTTTAGATTTGGAGCCTTTTTTGAAGATAGGAGAGACTATGGCTTTCTTCCAGTCTGATGGTACATGGCCAATGCGGAGCGAAATTGAGAAGAGATCTGCAATGACAGGGGCTATTTCTTTGTGGACCATTTTCAGCAGGTGAGGGGAGATGTTGTCAACCCCGAAGGCTTTGTTTGGTTTGAGCTTTACCAGCATTTTTGAGACGCCATCAGTTGATACTTCAATTTCACTCATTGTGCCATTGGAGGGTTTGTGATCAGGGAGTTGGCTTCACAGATGTGAGAGAGTTTAAGGGGTTTAGGGGTAGAGAAAGCTGAGTAGAATTGGTTGTTTAGGGCCTCTGCCTGATCTTTAGGGTGTGTTTTTATCATCCCATTTACTTTGAGGGGGGACACTCCGATGTTTTCACTTTTTTGTCTTTTGATGAATGACCAGAATTTCTTGCCGGGCCTGCTTGGCTGATTGGAAAGGGTGTTAGGCTTTGTGTCATGCATAGGATTTAGCTGGAGGTTATCATCATGAATGATGCTCTCTACGTGGCTCCAGTAGGCTCGCCTTGAGAGTTGTTGAGTGAGGCGTTTGAGAGAGCAGTATATTTTCTGGATTTGCTGCTTGTTTTTGGTGGTTTTCAGTTTCCTGTGGGCTTTGGCTTTCTTGCGGTATAACCGCCTCAGTTCAGGTGTTAGCCACGGGATTTGGTGTTGTTTTTTCATCACTTTTGTGGGGATGTATTTGTCGGACAGGGAGGATAGTTTTTCTTTGATTGTGAGCATTTACCTTCAGTGTCCATGTGTTGGGTCTGAGAATGGTATGTTTCTTGGAATAATTCAAGTTCTTGTTTAATTGAATCCCAGTCTGCCTTTTTATATATTTTGATTTTTCGAGGTGGTGTGATTTGGCGGGGTTTTTTGATGGAGAGTTCATGGAAGACTATATCATGGTCAGCTGTACCCAGACTTGGAAGTGTTTGGATGTTGTGAATTAGGGATTTAGGGTAGGGTGGTTTAGGAAGAAAAGATTGAGAGTGTTTTGAAGTCGTGTTGGTATGGTAATGACTTGTTCTAAGTTGTGCTCTTCCATTATTTCATTGAATTTAGTGTATAATTTGACGTGGCCACAATCTGGTAGGATTTCTTTTTTGTGCCAGTCATATTTTGGCATGTTGAAGTCGCCAAGTACCCATGTGTGTGAGTTATTTGGTACTCGTTGTAGGGAGATGTGCATGCAGTTGATCTATACTGTCTTCATCTTCTTCTCTGGGTTTATAATAAGCTGCAATGTGGATATGTTTTTGTCCAGGGATGATGATCTTAGCCCAAGTGATCTCACATTGTGTGTCAAGTTCGGATTGTTCAATGGATGTGAGGTCTTTGGTGATAGCAAGAAAGACACCCCGCCCTTTCTGCCTTCTCTGTCTTTCCTGAAGATGTTAAACATGCCATCTGGGAACAACTCGGAATTTGGGATTTCTGAATTTAGCCAAGACTCTGTCCCAACAATTATGTCAGGTCTGAGTTCATTTATTACTATACTCAGATCGTGAGCTTTTGGTCGTAGAGATTGGCAGTTGATGTTAAGAATTTTTAGGTGGTTTATCTGTTTTACTCTACTTTTATTCTTACATTGCGATTGGTGCTTTGCGAGGATGTACGTAGCCTGTGGTGTGTCAAGGTGTATGTCTGAGGCTGTTGAGATATCCTGCACAAGAGAGTCATACATATTTATGTCTGCTAAAGAGTCAAGTGATTCTAGGATACCGGTGGAGTAGTTTGGGAGAGCGCATCGAAGACACTCCCAGCTAAATCGGTCAACTTGATCTTCTTGGAAGACACGATAGGTGTTGTCGCCAACCCCCTGACAAGAAGTGTGATACCACTGATAGCAGTTATCACACATTAGTCCATTAGTCCTCAGTGTGTGCACGTTACTGGAGTCTGGATCGAGTCACCACACGCCGTGACACTAGACCCCGAAGCCACGGCAACTAGTTTTCACGGCTGGCTCAACCACTTTTCGTGGCTGGTTATCTAGCTAAGCCGGCTCAGTCGCGACGTTCGTGGCTAATGAAATATGGCGGCTCAGCCGGCTGAGACGTTATCATTCAGCGTATTTCGTTTCCGAAATTTTCCCAATCCCCGGTTATAGACACCCGCTTGTTTTTGGCGTTTGTTGTGAACCCGTATAATTCCAGACCACGCGTATTCTATTGGTGTTGGGCTTTTCCATTATGGCGAAATACACGAAGGACTCAGTAAAGGACTGGCAGGGATGTACTATGTAGTTTCTCATCATATAATCGGTATAAGTTACATTGGAACTTCTGTCGACTTCAGACGGCTATATCACTGGCATCTTGCGATGTATGCATGCATCATTGAATGCTGAATCCGATAGTATTGATATATAATATTTCAAACTATTTTCTATTATCTTCTACAGGTTATGTGCATATATTGACAACTGTCAGCGATGTCTAACACTGAGTCGTGTCGAAATAAACAATTTATACTTTAAACCCTTTCAATACTGAATGGATGCTCCCACTTCATTATATGAAAGCATGCATTGGAATAGTCTATTCCACAATGAGAGGCCCCGGGTGTTCTGATAGTGTAACAACCATACCGTGCCCATACGAATATGCCAATATTAGGCAATGCGGTTTAGTTATTTGCGATTCGCAGTACAGTTGTCCTTAACATATAAGTCCATGCACACGGCTCAGCCATTTTACAATTCCGGCGGCGGAAATTTTTTCATGCGGCTGGCGTTAGAGATAATATGGTTGGCGGCGGCTTGTGGCCAATATGGCTGGCGGCGGCGGCGTGCGATGGCGGCTTCGGGCTCTACGTGACACGGTAAGGGTTATAAAGTTACTCGGACCAGCGCGTCTATAACCAGAATTGCTTCCTTCACTGAAATATCTACAGATACAGATACGTCGGAGTGTTTCCCTATGATGCTGGCATACCGCATTGCGATAATGGCCAACCCAGATGATGACAGATACAGATACAGATGAGATGGTGGGTTTGTCACGAAAATAGGAAACTTATTAATTTACCCTTGTCTTAATTCATTGATGAAAGTGTCGATTCGATCATTCAGATCTTCTTTCTTATCAGTATCTCCCTGAGACATAATTGTGTTGTGTTAGAGTTTGTATAATGGAAGAAACGTACTAAAAATCATATTGCATTAGCAAAATAATTTTTTAATACATCGAAGTTACTTCCCTTGATCGGCAATTTAAAAAGTAGGATTTAAGAATTCCGGGCGAAAACGGGGATTTCCTGCAGAATCTCGTCAATTTCTCTTTCAAATCATCTATTTTGGCACCTATATTTAATATTCAAAACAATCAACGGAATAAGTACAATGCAATCAAACATAATTTAGAATAATGCAATCAGAAAAGATAGATTAATCGGTATATTTCTGATTATTTTCCAACTTCGATAATTAATTTATGTTAGGCCTACTCTAGTCTCTAGTAGTAGTACTGTTATGCCTGCATCATGATGACATGTGCACTGGCCATTGGTAGGAGCTTGTACATAACCTTCATATCAGAGACCTAGTTCCCCAAGATTGAACGTAATATGCTACATATATATAGTATTATATTATTTAATCAGAGAACCCCCCCACCCCCCCCCCCCCCAACACCCATGCCCCCCCCCCCCCCAAATCATTGTTGGCACACACCGCCTGTGATATATGCCATCTTCATCAGAGTTTAATTGTCGTATTTCCCACTCCCAGACCAGGAGATGACTTTGTGGGGTCTCTGATGAAGTTGCATAATAATATATGGAAGGCCAAATTTACATTAATAACAATTGCAATATAAAAGCACAATTCAATGTGCTCAGGTGCAATTAATTTCACTTCAGCTCAATCAATTTCAGTGTGCTGAAGCATAATTCCCTTACCAAAAGCGAATGCCTTTTCTTGGTCTTCGCTTAGCATTTGAATATTAGAAAAAAAAACTATTAAAGCAAATGAGGAGCGAATGGACCAATCAGTGATAACCTTATCATTTGAATGCTACCTAATAGCAGCTTCGTAGTCTTCATATAGGCCAAAATATTTATGAGCTTAGTATTCGAATGATAAGTTTAGCATTCGAACCTCACCTAGTTTGCATCATTACCATTCGGTTGTCTCACATTTTGATTGCTTAGCAATTAACATTCGAATACTATTTAGGCTCGAATGCTTATAGATTGATATTACCATCCATCATCCGAAATGATTATATATAATAGCTAATATAACCATTCATGTCATTATTTTTGCCAATTTTTTGGACAGGATCTACACTTGAGTTCTTAATTAGTATTGTCCAGAATGCAAAAGATTTGGGACTTTAAATCATCATAATTGCATAAATGTGACCCGCCATATCAAATCCAGTCGGAAGTCGGGATTTTTTTACCCTGTGCCAATGCATTCTCTTATATTTGCGAGTCGACCATACATGTAGGTCGCCTCGCATATATAAGAGAAAGCATTGGCCTAACAATTTTTTACAATTTTAATAATTTGTTCTTGTATTCTTTAACAATTTTATAATTTCACCCATACAGAGCCCCAGACATACATGAGCAGACGACACTCTTCTATATGCTTCTATATTTGTGTGGGGCTCCCTGCAGGGTAATGGATGTTTTTTATTTTATGTCCTAAAAATTGTAAGAAACATTTATTTAAGAAACATGATAAAAAAATGTTAGGCCAATGCATTCTCTTATATATGCGAGGCGACCTATGGTCGACTCGCATATATAAGAGAATGCATTGGCACAGGGTAAAACAATCCCGTCTTCCGACTGGATTTGATATGGCGGGTCACAAATATGCGACATTCTTGGATTTTCTTATATGTACTTACAGATTTACATCCAGAATAAACTACTATCCAAGTGAATGAAGAATAAGACTGAAATATATTCTCAATGAAAAAACACTAAAACTTCAAAACGATCAATTCCTCGATTTATCATACATGTACCATCAATTAACACACCACATCAGCTAATATTTTAGTGAATGAACATAATTCACCCAAAAACAAATTAAATATTTATTATTAAGACAAAGAATTATCAATTTTATATTGCACACTATGGTACAAGGAAATTAAAGCACCAAATTGGATATATAACATATGTGTACATGCATATGATGTACTATTCTAGTTTCTGTAACTGTTTCAAGAGCTAATGGCATAGATTTAATAATTACTTACTTAAATTCACAGATTCCTACCAGAAATCAACAAAGAACAGAAATTAACATGTCTGACTGGATGGATATTTTCCTTTCTAAACTATGACCATGCAATGACTGAGATTTAATGAGATCACATGACAATAACATCCTTAACATGTTAATTAAGAAAATCTCTTAACATTTGAATGCTAAGAAAGAAAAAATACTGAGGGCTAGCATTCGAATGGTAAGGAATGTTTAGTCTTCAAATGACATCTCTTAGCATTTGAATGGTGAGCGAATGTTAAGGAGCATGGCCTTTTAGTCTTCAAATGACATCTCTGTAATTCAAATGGTAAGCGAATGCAAAGAAATTCATATCTTAGTCTTTGAATATTAAGCAAATGTTAAGATAATACTTATTAAAGGCCCAGTTAATTATCGAATCCCCAGACCACATTATATAAAATATATGCCATATTTAGGGTCCTGTGACTTGGGAATTGTTATCAAATTGAATATCAAATCCAATTTGCGATACCGAATTGAATATCAAATCGAATTGGAATTGATCCCATTGATACCAGTTATCTTACTTACTTTATCATGCAATGACTTACCATGCCATAATTACAGTTGATCGCGACATATGAAGATATAAGAAATTCAAAGTTCTCTGTGTTTTGTATTTGTCAAATATTAAAGCATGTTTTTCTATATTAATGCATGTGAAAATAAAACTTGCAATCCAGCACCCATAACCATAAAATTTTATTTGAAACTGAATTTATGTCCTTATGAGCGCATGAGAATATATACTGCGCAAATTAGGCTATTTACAATTGTAGGCCTCTTAATTAAGGTAGAAATGTGGACACATACAATTGTAATAACGGTACCACGAATAAAACACAGATGTGTCAGATCATTCTGATCGTAATACTCAAGTTTCAAAGAATTAACTCGCTAATTGTATTGGTCGTTTATAAAATAGATTTAATGACACATTTGGTAACAATCCCAAATAAAATAATTACATACGAATACAGTGTATGATGCATGTATTATCGTAAATCATTATTGGTTTTGTTTGCTAAAGTGATGTTAAAACCTAATCAATCAATGAATCAATCATTGGACGGTCTTGGAGTGGGTTATTTTGGGAAAGTAGTGATTTAGTAGGCTAAATATGTTGGCAGACTATCGATAAGCAACCTGACACTCCCCTGTATAATAGACTATGAGACTGTACAGCTATATATTCGTAAATTTCAAACTGATGATTTTGACTCGAATCGACTCAAATTTGTTTTGTCGAATCAAATTTTTAATCGAATATCGAATATTCGCAGGATCCCTAACCATATTTGTATACCATTTGAAAGAGGAAGCTCCAAAACATTATAAGTCTTTCCTGTTGGAAGGAAATCTAATTCTGAAGCCCAATTCAGTTGTGCTGAAGTGCAGTTATAATCAATTGCACTGAAGCACAATTGAATATTGAAATAACCCAACTGGCTAATGAACCAATAGTTTGGTTTTAGAATCCAAAAGGTGCCACAGATATATATAACTGCTAGTAGTCATAATGGCAGGGGTGTGAGACAGAAATGATAATTCTGCTGAAGCACAACAATTGTTCTTTCTCTGAGGCGTAATTGACTTCCCTTACAGTGAATTGTGCTTTAGTACAATTGAGTTGCATTTAATGTGATTTTGGCCTCCCATGTAGTTCCAAGCTCCTAGTTGTGCTGCCACTATATTATGGTTGAACTGTGTGTGATAGCATCACTAAATTCATCCTCTGTGGATCTCATTCTGAAAATGTCAGACACACTAAATTCAGAATTGACTGGTATATTGATTTTTTTCAGTCTCCTCAGTTCAACAGATGTGAGTGATGAGCCAACAGATTGTATCTTGTGATGCTAAAGTATCTGACTGACAGATGGAAAGCATACAGATACAGATTTGTTCCATGGTTAGCCTTCAATTTGAAAGATAGGTAGGCCAGGCCGGATTATAACTAAAATAATAATGTGTTTCTTGAAAAGATAGGTATTTATTTAATGGGCATGGTTCCCAAAGAAATATATACAATTGATTTCAGTCAAAAATCAAGACCAGCATTTTGGGTTTATTCAACACAGCCAACTCTATCATAAGTAATTTCTCCTGAATTTCTGGCTTTCCTTGTGGTATCACAAATAGATTGTGAAAATGCCAAAATATCAAACTGGCTCCTGCTGAATACAGTAATGCCCTAATTAATCGACTCCATAACCACAGCAGAATTATGGGTAACTTTTCAGCTGAACTTTTCAGGATTTAGTCGGAAATATGGCTTGTTGCCATTCATCGGAAAGCTCTCCCCGAGAGCTTTCCGATGAAATACAACAAGCCATATTTCCGACTAAATCCTGAAAAGTTACCCATATTTCTGCTGTGGTTATGGAGTCGATTACTTAAGGCATTACTGTAGGTCTTCAGTTGCTCAGACCCAAACATGGGCGAAATGGGGACTGATTTTCAAGCTTGAAGCTTGATCTCATTTGAGGGACATATCAGGGTGCCATTCCAAATGTAACAAATTGCCATTTCTACTATAAGAAATGAAAATTTCTAAATGCACATACAAAGCAATGAACACATCATACCGAGCCAGTGCCTCTACCATTCTGATATAATAAAACATTATTACATGTAGTTATCTTCAGCAACATTGGGGCTACAGTAATGCTCTAAGTAATCGACTTCTTAACCACAGCAGAATTATGGGTAACTTTTCAGGATTTAGTGGGAAATATGTCTTGTTGTCATTCATCGGAAAGCTCTCCCTGAGAGCTTTCAGATGAATGGCAACAAGACATATTTCCGACTAAATCCTGAAAAGTTACCCATAATTCTGCTGTGGTTAAGAAGTCGATTACTTAGAGCATTACTGTACATGGAGATTTAATACCTGGATGTCGATTTTGAACCCCGAGGCGGAGCCGAGGGTTTCAAAAAGAGTCATCCAGGTATTAAATATCCATGTATACCATGATGTTGCCAGAGATAACGATATTGTCCCCACAACAATAGCATTGTCTCCTTAATATAAGTGGGTTTTTCCTATTCCCTGATTAATTCACACCAATAAGAATGATTCAGTTGCCGACCTAAGGATCTGGCATCAGGTGACTCAAACTCGGCATCCTAGATTGGTGGAAACTGGCAGTTCAAGGGTCATTCATATACCCCCGATATTTCACGTGCTCATATACCCCCGATGCTTGGACTTTCCTGCCCATTTATTAATTGAATTGGTTAACTTGTTTGCAGAAAAATTAGAAAAGTCAGCAAAGAAGAGACTGATAAAGTACTACTGGACTCTGATGTCAATAGATTTCTTGTTGAATACTTATCCTGTCTTAAAAATATCATCACAGCACAGACAAGCACATATGCAACGGGAAAGCATGTTCAATTTAGCCCCACAAGATGGCCATGGAAGCAAACAGAGATGGAGGTGGAGAAGACATACCTCAATAACCTGAGTGAGACCACAAGAGGTTTCGGGTTTGCAGTAGAAAGATCCCCTAGTGTATTACCAGGTGGTGGAACTGGTGTGAACTTGACCTCGGGATTTGCATCAAAAGGTAGCATTGTTGGTTTCTATCCAGGTAAGAAGCTGCATTTTTTTATTTTTAAATGTGTATTCAGGTTTACAAACATCCAGATACAACAGTTTTTGTATAAAATCAATTTTTACATTAATAATGGGTTTGTGTGACTAAAAATGTAGATACCAGAAATCACACATGACTTGTAAACTAGGCTTATAAATACCAAACAAAGTTATATTCTATTGTCAAATTAATAATGTCCCTCCAAGCAATATACATGATTTATGAAATAAATAATATTCAAAGTATTCTGTTATAGGTTGAACTTCCCAGCTGAAGTATGTAATTTTTGTCCCCCGAAATTATTTTTTTGCGAGTACTATTAAAATAGCCGGTGTCTGTCCTTCCGTCCATGTGGAAAGTTTCCGGATGAGAATTTTATTTTGGGCTATCGTATCGAAACCAAATTTGGTATGTGAGTATATATTCAGCTCAAAACACAGGTCAAGTTCGAATATGGATTCGGCCCGCCTATTTTTGCCGTAGTTATGGTCCCTTTTCGACTTAGAATCTGTCCGTCAGTCCATTCGGAAAGTTTCCGGATAGTAGTATCTTAGATCAAACTTTTGTTGAAAGCAAAGAAACCAAAATTTTTTTTAGATATTAATACGATCTACTTATCTGAAGTTTTTAAATCGAATGGGGAAACTAAGATTTTATTAATAGCATCCTAAATCATTTCACTTATTTAATTAATCTTTTTTATTTTGACATATTCTTGTGGCTTATCTTCTGCAAGATTTGATAATATTAATTTGATTTTCTGTGTATAAACTGTAATAAAACAATGGTTTGAGTCACTTTGACATATAATAACCGGTTCTGTTTTTTTTTATAAAAAAAAAATCAGAAAATTTCTGGAAAATCATGATATAATAACCATGGAAATAATTTATTACATTGTCCCTATTTTCCTGGAAATATGATCTGGATAGGAATTCTAGAGATGTAAATCTGATAATATTATTATCAGCTTTTTAACCCTTCCTATACTCATTGATGAGTAGTTCCCTTACGAAATTATCAGCCCATACATGTAGGTCGTTTTTTTAACTTATTATCTGAACACTTCCCGCTATAAAAAATTAATCCTACTGCACTTGTATTAACTTTTTTGTCTGTCTGTTGTCAACCTTTATTTTCAGAACAACCCTCCAGATGAATAATAGAACATTCCAATGTATACTTTATAACTGAGTATAGAAAGGTTAAAGACACTAGGCATATGTACCTCTCATTTCAGGTTTGATTTACCACCCAAACGAACCAATATTGCTCCAAAGTATTCGAAATCAGTTTGTGTTCAGATGCATTGATGGTATCCTTATTGATGGAAATGACAGAGGCATATCAAAGTATCTGTATAAGTAAGTCTCCTGGGAATTATCTAATATTGTTTCAAATCTGTTTTAAAATTTAAAGGGACAGATGGCCTTCGTCGTAGGTTATAATTTAGAAATAACATTTATCAAGTTATGATAATTGCCTCAAGAATATACTAATAGTATATAGCATAATGATGACATGAATGCAATATTATTCACAAAACATGCTTTGTGTCAGAGAAAATGTAGGTCGAGTGTTGTTTAGTTTCTTGCTAAAAGCACAGTGAATTGTTCATAAGCAGTCACGATATTGCGTCATTTCCTTATTTGGATTCGTGTGCATTATACCTCGGTTGTAAAACCCCTAATTTGGTGCGTCTATACAACTTTCAACTCACAATCGTATCATTTGTAAATTCCTTATTTGGTATGTATTACCATATATAGATATGTCATTTAATTACCATAAGTTAGAAGAAAATACTATGAACTGGATATAGTCCAAGTCTTCTCGTACTAAAGCCGGCTAAGATATTGGGATGGAGGTGCCGGTCTTTAGTCCGAGTTCCAGGCCCATGCATTCCTATGACACGACTTAAGCGTTTGTGACCCGCTCAAATAAAACCACAATTATATGAAATAAAATATCACAATTGTGACAATAAACAGATATTTTCAACAGAAGACATGCTATTTGATCTGAAACCCACATCAGTTGTGAATTGAAAGCGGTAATTTAATGCGAAAAGGGACATTTATCGCAATGTTTACAATTTTTTAAAAGTATGCGAACTCAGTTGACCCCGCGAACTGTGTTCGGCATTTTCCGTTGAAAATATTCCGTAGATTTTGGACTAACAACGCAAATTACGATGAATTCTCCATTGTAATCGTAATTATGTGTGTCAATAAATAACAAATAAATAGATTAAATAAACATTGGAGATATAAATGTAATACATTAAATAAATTACGGGAATTATAACCCTCTCAAAGTTTAAAACAGTGTAAACACAACGAACATTAGAATAAATAATATGCCTTATATGGTGCTACATTTCACCCACATTTGGTGGACTTCCGCGAAATTAAGATATATACTAAGCGAACAGGGCAATATATTGCTCTTGTTATGCACACAAAAAATCAAACAAAATTTGTATACATTTTGAACCTTAAGTTTGAAAAGTCCCACTGAAACGGAAGAACTATATTTCGAAACTGTGTGATTCGGTTCTCCGATTATTTTATCAACACACAAATCAAAATGCACATCACACGCATGGCAAGTCAGACATAAGAGTTCTAATTTGCTCCAATTTTGACAAGTTGCTTGCGAAAATTGTCAACAAAACTACCGTTCTGATCCTCCATTATGTCATTAAGTTTTTAGTGCGGGAATTGTTCTCAAAGCACATAGGAAACTGGACTTTGGGGCGATCGGTTTTCGCCATTTTGTTCGGAAAACCCCGCGCTATATATAGAAACGGAAACTAGAATACCCAGCGGACAATGCCGAAATTCTTCGGAACCTGACTTCGGCTTTCAGTTAAGTAAACAAAATATAAAAACAGCGATGTTGGTGACAATCAACCGGAATATTCTATGCGTAATGTAACATGAAAGTTAGATTATTATACACCATTATGACCATAAGATGTCTCTCTTTCCGATGTATATAGCATCATGTATTGATTTATTAGGTAAATCGAGTAAAATACAACACAGATTCCTGCCACAGATCGTGGGCGTAAGTCGTGTCATAAGAGACTATATGGGACGAACTCGGACTAAAGACCGGCACCTCCGTCCCAATATCTTAGCAGGCTTTAGTACGAGAAGACTTGGACTAATATTACCACTGCAAACAGCTGCAAATTTAAATAGGGGCACAATTTGACTGTAAAGTGTGAGTCATTTCAAACTTCTCCCCCTGTCTCATTTAGGAGAGAAGCTCTTCAACTTGAATTTCTCACCACAGTAGCAATGCATGACCCTTTAAGTGGTTTCCATGCCTGAGCTATAATAATTATAATTATATATATATATTATATATAGTTTATTTAATTCAGGCTCAAATGGCCCATATGATAGAGATATCAATTATATGTAATACAGAATTTCTGGAGGTGGAAGTTAATTAGACCTACACAGAAAGCTTCCAAGCTAGTGCACCATCTGACGGAATCTATGCTATCTGAAGACCACATCAAGCATATTATATAGCAATAAAAATGTTGAAAATGTGACTTTAATCATATTTTAGAAGTGAAATTTTGGCAACAGCATTCCCAGCGAGTATAAAAAATTATTGGAAATAATTAACTGCCATATAAAGTACATGATCTGAGCTAGTTCAAGGCTCAAATGAGTATTTAATAGAGGGCAGTACTGCTTCAAGACAGTTAACAGAATGTTAGTTTGTGCTGGAAATTTTTAAGCATGCATTTTGCAAGCTCTGTTACCTCATTCACTCAAGCAGTGAGCAATCAAATATAAATAGGATATAGTTTTAGAGATAGCTGGTAAGCTGGGGAGTTGGCTATGGACATATGACCTAAACCTCATCTCAACCCAAATGTTTATATTAGTTCATGCAAAATGGATGCTTAAAAATTTCAAGCAGTGTTTGAATTTACACAGTGGGCCATGGGGGTATGACATCATCAGCAGAGCAACCTCTTTTTATACCCCCCCGCAATGAAGTTAGGGGGGGGTATACTGGAGTCAGCTTGTCCGTCCGTCCGTCGGCGTCATCCGTCGTCCGTCCGTGGACACAAATTTGTCCGGAGTTTTTCTCAGTCGTTTTTTGATAAATTTCCGTGAAACTTGGCACAGACATCAACCACCATGGGAACCTGTGCACCTGCGATTATGACGTCTGTTGGACTTTTTTTAGTGGAGTTATCCCCCCTTTTTCGACTTAGAAAATTTTCACAACATGTATACTTTTGTCCGAGCTTTTATTCCTACATTTTTCAGTCAATTTTTTTAAAACGTGGCACAGATATTTAGTACCATGGGAACTTGTGCACTTGCGATTATGACGTCTGTCCGACATTTTTTGGTGGAGTTATCCCCCTTTTTTTATTTAGAAACTTTTTTTGCAACATTCATAATTTTGTCCGAGCTTTTATTCCTACATTTTTCGGTCAATGTTTTTTAATCTTGGCACTGATATTTAGTACCATGGGAACCTGTGCACCTGCGATTATGACGTCTGTCCGACATTTTTTGGTGGAGTTATTGAACTTATTCCCCTTTTACAACTTAGAAATTTTTTCGCAACATACATAATTTTATCCAAGCTTTTATTCCTATATTTTTCGGTCAATAGGTTTAAGATTAGGGTTATGGTTGTACACCTGCAATGGGAACTGTTATTTTATTATTTTAACTAAATATTTACTGACATGTGAAACATCTTAGTATTTTAAAAACAGGGGGGTATCCGTAGTCCCATTGGGACAGTCACACCTCTAGTTAATTCTAAAATGTTGAGTGTTCTATTTTTCTATAGTTCGAAACAGTTCCTGGTAGGATAGTTCTGATGGGATTATTTTGAAGAGCCGTGGCCTGAGGTTGTATTTTCCTTATCCTGAGTGACAAAGACTTATCGAACCTGTAGAAATTGTCAAAACTAAAATGTCATTTAGCACAAGTTAGTAAATTTGACTGCTAAAATAAAATCATAATCTTCATAAAATCATGCTTTTCTCAGTATTAAACCGGCAGAGATATGAATTTGAAAGTTTTATCATTTATCACAACTGTGATATATAGGATTATCCTGCAAAGGTAAGTTTTTGTCTCCTGTAAAATTTGACTTCAAGTCTTTAGAAGCCCATTGACGACATTGTTTTTGGCATTCTAGATCCTGTGCTCATAGAGACAAGATAGGAATGGATCCAAGCTGTGATTTGTCCTGGCTGACAAAATATCCCAGAAATCCACTCGCAATCGGACAGTATGTCAACAATCAATCATCAGGTGAGTGACAGATCATGCCATTAATCTCTACTCTGCAGAGATTATGTTTCACTAGTTAAAAACCAGGGAACTTTTCGAAGATCTGACAGGGAAATTTATAGCATTAAAAACATAATGCAGGTAATATACAGTAATGCTCTAATTAAGCGACTCCTTAAACACAGCAGAATTATGGGTAACTTTTCAGGATTTAGTCGGAAATATGGCTTGTTGCCATTCATCGGAAACTTCTCCCCGAGAGCTTTCCGATGAATGGCAACAAGCCATATTTCCGACTAAATCCTGAAAAGTTACCCATAATTCTGCTGTGTTTAAGGAGTCGATTAATTAGAGCATTACTGTATTTCTTAGTCAATGACTGTTCCTTAACCCTTCCATGACTGTTGCTTCCTGAATTATTTTTCGAAAACTCTGTGCCAATGCATTTTCTTATATATGTGAGTCGCATATATAAGAGAACACATTGGCCAAACAATATTTGCCTTTACCTTGTAAGCCAGTGCATTCTCTTATATTTGCAAGGCTCGCATATATAAGAAAGTGCACTTGCACAGGATCTTTAATGCTGAACCAGCTTAGCTCCCGTCTTGACAGGGTTAATAATGTATTTCACTGCAGGTGATGGTCCCAGTTTGATATTACATAATTTAGCCTATTTAGGCGAGTTTTGTGAGCCAATTTTGCATTAAACATTGAATTGATTATCTGGAGAAATATTGTAGGCTATGCAGTGTGAAAGACGCTCACAAATGTAACCTAAATTTTACAGTCGCATACTGCGACATACATTATAAACAAATTACATGCTGTGACTATTGTTGGATCACCAAAAAAATTGTCCAGAATAAAGTAGTAAATATTTACATTTGTGCGAAGTTCTAACGTTGTGTTCTGTGAATTGTACCGTTGATTGTATTGGAATTTCGCAATCATAACTAATTGCTACATTCTTCCAGTTCAGATAGTGTTTATATATTAACTTATCAGTTTTATTCACTGAAATAACTCCACAATATGTCTTTAAGGAACAGGTATTTATCCTTCCATGACTGGAGCTTCCTGAACTTTTTCAAAAACACTGTGCCAATGCATGCTCTTATATATGCGAGTCTCCCATAGGGAGCCTCCCATATATAAGAGAATACATTAAATTGGCCTAATATTTACCTTAACCTTGTAAGCCAGTTCATTCTCTTATATATGCGAGGCTCCCTATGGGGGACTCTCATACATAAGAAAATGCACTGGCGCAGTATCTTCAAAGCTGCACCAGTGCAACTCCCATCATGAAAGGGTTAAGGAACATATATTAACTAAGAAATATATAATCTGCGGTATTTTTCCAAGGTTTTAAAGTTTCCCCATCAGAACAGCTCTAATCATCAAATATTTCCCAGGTTTTGAGCCGGTGGAATATGATCTCTATGGGTGTAGACAGAGTAGAGATTCATGGCATGACATACAGTAATGCTCTAATTAATCGACTCCTTAAATACAGCAGAATTATGGGTAACTTTTCAGGATTTAGTCGGAAATATGGCTTGTTGCCATTCATCGGAAAGCTCTCCCCGAGAGCTTTCCGATGAATGGCAACAAGCCATATTTCCGACTAAATCCTGAAAAGTTACCCATAATTCTGCTGTGTTTAAGGAGTCGATTAATTAGAGCATTACTGTATATCTCAGATCTGCAATTACCCCTGAATTCCTCAATGGTTTTTCATGTTCAGTTCAAAATATGTATAGTTAAATAATCTATTTTACATTTGACAATGGTCAGATAATTTAAGCTGACAATAGGTGGAGACAAGCCTGGAAATAGTGTGTCTGACATTTGCAGAATGATGTCCCGAGAGGGCGAATTTAGTGATGCTATCCCATTGCAACAACGTCACTATAAAAATCCCAATATTTAACTCAAAATGCATTTTCAGGTTGATATTTTTCACTGGGATGTAATTATAAGTAATAATCTTGGTATCATAATTAAGAAATAAATACAAGGTGTACCGGTGTGTATGGTCAAGTTGTACCACAAGGAAACTGATTGTAGGACGATGCTTTGAGTCGTCCTACAATTAGTTTCTTTGTGGTACAACTTGACCACACACACCGATACACCATGTATTTATTTCTTTTGTAATACAACTGAATGTTTGTGGTGAAATTTTGACTGAACAGTCAGTGAAATACTGTGGGGAAAGTCTCAGGTGAGAAAATCATATTGTGGTATAATTCTTATTGGGCATACTTGCTTTGTTTGCATGGAGTAATCTGGTAAGTTGCATTGCGTAAATAAACTATTGTGATTGGCCAAATCAATGTTTTTTTAGCAGCGCCCGTGTCTTTCATTTAAATTGTAAAGGAAACACAATTGTGATTATTTCTATGTTGTTGGGACAACATGAATAATCACCCATTATAGACCATTTCCATTATAAAATTTTATAGTTACTATACACTCATCTTATTGGGCTGCTTGGGAGCGGAATAAATGGACAGGCTTTAATTGTTTTTAACTTGATTCCGAAATACTGGAGACGAATGATGACCTAGACGATTGCGGAGGGTGGAAAAATACATTTATTTTATTGTGGTATCTTATTTGACTAATTGGGTTTTATAGGAAATTCCACTGTAACTAATATAATAACAACAATGGTTATGACATACATAATTTCGTTATGGAGAGCTATTAATAATCAGAATAAGAACAAAGTCCATTTTTTTTCCATGTTCTTCTTAGTGGTGATTGTTGTACAAACATTTATGATTTTTCACATTTAACCACTGCGAGTGCCTTATGTCCTTGTAAACAATAACAATCTTATGTATGGATTTTTTCAGACCACAATGCCAATGTTGCCTATCAGGAATTTGATATACCAAATGATTTTCCCTACGAATTGCTCAGCTATATACCAAATGCTTTCTACACGCCAAAGGCATTATGCTTCAACGAGGATCGGTAAGTGGGAAAAATTTTATGCTACAAATTACTTACTCACCATACGCACTGTGAAATCACTTGAATGTGATTAGGTCCCAAATCCGGTTCTCGGTAGTTATACAACCATTCTCGGTTCTCGGTAGTTATACAACCATTCTCGGTTCTCGGTAGTTATACAACCATTCTCGGTTCTCGGTAGTTATACAACCATTCTCAGTGTGCATTATGCTACTCTGCCAAATTTCAAAACAAAATATAGCACAATTCAAAGCAATCTACTATTTCTTCATTATACCAAGAAGAACAGATATTCAGTCATATATGTAGTGTTATCAATAGAAAAAGAGTTTAGTTCCCGTGTTGTTATGAGTAAAGTCTCCAACAAAACTGCACCTCTACAAAATTTGTATTCAAATATTTGAAGAAATGTCATTATTTTCTTTTGTCGGCGTCACCACACACAAAAGTTTTCACGTCTTTATTGCTGGGTGGCATTAACCATGCTTACACAATTTAACATCAAACAATACTAGAAGTATTGCATGAGCATTAAATCACTACCATTGTCAGAATTTGGTAAGAAGAGTTGTAATGGTCTATCGATGACATTATGGCTGAATATCTGGTCTACTTGGTCTACTAAAGAATTAATAGAATTACTTTGAAATACCTCCATGATAATCTTTTTTTTTAATTTGGTACGGTCGATTTGCTTGATATTTTGGCAATGTTAGTGGAATGCGACATTCCTCCAGTTAGCATAGCACCTGTTTAATTACTAACTTATTAGTTTCACTCACCCGAACAAGTCCATAATATGTGTTTAAGTTAGAGGATTATTTGAATATCGATTTAATTCAGGGGTATTAAAATGCGTAATCTAGTTTGATAACACTGCAAAACCTACGAAAATGAGGTAATTAGCAATAATTAGTTATTTGAGCAAACATTATAGTTGTCCTATGTTAGGGTTTCCGCTAGAGCCTAGGGGGACAGTGGGTCCCTTTTATAGTCCTTTTCCCCAGGCCCTTATTTCTCCACTGACACATTCCACCACCCGATGCACAAATTAATGCCCATGTCGCCTGTTTATTTTTCACTAAATAAAACCAATAGCGAATTGATAAACAAAAATAATTTTGGAGACACACATCGATAGTGATGACCTTCTTCTGAAAGATAAATGTACATCATTAAAAGCCATGTGTTTGATTCTGCCTGGTTACGTCACAATGTTGCTATGATGCTATCTCATTATAAACTGATCATCTTTCAGTTTGTCAAAAAAAAAACCAAAAAAAACAGTCATTAGATAATTGTGATTCCTTGAATTAATCTACTTATATAACCATATATGTTCAGAATTTGGGCTTGAGTTATGGGCTGATTTACCAATGATAGATCCATATTCGTAGTTAGTTGTCTGGATGAGATCTTCCCCTGGCATCTACGGTAGTCGCCATTCCCCCAGCTCCCAGCGGAAACCCTGTATGTTTATCTCTTCTATTTTCAGGCTACTAAGGATAGTAGTGTTGGTGGCATTGAAAGACATTGAACAAGGAGAAGAAATTTTATCTAACTACTATACAGTGGTTCACTGATTGTGATGCTGACAGGCAGAGGGTTGTATTGTGCTATATTCAGGCTACTCTTCAACTGAGAGATTTAAAGGGACTCAAGGCCTTTAACCTCTTCGCTGCTATGACGTCCGTAACTATTACGGACGTAAAAGTGCACGCCGTATGATCATGGATCACGTGTATCATACTTCAGCACACTAGCAGTAGGCCACTATACATAACTGGAACTCAAGAGATTGGTTCATCGGAATGACTGTATCTCGAAGTTTCAAACAGTGTATGATGTTTCACGACTGTGAACGATAATAGCCTTTCAACTGAGTCAGTGTTATGGTTCTTGTGATATTCCCGTTATATTTTCCCACTGGAAAATGGCAATAACATCAACAGCCCAGCACACGATTTCATAACGTCATTTATCAGCGAAGAGGTTATAGTGGGTTCATGCGAAATAAATCAAAAGTCTGTAAAACAACTATCATCATTCATCAACATCGGCGAGAGGTTTCCAATGAATGGCAACAAGCCATATTTCCGACTAAATCCTGAAAAGTTACCCATAATTCTGCTGTTGTTAAGAAGTCGATTAATTAGAGCATTACTGTACATGAAAAAATAGATCAACTTTGTTCTTATTTTCATTATTAATATCTCTCCAATAATGTGATTTCACATATCAAAACCATTGTTATGTAAACATTACTGTTACAGTGGAATTACCGCTAAAAGTCCAATTAGTCCAATAAGATAGCAAAGTTTAATAAATACTTGACAGTACACATTGAAAAAGGTCAAAGTATTGAAAAATATTCTGAAAATCATATTCAGACTAAAATATTTTAACAACATGAATAGCGATGTTTGTTGACAAATCACTGTAACAGTTTTGTTTACATATCAATGGTTTCATCATGTGAATATTTGTTATTGGAGAACTATCAATAATTCACATAAGAACCAAGTCTATTTCAGGCCAGTCTGAGTGAACCCAGACTACTGAACAGTATGAGTGAACCCAGACTACTGAACAGTATGAGTGTTCGATAGTCTGAAACATTCCAAAATCATATTACCACTATACAGTGCTATCACTGCAATTTGACGTTACCAACTTACCACCCAAGTTTCACATTAAATATTTCATGCAACTATCAGTTGATTGGCTTCAGCTGAGTTCCGCCGTGAATTGATGTTGGCAGACACTATCATAATACTTATTGAAAGTAATGGCATTCATTGCTTATTGTTTCAGACTATCAACACATATCTTGGTTCACTCAAACTGATTTTAGCAGGCCAGTACATTTAGAATACATTAACTCTCCTGTGGACCAGATTGTCTTTCAATTCTAAAATAAACATGATTAATGTAATAATAAAATCAAATGTTTTGTGACTTTTGTCATCCCTGCAATATCTCAACCCTACCATGACCAGAGCTGCCTGAAATTTTGCAAAAACCCTTTGCCAATGCATTCTCTTATATATGGGAGCCTCACATATATAAGAGAATATTATGGCCTAACAGTATTTACCGTGACCTTGTAGGCCAGTGAATTCTATTATATATGTGAGACTCATTATGGGAGACTGGCATATATAAGATAATGCACTGGCACATGATCTTCAATGCTGCACCAGTGTGGCTCCAGTCATGAGAGGGTAATATGCAAATGAAAATTCCCACAAGATATATTTGTTTAAAGGTACTCAATCCGAACAGAGGGTCCCCATCTCAACAGATTCCAACAACAACAATCCGATCAGAGGGTTCTATATTACTATTTCTTTGGCTTTGGGGGTAAAAAATATTTGATTCGAGTCGATGAACCCATCAAACAAAGCTCAGAGTTATTAGATATTGATTTTTGAAATTTGTTATTAACTCGAGATGAGTACTAATAACTGCCGTAATCTGCTCTGGATGTGTACTCCAAATCTATTCAAACAGACAAGGATGGATAACTCTAAAATCAAGTGGTAATTTTAACGCAATTTTGACTGAGTTCTGGGCCAGATAGTATTCCCGATAATGAAAAATAATAGATTTCTAAAATCGATATCTAACAAATCTGAGCTTTGATGGGTGACTTCCTCGACTCGAATCAAATATTTTTGACCCCCGAAGCCATTGAAATAGTAATTGAGAGGAGTTTTATCGGATTGAGTACCTTTAAGTGAGGCGTTTGTTTATATAATCTTCCATCATATTTATAATTGACCTTTTATAGAGTGGATTACCAGGAAAATAATGAAAGATACCATTTCTGCCGAAATAAGTACATTTTTCATCGACAGCTTTGGAAATATGGTTTTGTATTGTGTTTATCTAACGTGCATAGCTTTAAATCATATGTTGTTTGTTGAACTTATTATTTGAAAATTTCCCTCCATTAAATAGAAATCGTTCTTCATCCATTTAGTATAGAAAGGGTTAAAGTTTAGCAAGGGAAGCCTAGCTATCTAAGTATAGCGTTTGTTGGTATAAGTTTGTGTAAGTTGCTTTTTAAGTTTACTAATACTATGTTTATAGTTTAGTGGGTTTACTAATTTTGCTTGGATTAAGCTCTTCAGTATCTGTTGTTTGTCACGATCGGCAATCTGATAGGTTTTCTGATTAAGTGGGACGATGTCTACGTACTATCTCGTTTATACTGGTTTATATAGAGAAATTCAGCCAGCTAGTCAATAAACACATCTACCACTCATATCGTGTTAGACAAGTCTCACATACTGACCCAGACATCGAAAACAACATACTATAAAATGGACTATCCAACTGAGGACGAAATATCCAGAGGGCATGAACAGGTCAGACAACTTATGGTGCATAATATTAATTCCTTAGTATAGAAAGGGTTAAACTTCTATTAGTGAGATGAATCATCTGTATCTGCCTGTTACTGTGATACCATTATTACTTTTCAAGTTGTTTACAATTTGTTCATAGTCAACTCTAGTTGATTAATTGCGATTTATGCTCATGTGTTATAAAAATTCATGAAAAGATGAAACTAAAACATCAATAAATGTGGTTTAATGTGACCATAATAGTGAAAACTTTACTGGAAATATTTTGTTGTCAAGATGTCATCTTCTGTCATGGAAAAAAGAGATGACATGAGGAAAATACATGAAATTCAGATTATCCTCATGTTTCTCCTTTAGTCTACAGTAATGCCCTAAGTAATCGACTCCATACCCACAGCAGAATTTTGGGTAACTTTTCAGGATTTAGTTGAAAATATGGCTTGTTGCCATTCATCGGAAAGCTCTCGGGGAGAGCTTTCCGATGAATGGCAACAAGCCATATTTCCGACTAAATCCTGAAAAGTTACCCATAATTCTTCTGTGGTTATGGAGTCGATTACTTAGGGCATTACTGTATTTTTTCTTACAAATCCTCACTTCTCCAGGCTAATCAGTTCCCAGTTCAGTGGGATTAGTGCCACTTCGGCATTTTTCTTCTGTTTCTCCATTTCAGTTTAAATATATGTTCTGTTCTCTTGCCTCTCCATTTGACTCACAGTTCTCCATTTGGGCTTTGTCTTGTCTCTCCGTGCAACCATATATCACGGTCTATTAACTTTCTCTTTGTGTCTCCATTTGACTACAGTTTGCTGTACTGTCTCCGTGTATCTGCATTTGACTCACATTTCTCCATATTGGGGTTTGCCATTGTGTCTCCATTTAAATGACCACACAGCATGGTTGTCATGTTCTGTTGCATAAACCTCATTGCTGCCTGGTTTGAAGTGAATATTGCTCGCTCGATCAAATGGACACTTTATTCTAAATTTAGGTGACCCGCCGTCTGGACCAAACACCTCTATATGTGATGACCCCCAATGTGCGACAAGTAGGTTATTTTTTTCATCGAAATCCATTCCATCAGGTCCTCCTTCCAGGTCCCCTGTAATAAAACGATGGGACAGTTTCAATACAGTTGCTGACAAGCAAATTGTTTCCAATTCTTTGAAAAAACAATGACAACTCCAATAAAGGTCTCTATGTGGTTATAATAGCATAAATAAGGCATTTTTTTTATTTTAGGTTATAAAGGCATTTTTAACCTTTTCTATAATAAATATTCACCGATGAGTAGTTATCTATTAGGAAATGTTCAAATAATAAATTCAACAAATGACCAACAATTAATCTTTTCTATACTAAATATTCATTGATGAGTTTAGTTATCCCATAGGAAATGTTCAGATAATAAGTTCAACAAATGACCTATGTTCGTTTGTTAAACTTATTATCTGAACATTTCCCTCAAATAAATAGGACTTCTTCTGTACTTGTATTATCTATCATCTGCTTATTTTGCCTGCAAACCCCTCCAGATGAATAATAGACCATTTCAATGTATACTTTTATAACTGATGGGAGAATCCATTTAGTATAGAATGGGTTAAAACTGTTACAAAGTTATATTTGGGCCTTTAAAGTTTTAAATAATAAATTTACATGGGATGTAAAACATGTATATTTCACACACACTTAAATAGTTTCCTACAATTGCATACTGCCCCTCCACTATGTATCAGTTGCAAAATAATAACTCGAGTGGCGGGTGCAAATGAAATTTATCAGAATTGGGAATTTTGGTATTCAAGGGTGCAGATGAAAATACTAAGCTGAACAGTTGACACCCTGGGGCTCCGCAATGACTCTCTATCCGGACTATCTTCTATACATTGAACCATGTGAGGTCATGTGAAATTGACCGGGCTGCCTAACAACGACTAGCTCTCTATCTACACATCCCTGACAATCTTCTATACATCTGAACCTAGACCGGACTCCCAAATAACGACTAGCTCTCTACTAGTATCCACACATCCCTGACCATCTTCTATACATCTGAACCACGTACGATCATTTGAAATAGACCAGGCTCCCAAATAATGATTATTATCCACACATCCCTGACCACCTATACACCTGAACCATGTGCGATCATATGCAATAGACAGGGCTCCCCAATAACGACTAGCTCTCTATCCAAACATCCCTGACCATCTTCTATACATCTGAACCATGTGAGAACATGTGAAATAGACCGGACTCCTAAATAACGACTAGCTGTTTATCCACACATCCCTGACCATCTTCCATACATCTGAACCATGTGAAATCATGTGAAATAGACCGTGCTCCCAATTAATGATTAGCTCTATCCACACAACCCTGACCATCTTCTATACATCTGAACCATGTGAGGTCATTTGAAATAGATCGGGCTCCCTAACAACGACTATCTCTATATCTACACATCCCTGACCATCTTCTATACATCTGAACCATGTGAGATCACGTGAAATAGACTGGGCTCCCCAATAATGATTAGCTCCCTGACCATCTGCCACACATGTGAGATCATGTGAAATGTATCAGTTATTCTGCTCACCAGGAAGCTTCCCCCAGAGAGATTTTTTGCCGACTTTTCCTGGGCCTAGTATTTCATAACCCCAGAGAGATTTGGTCGGCGTTTCTGCAACAATGAGTGTCCTGGGTTTCCCATCATCATCCCCGTGAAGAACACCAATTCCATTTGGAAATCGGATGCCAGTGTCGATTCGGATCATCTTTTTATTTTGTGTGTAGCAATATACAGACCCGAACGGCTCCTGGAAAACACATAAATTATTTAGTTATTGACGCGCGGATACATATATAGGATCTCCTTATTTACGGCTCGGTAAGCATGTTTTAGTCACGCAAATAGGCATGTTATATATAACAGGATGCCGATTACACGTGTATATGTGTTTTGTTTACATTTGTGATGACGTGTGTGGAATTCCACTAAAATTATGGGCATCACCATATATAATTATGGTAGTTGGAAAGTTGCAAACCGCACTCGTTCGTCGTACAAACAGTCACGAAAAAACGTTATCAGCTGTTGTTATAGTGCTTTTTCGGCAAATATGATATCGTGCATGGTATTGTTGTGAGTATTTATTGGTAATAAAATAATTTGGATAACTAAATCGGCTTTTGATTAAATTCCGTTGTTGTTTAACTGGACCATCGAATTCGAATCAGATTGTGTACCTTTAACCGAGAGTGGTGAGTCCTGCGCACATGATAGGAAAATATAAAATACAATTCATGATTTTACACTGATATGATAATGTTCACACATTTACTGAATGAATGTCCATAACTTCAACACATCTAGACGCAAGAGACTGAATTACATCAACCATAGGTCATTTGACTAAGAAGTAATAAAATGTTGTCTCATCGCCCATTTGTTTTGCTAATAATTCAATGCTTGTCGACATCCACGCCGCCACACGAGTTTTAGCTTTCACGTGTGATGTTTTGGTGGACGAATGAATTCCAGTCTCCGGTGTCTTAATTGTTGACGTAATATCATAATATAAGGCAACAGTATGTCAACTAGCTGAATTGGGTTATCGCGTTTGCTACACATTTTAAGTTGTCGTATGAAATCTGAATGACCTATATAACCAGTTTCTGCTATGAACGTCTGGCGATCACGAGAATCGTCTGACTTCCGGTCGATAATAGCGACCCAAGTTTGAAGTTTGCCGCTATACAATATAAACTCCCCCTGTATCTCACCTCCAACGCGTTATACAATCTAAACTCCCCTGTTACTCACATCCAACGAACGGCGGTATACAATCTAAACTACCCTGTTACTCGATCACCTCCAACGAACGGCGGTATACAATCTAAACTCCCCTGTTACTCACCTCCAACGAACGGCGGTATACAATCTAAACTACCCTGTTACTCACCTCCAACGAACGGCGGTATACAATCTAAACTCCCCTGTTACTCACCTCCAACGAACGGCGGTATACAATCTAAACTCCACTGTTACTCACCTCCAACGAACGGCGGTATACAATCTAAACTCCCCTTTTACTCACCTCCAACGAGCGACGGTATACAATCTAAACTCACCTCCAACGAACGGCGGTATACAATCTAAACTCCCCTTTTACTCACCTCCAACGAACGACGGTATACAATCTAAACTCCCCTGTTACTCACCTCCAACGAGCGACGGTATACAATCTAAACTCCCCTGTTACTCGCCTCCAACGAGCGACGGTATACAATCTAAACTCCCCTTTTACTCACCTCCGACGAACGGCGGTATACAATATAAACTCCCCTGTTACTCACCTCCAACGAACGGCGGTATACAATCTAAACTCCCCTGTTACTCACCTCCAACGAACGGCGGTAGTCGGCAGGGGCGATATCTCCTGCGGGTCCAGTCACCCATAAATTACCATCGTAGTCAAATATGCAGTCGTTGCAGCCCTGCATGCGATCTCCAGCCTCATCTGACACGCATACCTGTCACAAAATACATATACATAACTATTCCCTTTAAAGTCCTGCACGGCGTGCGCGAAATGGACGGACTCGCCAAATTAGACCAGTATGCCGCGTGCAATGAGAGTGGTTGCGAACAAACGTCACAGAAGATACAACCGCCAGATGCGGAGTTACCTGTACTCATACTGAAAATCTCGTTGACTTAAAATTTTACCCAACAATCACTCAACCGTAGTATAGGTATAACACCACTCAACGTTGCACTACATTGTTGAGTAAACTTTTTCTACTCAACGAGTTAATCATATTTTTTTTACTCAACACTTAAAGTGAAATCGTTCAACAGTACTGTTGACTGAAAATTATAGCTTTCGTAGTTAATAAAAGTAGAAATATTTGTTGGAAGAATTCTCGAAACCGAACTGGATGATATATCCAGAATCAGTGACCGAATCAGGGTGGAAAACTTAAGAAGTTCTGACATATATACATATACCTATCGACCATTTCCTCCCATCCCAACGTTGCATTTATAGATCCAAAAATAATGTTGAAACGTAGATTAAACATCTCGAAATGACTATACCATTGTAGATGCACAGTGTTTTACATTGAGTTATTGTTCCTATATATATAAAACTTTTAATCAACGTGTTTATTAAATCCGAAACAGATATCCTGAACTAATTAAACCACTGAATACAAACCGCTCAACAAACTATCACACATGCAATGTGTTGAGTAGAGGTTTTAGTCAACAAGATTTTCAGGGTACAATTCGCGCTGTTCGCAAAAACAACGTTGTATTTTTGTTATTTTGTGGTTTGTATTGATGTAAAATTACAAATATATATAAGGATCATTAAAGTGTAGATGTAATATTAAATTATTCAAATATGGTTATGGCAGGTATATTTAATGAAGAAATCATTCTATAGTCATATAGGAATTATAATATTTTGCACAATAACCAGTGAAGTACGAAATAATTCCACGGATGTCCCATGGTATCCGCATAATTCACCGAAGACGTCGAATTCGCAATTGCCGCGCGATTTCTTAGTGTCGCACGACATAGGAAGAGACTTTAAATGAATTTAACATACCAAAGTGACATAACTTATTGGCTGTTTTCAATATTTCGCACGAACGCTCTCCGTTTTATCACATACACACTATAAGCCGATCTCAAATTTAAGTCGCATGCCAGCGGGAAGTTTTGTGACCATGCAGAATACAAGCCGTTTACTTTGCCCTGAATGATTCGGGATACATGTACTCAACTCATACTTAGCATTTCAATATTCTGATCGAAATTTTATTAAAAGCCACGGGTACCCTATATACCGCGATCTTGAATGCATGTATATGATATATATATAACCTGTTGATAGTCTCCATTTGCCTGGACGTGAAGAAGACCAAGTCGCATGTCCGCAACCCACAAACTGCCATCCTTATCCAACTGGCACCCCGCAGGAATTCCGCCATAACCACCAACGTTCGGTCGACACAGTACTTTACTCTGAATAACAAAAAACCACACTATATATATCTTTTTTAAATGTATAAGGCCACAAGATATTAAATGTCTGGTTGGGGTTACACGTCTAAAAAATATTATAGGACCGGTAGGTAGGCTTTAAATTTTCTTATTACATGCATTTAATTTATTTTTTTATAATTTGACAAATTATTATGGCATTTCACGTCTTCTATTTTACCAATTTATCTACATAACATTATTGAGCTGACATTGAGCTTATATTAATTTTGATTTCTCTGTAATTTCTCTGTAAATACATAAACTGTGAGGAACATGATTAGTGATTTAGATTTAGAAGTCAACCCGTTCTGAGAAATTGAAAAGTGCTTGGTGTGCACGCTTGTCCTAAAATAGTCAGCAATAGTCGATATTTACAGTTTTCAGGCTGGGCCGAGAAATCTCTTGGCCAAATTATTTTGCCAAATCAGATTTTTTGTTTGGTCAAATTAAATCCTCATTTTCTGGACTCACAATATAGCCTATAATGCACATCTCTTACAACATTTTTAGAAATGCCGCTTCAGTTATCAGAATCGATTAATTGCCCAAAAATAATGCTAACCACTGTCAACTATAGTATAAAATTGCCCGAAACGTGTTATTTATCAAAATGTTGTTCGACGAAATTTGGCCTTATATTATCATTGATTTTTCATAGATATCTAAACTCGTTTCGACGGACAGTTTGTTGCCTCGCGATTATACATTGCCTTCTTGACATTACCGCACCGTGTGTTTCTGTCGGTTGCGAAGTTACTGTTTTTATTGAATTCTGTTACCTAGATATTTATAATTGTTACCCAATAGTAGAGTTTTACTTCGTAAATCATTGGGATTTAGAATTAACTGGTTAACTCCAAATTCGCGTTCGTAACGCCACAACGAACTGTTGCCCGCCCTGAATGAACTGTTGCCTGGTTTGCAATCACGGTCAGCTTTCGTGACGTCACGAGTGAACTGTTGCCCGACCCGAGCGAACTGTTGACTGGCTCCGAGCGAACTGTTGATTGGCCCGAACGAACTGTTATATGGTTTGCAAATTCCGTGACGTTTCGACTATTTCCGGTTTCGTTTTTTAATTATACCGGATTTCCGCATTGTCACTGTCACGCTCGAAATTAATTATGAATTAATTAATTGATTAATTAGCAATGACCTGATTATATACAAGTAAATGTATTGGGTAACAAAGCAATTATTTCATGTGTCTTTTGGGAACAGGCCTTGGGCAACAGTTCGATAGTCATTCCTGATACCGAGGGACAACAATTTTGCCTGTTCCCAAAAGACACATGAAATAATTGCTTACTGTTTACGGATTCAATTATGTCGGTGTTTATGTGAAATTCAATATCTTTATTTCTTCTTCGTTTTTTGCAGCTGTTTCCATATACGATTACTGGTACTGGTGTATATATATATCAGAGTTATGGGTGCACGGACTCAGTATATATGCGATGGGTGTTCATTGATTTCATATGATTGTGCTTAGTTCAGTGAACAAATTCTCATTTCTTATCGAAATGGCCATCTATCGATCGTAATGGCACATTGGTCCCCATTTTCACCATGTCTGGGTTCTAATCCGTGCCAACCTCATCTAGCCCGGACTACGATGATCGTATTCACGACCTAACAATGAACGTCGGCTAATGAACGTCGGCTATGGGGACATATATATCCTTAAAGAAGCACAATTGTTTGGCTTCGGGGGTAAAAAATATTGTATTCGAATCTAGGAACCCACATATCATGGCTCAGAGTGATCAGATATCGATTTTTGAAATTTGTTATTTCTCGAAATGTGGAATTATTTGTGACCCAGAAAAGAGCAGTCAAATCCAAGTCTCGGACACAATTGCGTATTATATGAAGATGGATAACTCTAAAATCAAATGGTAATACGGCCAAATTTCGTGATACTCAAATGATAATACGCCATATTTCGTTGAACAATATGTTGATAAATAACACGTTTTGGAAATTTTATACCATAGTTGACAGCGGTTAGCATTATTATGTAATTAATCGATTCTGATCACAAAATCGTATTTTGAAGTTTCGTAGTTAGGAAGCGTATCAGTCTGAACATGGGTTCGTCGGATTCCTGTGAATTATGTAGCAGCAGAGTATAAACGCTTGCAAGTGCGCCATCACATTCTTATATGTATGATTATATTATTATCTATATATGATTGTCGCCTTTGATGAAATGTCCGTAGGGATGTATATAACCAGGGTCGATACGAGGTGCGTTGCACGCACCCATGATTGTGGAACTGAAATACTTAATTATGTTGACTTTTCATGTTTTTTTTAATAAATGATGTCCAAACAAAGTACAACCGCGTCATGCATATATAGTTGATGGGATAAGTGCATATTGACACTGTCGTGTCGCAGATTGGAATCACAACACTGGCCGACTCCTCCGTTAACAAACAATTGGTGTTCTGTCTCCAAGAGAGGCACGATTTGGAATACAAGCGTGCTAACAGTGGATTATCATAAAGCTTTAACACCTTGGAAAGTGCCATTTTCTTCGCCGTTCAAGAAATGTGCTCCAACGCAGATATTTCACGTTAAACTTTCGCATTGTGTGTAATCTAAACGCCAGCATCAATCGAGCAAGTAAATTCAACTCATATTGACAATTCAATTATACGCGGCACATTTCAGTTAGACTATGTTTGCATACGTGCTGGCAGTTTGTTCCCTGATAATGATTCATTGCTCAGATTTAGTGATATCTCTGTCTTTTGTTCCGGATGAGACCGCACTCCTGAGAGACCTCCTCGACACGTCCGGCTATGACGTCAGAGTAAGACCACCTAAAAACACAACAACGAACGTCACGATAACCTTTCTGCCAAAGCAGATTGTGCGGATCATCGAAACAAGCGACGAAATGGAAGTCCTTGGTGATTTGAAAGTCCATTGGGAAGATGAACGACTCAGGTTCAACGGTTCGAGTTATGGTATCTTCGAGTCAGATACCGAGGTCGCAATCACCACAGCAAACGTATGGTCTCCTCCATTAGCGGTGACGAATAGTATTGGAAGTTCAGAATCTCTACTGGATACAACACGCAGTTACGTAAGCTTCTATTCATCTGGGTCCGTTCAGATGAATGTCCGTGCTATGTTTCGGTTCTCATGTTTGTTAGATATTACCTTTTATCCATATGACAAACAAACATGCATCTTAAATCTGAACATAGAGACATACAAAAAGGAGCATGTGGCTGTATCAAGAATAGCCGTTCGGTTGAATCTGTATGAAGATAACACACTGTGGGCGCTTGTGTCGTGTGAAGGATCGCAATCCAAATCACAACAACACCAAACTGAAATGATGGCATTCAACTTCAACATTCAAAGGAAACCGACATTGCACGCTATGATTGACATCATACCGCCAATTGCCTTGACCTTTTTAGCAACAACGGTTTTCTTGGTCCCTGCAGAGTCGGGTGAGAAACTATCCTTTGCTGTTTCGATCTTTCTTACCGATGCTGTATACGTGACATACATAGCAGGCCTCACACCACGCACAGCGAGTTCTACTAGCTATTTCCTGCTTTACCTCATCCTCACGCTAGTCATGTGTGCAGTCGCGGTATTCATGGCCGCCATAGCCATCTGGCTGAATGACAGAGAAGAACACGAATCGACCCTTAAACAGTGTTGCTGTCTATCTAGAAGACGAGTATCTGCAAAACCACAGAGTCCTAGTGGAGATAGATTGACAAAAAGAAAGACAGTGGCGAGGAAAATGGATTTCATATTCTTCATTTTACACGGCATCGCCGCAGTAGCAATTACTATTGGAATATTCTCATTCCTGACATTGTAATACTCACAAAGAGCAGCTGTGAAGAGAGAATTCAGTTGCCAGGAAATACACAATAAACTAAACTAACTGGCATTCAGACTGATTCAGTCATTGCAGATCCTAATGTAGAGCATGTCACGAATCTCTACCCTGTACGTACACCCATAGAGATCGACATATTCCACCAGTAAAAAAACTGGGAAAGTTTTGATGTTCTGACCCGGTCGTTTTGACAGCCAACTTGATAACATTGAACAAACAAGACAGGAATTTATTTATTTGTTAATACTAATATACTTGCTCCTCATTAATATACTTCCCAGTAGGGGGTGGTCCCCGCTCGAGATTGTAAGCTTTTTGTGTGACTTCTGTGAGCTGATATCTATGGGCGGCCATTCGGTCGGAAATTACATGAAATAAAAGTAAATGGTGATTTTTGAAAACAATTACAATCTATTTCAAACCAATAGTCTCCATTTTCAAACCAATAGTCGTTCTTGGATTCAATAAGAGACAATTCCGTTTTAATATAGATGTAGATTCATAATCAATGTTGACTGATGCAAAATTAATGTTCTATTTTAATTTAATAGTATTCACTGTTCAACTAATATCTAATAACAAACAATTAGTACAGCCATCGCATATTCAATAAACGTATATTCCGTTTCAATAGCCATATTTTCTTAATCAATGGACATATTTCTAACCAATAGCCGATTTCTCACGACTATTGGTTTTAAAATGGAGACTATTGGTTTGAAATACTAGATTGTAATTGTTTTCACAAACCACCATTAACTTTTATTTCATGTAATTTCCGACCGAATGGCGCCCATAGATATCGCAATAAATATTTAATTAATTAACCATGCCGAAGACATTTCATGATTGTATAAGCAACGCAAAGCAAAATAGATCACAAAGTCACTTAAATCATCGACATATATGTACGTCGATGCTTAAATCGTGCCATTTCGAGTAGGGACCTTCACGTACAGTGAAATGCATTACTAAGGAACAGGTATTAAAGGTACTCAATCCGAACAGAGGGTCCCCATCTCAACAGATTCCAACAACAACAATCCGATCAGAGGGTCCTATATTACTATTTCTTTGGTTTTGGGGGTAAAAAATATTTGATTCGAGTCGATGAACCCATCAAACAAAGCTCAGAGTTATTAGATATTGATTTTTGAAATTTGTTATTAACTCGAGATGAGTACTAATAATTGCCGTAATCTGATCTGGATGTGTACTCCAAATCTATTCAAACAGACAAGGATGATAACTCTAAAATCAAGTGGTAATTTTAACGCAATTTTGACTGAGTTCTGGGCCAGATAGTATTCCCGATAATGAAAAATAATAGATTTCTAAAATCGATATCTAACAAATCTGAGCTTTGATGGGTGACTTCCTCGACTCGAATCAAATATTTTTGACCCCCGAAGCCATTGAAATAGTAATTGAGAGGAGTTTGATCGGATTGAGTACCTTTAACTAAGAAATATTGAAACTAAACAAAATGTGTATAATTTGCATGCGAAATGTGTGAATTTGCATGCGAAATGACGACAAACGGTGTTAACCGGGACATGCTGCTCTGCAGAACCTACGAATTAAACGAATTCAGCCAAACAATTTTTAGTTCCAACAATTTCCTATAATTATACACTTAAAATTGTCTTCATGTAACGTATAAGAGGCAATGAAATGAAAGGAACTGTATATTTAACCTCGAGCCACTGTATATAGAGTATCTCAAACGAGTTACTATTTTATACGGAATTTATCAACCGAGTTCACTAAATTCGATTTGAGTCGAGGTTTACCGAGGCTCAAATAGAATTTAGTGGACGAGGTTGATAAATTACGTATAAAATAGAACGAGTTTGAGATACTTGTTATCACATGATCATATAATCGCTAAAAAATTATCGAAAACAACAATTAACTGCAGCCAGCGATCATTGTCCCAAAGAGCAGCGTGACGTCATAGCACGCGACGATATTACACGTGTCTATTACGCTCGAATATTACATCGGAAAATAGTGCTAATCATGTGATAAAAGTATATGTCAAATGTTTGTCAGATATACATGATAAATCCTTTCACAGATGATTTTACCGTAAACTTACGGAACGCAAGTCCGTACAAATACAGTACGTTGAACCATAAACATTTACGGACAAAATTGTTTCACAGATGATTGTATACCGTAAAATTACGGACAAATGTCGTGTAATATTACGGTTAATAGCTCCGTAATTTTACGGAACAAAGTTCTGGAAAATATTTGTCCAGCGCTTTACTCCGTAAACTTACGGAAACTCTTTGAACAGTGTATTGGGAAGACTAAATAAATGAATTAGTTACTTAAATGTGTATTCTGGACAACAGGCTAATTAATATACCTTACTCGTATTTAAATTCGCGCTGTACTATCTTTCGCTCAGTTTTGAATTTGCGCACTTTAAATTCGCGCACCTAGCTGCGCGAATTCAAAACTGACAAATATATTCTTGTAATATTTCTGTGATATTTTCGTATATCTTGGAGCTGATAGCAGTTCCGGTTCTTGGTCATTGCTGGAGATAGTATATGTGTATATACAACACCATCGCGGCGGATTTACATCGTGTAGACAATAAACTAGTAACTATACATCGTAATTTTGTGGCGACCTCGACTATCAGTATTTCTTATACAAGCTATGAGAAGATTTTATTGGATATGACATGTTATCGATTGGACAAACCAAATTGTGTTACATTCTTTTATACTCCGTGTAGAAAGTGGAGGTCTGTAACCCTGAATGCATCTTTATAAACGAAAAAGTTAAAGGTACTCAATCCGATAAAACTCCTCTCAATTACTATTTCAATGGCTTCGGGGGTCAAAAATATTTGATTCGAGTCGAGGAAGTCACCCATCAAAGCTCAGATTTGTTAGATATCGATTTTATAAATCTATTATTTTTCATTATCGGGAATACTATCTGGCCCAGAACTCAGTCAATATTGCGTTAAAATTACCACTTGATTTTAGAGTTATCCATCCTTGTCTGTTTGAATAGATTTGGAGTACACATCCAGAGCAGATTACGGCAGTTATTAGTACTCATCTCGAGTTAATAACAAATTTCAAAAATCAATATCTAATAACTCTGAGCTTTGTTTGATGGGTTCCTCGACTCGAATCAAATATTTTTAACCCCCAAAGCCAAAGAAATAGTAATATAGGACCCTCTGATCGGATTGTTGTTGTTGGAATCTGTTGAGATGGGGACCCTCTGTTCGGATTGAGTACCTTTAATTTAAAAAATGATACATTATTCTTATTATAAGTGATTATATATCGCATTATTACTTTGCCTATACGTTATCATTTCATCCAATACATTTCACTTATTGCTTCATGTTTAGGTCTATGTATTATTACGCGCTCTACAGGGTGTAACTAGCTATGTGCATACTAGTTAGACCTTTTGCAGGATGTATGTATTCGCGGATGTCTCATTGGTGCAGTATGTAACTTTTATGACGCTTTAATTGCTTTTGATATTTTTTGGGTGTGTATTACTGCGAGGCTGATATGGTGGTGTCATAGCAGCTATGGGGAAAACATGATCAAATGCGTACTCGCTATGTGCGTACCGGTTATACTTTTTGCAGGATATATGTGTTCGCGGATGTATCTTCGCGCAAATTCGCGGATGTATCTTTGGTGCAGTATGTAACTTTTATGACCGCGTTAATTGCTTTCGATATTTAGTTGTTGTAATAATTTGAAGGGTAGCTGTTTAACGGAAGTGCTGCATTCACGAAACCTTGAAGGAATTATGATTATCTATAGTCTCCAATAATCGGAATCCATGGATTATATATCTCAACCATTGAGTTGTTTTAATAATAGGTGGTAAATGAAACCTAGTCGAAATTATCGATAACGAGTCTCGGGATTGTTTGTAAACCATTCAGTGTTCAGCCGCCGTATAGATTGACTTCTGTCAGTAAATGTTTTTTAAAAATAATATCTTCATCGGGAACCAGTATTTTGTTTGCGTACTTGGATGGACTAAATATGTGATTAGAAACTTTTGGCCTGACTATTATTCTGCATGCTATTTCATGCACTATTCAGACCTCTATATTTCAATAGAATTTAGAACAAATAACAAACTTCAAAATGTCGTATAAGAGAACCGAGAAACTATCAGTTAGTGTTAGTCAATCATCAAGGCGTTCGCCACTTTTTTTTGGCAATGTGTGTGTGGTTATTAGGGTATCAATGCAATGGCCGTTGCATGTTTGGCGATGAAAATTTCAATCAATAAGCGAGATCAATGAGTCGCGGCCGTATTGAATTCATCCCGATCTGTTTCGTGGTTTCAGAGAGAAATCCAGCCCCGGTTCCGTGATTTTAGTGATACAGGTCAAATTTCTGGAGTAGCATATCTCCGTTATTTCGTTTATAAAAATAATTTCATATTTCTATATTTCGTTCTATATTTCTCCCTATTTCGCTATTTCGCTGTATTTTCCTATTTCGATATATTTTCCTATTTCGCTTTTTCGTTTTATTTCATATTTCGATAATTCGCTATATTTGACATATTATGTGATATGGTATTATATGATACCCAACATTCTGATATTCAATCGAACATCACGTGCCTCCCGTGGTCGCGATTGTATGTCAATAGCCATGATATCGTGAACCCCGATATGTTATCTTTTGGTAGTCAAGCGTGTACGTATTGCCTGGCCTATTACATGTATTTTATTTTAATGTGTAACTTTTAATGTATTAACTGTTATTTGCAACTGCCTCAATTTTGGCATGTCCGATTTTCACATGCTGTTTCACTAAACGCACACTATAAACACATTCAAAACAAATTACATATAATCAACTACATATAGGGGTGACCTATATACACATTTTTCACAATCACTACCAAACACCAGTCAGAGTTACCTCCCATCGTTCCGCTGAGATACCACGGCCATTGGGACATTTGGTAAGGATTTCTGACATGATCTTACATGTAATTCTTATGTTTTAGGATTAAAATTGTCTATATCTGGATCAGTTCATATTTTTCTTATCAATACCGAAAGAATTACGATTATTGCAAACTTGTGGTGGTCAAAATAAAATAATAGGTGACAAAATACAGTTCCGACGATGCGTAGAAATATAGATGGTCCGCAAAGTACCATCCTTGTGGCAGTGATCTATCGCAGTGATAACGGAGAGGGCGCTGCATGGAGTTTGAATCATTACATTAAAGCTCCAACATATCTTGTATATCCCTAATAATATGACATTGAGGGCATTACAAATTCTGACTATGGTTTGCTTGTTTTAAGTGTGCAGCGCAGTAAAGCAGAATGTGTTTTAGTAGAGTTACTCGTCTTCAATCGCATTACAGTAGAGACATATCGATTGATATGGATTAAAAAGAGCGGAAACACATACCGTTTTGTTAGCTATGTCGATCATGTGTATTTCACCGGCTGGCATTCCTTCTCGTTCCACTTCGGGTGCAACGGCGAAAAAATGTCCATCTTTTGTGAAAACAGGACCCTCGGCACCTGGCAGACCCTCAAAAATCTTTTCGAAATCCAAGCCGTCCACAATCTCCATGTCAATGCAGTTATATAGCTGCGCATCGGACCTTGAACGACACAGAGCTGTCGGATAGATGCGAAATAGCACTCATGACTGTCACGTTTGTTTATTTTTCACTTAAAGTGACATGGCGTGTTAGCGACTGTAAGTTTATTGCCTTTTGTCCATCTTTTGTTACCCCCCCCCCCCCCCCCAAACATTTTGCTCAATGTCCATATATGATATCTTGGGTCAGAGAAAAACATAATATGTTAGCAGATGGTCGGGTGCGAGATGTGACCTGTAGGGTGTGCTAAGTTAGCACACCCTACAGGTCACATCTCCCACCCGACCATCACCAAAATCATTCATATGGATCTTCGGGGTGACCTCTAGATGGGAGTCATCGATTTTTTCCGAAATTCGTTAAAAAAAACACTACCGCTAGCAGACATCTTGGATTTCAAATTTGATTTCATCGACCCGCATTTATTGGAACATTGTTTTGAAAATTTACAGCCATGTTTACGATCCCCTCGAGATGGGAGCTATCGCAGCATGCATTTATTGCAGAATTGTTTGGAAAAATTTACAAGCATGTTTAGAATCACCTTTAGACGGGAGCTACCGAATTTGAACAATTGTCGACGTAAAACAATCATGGCCACAGGCAGCCGTCTTGGATTTTACTCTTTGCATGACTAAATCCTGTGGCGCACCCTACAGACTACATCCCTCATCCGATCACCACCAAACTTGATATTGATTTTCGGTGTGACCTCTAGATGAGAGCTTACCATTTCCCCCGAATTCTGTTAAAGATGCATAGTCCGAAATAAAGCTCCCAAATTACTATTTTTTTGGCTTCGGGGGTAAAAAATATTTGATTCGAGTCGAGGAACTCACACTTCAAAGCTCAGAGTGATCAGATATCGATTTTTGAATTTTTTTATTTCTTGAAATGTGGAATCATTTATGGCCCAGAAAAGAGCCGTCAAATCCACGGTCTCGGACAAAATTGCGAATGAAGATGGATAACTCTAACATCAAATGGTTATACGGCAAAATTTCGTGATACTCAAATGTTAATACGCCATATTTCGTTGAACAACATGTTGACAAATAACACGTTTTGGGAAATTTTATACCATAGTTGACAGCGGTTACCATTATTTTGTTGTAATTAGCCGATTCTGATCACAAAAGCGTAATTTGAATAAATGTTGTTTTTGTTGTAACTTGATGATATGGGGACCGTCTGATCAGATTGAGTACCTTTAAAACATGGCTGCTATCGGCCATCTTTGATTTGACTCTTTATATGACTAAATAATTTAGCACACCCTACATGTCCATCTCTCATCCGATCATCACCAAACTGCATATGGAACTTCGGGGTGACCTCTAGATGGGAGTCATCAACTTTTACTGAAATTCGTATAAAAACATGGCCGCCAGCAGCCATCTTGGATTTCAAATTTGAATCCATCGGCACACCATGCAGCCCGCATTTATTGGAGAATTGTTTTGAAAATATACAGGCATGTTTAGAATCACCTCTAGATGGGAGTTATCGAATTTTCGATGAAAAACATGGCCACCGGCAGCCATCTTGTATTCTACTCTTAGCAAGACAAAATCCTTTGTCACACCCTACATACCACATCCTTCACTAGAGTTCCTTTTGTAATTGTATGCACCTGCTTATGGTGTGCTGTTGTGACAGTGCATCATAACGTATGTATGTACGGTTGTGTTTGTGTCTGCGCCATGTGTTAGATTGTATATGCGTACGGGTGTGGTCGAGAGGGCGTGTGTTTTCTGTTGATGTGATATGTAAGCTCGTGTTCGTGTACATACAATTAGAATGGTATTCTTTTCCTCGGTAGTTTGTTCTCTTGTCTGTCTTTTCATTACTTCTTGATTGCTAAATGTATTTATGTTACATTCATGTATACTATGTCTTGTTAAATCTTCAATACTGGAGGCAATAAAGATATATATATATATTGGATGTTACTATATATAAATCTCTCTCTCTCTCTCTCTCTCTCTCTCTCTCTCTCTCTCTCTCTCTCTCTCTCTCTCTCTCTCTCTCTCTCTCTCTCTCTCTTGCTGTCTCTCTCTCTCTCTTCATGTTGACACCAATAGTATATTACTTAGGCATTTTAACTTTCCGCATTCCCTAACCGTTCCATTGACTGTAACACATGAAATTACCCACCTACAAGTTGAGCTGCAGTGCCATTGATAATTTCATTTGTTTTTATTAGAAATACCATTCCAAATGTATAGCTAGTTCAAAACTATATGTGTCATCCTACCATACCATTGAGTCTTCGCCATTATCATTGACTATTGATAAAAATAAATGACATTAAACATTTCTATCCCAATCTGCTTCAATCATATTAATATAGGTACTTTATTCTGTGAACCAAGCTATGCATAAACCTGCACAAACAACAAATCTAACCCCAACATAATTCTGAGCCTGTTATCGTGTGTTAACGTTGTATAAAACAGTTTTAAAATCAGGTGAATTGCGTGTCCATTCCTTGGTTGTGAACTGGTATTGTGTGTATTGTGTAGCAATGTTGTGACTGATCGGAGGTACAGAGCCAATCAGAATGCTAAAAACCTATGGTTTGATGTCTGGAAGGATGAGGTGGCACTACATGGGGTTAGCCCCGTGTATACATAGTACGCATGTCGCTCGCTCGGGGCTACATGGCTGACGCCACATCTATTATATATTTTCCGATGGGGTTCCATAACAATTAATGACCATGCCTGTATTATTAATTAAGAAAAAAAATCCTATTATTAAGTGGAGTATAACATATAATTACAATTGTTATACGATAAATACGATAATGCCGACATAATATTGCTTTAGTTCCATATAACGATATTAGTCCCGTGTTCGTAACTGTTGAAGTACACAAACGGAATAGCACAAAAATGTTTTGTTTCTGGAGATTTGTATTCGGTTTTATTGGCAAACGCATCAAGTGATTTATACCAAACACAAACTTGGCAACTTCGAGTTATGTCTGCCGGAATGCCTGAATTTGTACCGCGGTATTGGAACCTCATGCAGACCATATATTGACCATTATACGGGCAGCGAACTGTGTACTAAATGATATAGTAATGTAGATAAGTCTTTAGAGTCTATATAATGTTAATAGAGGACACACATGAGTAAATTTATGTGTATATAAGGAAAATAATTGAATTAGTAATTTTTTCCGACCCGACATACCCACCCAATTGCGTCTGACATGAGTGCAATCAAGGATCCGGGTTTCTTCAGTAGACTGTTCCGGGTTGTATGCAGTCGAGCTCTATGCAGAGTTCAGTCCCCTGCGCAGACTTAGCGTAGCGAGGGGACTGACCTCTGTGTTGTATAGTCTAGTGACTCTAGTCCGTTAATGACAGGGCCGGACAAAAGTGGCATTTTCGGATATATCATAAACAAATATCTACTATTCAATAATTTTCTCAAGAATACAATTTTGGAGTGTGTTTTCTATGCTTTTATTGCTCAATCATTTTGTGTGCATATCTCCAATTTTCGACATGATACTGTTAAATGTGGCATAAGACATCAGAACCAAACAAATTAACGCATACGCGATAGTTCAAAATGGCTGCCAGGATGGCTACCAGAATAGCCGTCATTCACATCATAATGGCCATGGTCCAGTTGATTCAGAACCGATTCGAAGCGGATGTGGAAATACAATCTGAACACACCAACAATACCGACGCGCATGGTATTATATGGCCCAAAATTCCTTGTAGCGAAAAAATGGCAAATACGTGTCCGAGGGGTGTATCTCATGCATGTCTCGACCGCCATCTCAATGGCAACACACCATTAAACAGGGGTCTTATGACGAATATATATCACATAGAAAAATCCGGTTGGCTTCCTTATATTTCACAAATGGGAGGTTTGAGTGACAAAATTGGCTGTTTTTGGGATGTCCGTTATTGGGTATCCGATTTCATGAGCTCAGAAACTTGAGTAATCCGTTACTATGTTATACAAGTCCTATGTAATTATCTCACTTGTATGACCGATTCTCGCATTAAAAACCCATTATTCTATAACGTTACTATATTTGGAAGCAGTCCACCATGGTATGTTGTCCGTGAAAACGGTGTTTTCTCCGTTACCATCAATTTAAATCGTCATAACTGACAGATACAACTTGCTGTACGTGCCTAATTTTATACAAAGAAACGCAATATCACGTGTAATCTGGGGAACATATAGCTCTAAATGCAAATGAATCATATGTAGAAATAACGAGAGATCAGTTGCCACTCCCAAAACAGTTTATTTAAGGATGTTTTCTCCGTTACCACCATAAAACATAGAAAATCGACGATTTAACTCCAACTGCTAATCTCATCTGACGGAACGTCTATCAAGCCCAAAATATCACGTGAGCATGTTGAAATTAATATCACAAGACTTTTGTATATGGTTGTAAACAATATGCGGTTTTCTCCGTTACCGTTTTCTCCGTTACCAGCGAACATCAGAAGGTCATTCTTTAGGCACATATGAACCCCTTGGCGATACTATATCGGCAGTCTGGGTTTGTTTGACTCAGATCAACACAAAAAACTAACCAGTTTAATTACAAATAGGGGAAACCCGGGCAAAGCGGGATACCAAATGTTTTCAAGGAAATTTAGATAGGATTTTCGCCGGAAAAAATGGAAAGCCGTTGATTGGTATATAATTCATCGGCGCATATAATCGGGTGATCATTGATACCAAACACCATCTCGGTATGTCCCTTTTGGAACGTCTTGTTTTGTCCCACTTTGCCCGTGCCTTTGGGCAAATCGGGACACCGCAATGGGCAAAGTGGGACAATGTGCCATGCTATCCGGGCAAAATGGGACAGCAAAATCAAAGAGACAGTGCGGGTTGCCATTGCCCACACTGCTAAAGACAGATGGGCTCTGAGTGGCAGATGAGTTTCTGTTGGGTTATGTAGGATGGATTTCTTGTCTGGCGACCAGAGTTATCTATCTTAACAATATATTCACCCCGTTACAGTACCAATTAAAACGAAGGTGACTTCCATTCCTTATTACTTATTCGAATTTTTTATAATTATGTCAAACAAAGGGTTTTGTATATGGTCCCCCCCCCCACAGATATTCTATCCACGCACCCATCCAGATCCAAAGTGGCCGCCGTTCAGAAGGGTTCAAATATGGCGCCATGCCTTTTCTCAGCCGATTTAGGTCAAACAAAAGGTGTGTGTAGGAAGCCAATCTAAATACGCCCCCTTCACCACACCACGATCTAAAATGGACACCATCCAGAGATGTTCAAATAGGGCACCCATGGCATTTCTCGACCCCTTGGACGATTTAGGTAAAACAAAGGGTGCCCCAAGATAATCTAAATATTCACCCCTTTCACACCACCCCGATCCAAAATGGCCGCCGACCAGAAGGGTTCAAATAGGACATCCATGCCATTTCTCGTCCCGTTGACCGATTTAGGTCAAACAAATGGTGTTGTAGGGGGCGCCTCCCCAGGCACTCTTTCCGAACACATCACACACCTCAACCTGCATGATCCAAAATTGTCGCTGTCCAGAGGGGTTCCAAATAGGACACCCATGCTATCTCTCAACCCCTTGGCCGATTTATGTCAAACAAAGGGTGTTATATATTGTTCCTGGTGTCAAATACATCCACTATACATTTCGGATTCACCCACCAGCCAATATCGACAGAGATATCTTCAACCTTGTCAGTAATCATTCTAAGATGGGCGTGAAAGCTACCTGGCAATATTTGGAAGCAGGTCATGGAAAGGGGCCGTGTGGTGGAGTTGGAGGGACCTCCAAGAGGTTGGCTGACGTTGCAGTGAAGACCGGTAAATGTGTGATACAGAACGCCGCCACATTTTGTGATTGTTAATGTCGCATTTATTCACCTCAACGAAAGCGCCGTGAAATTGGTTTTCCCGATGTCCTACCCGTTCCTGGACACTCAAGGTACACGCGGTTATTCCTACCAAACACGCAAACGGCATCGCTACCAGAGAAACGTCATGTTTTTGCGCCAATTGTTTAAAGTTTCTAACTTCAAATGGTGAATCCGACCTGAAATGCAATTGGAAGTTCACAACGATGTCTGCACCACATGTTCGCGAGTCTAATGGTTCTCGGTCAACCGTCATCAAAGGCAAGCGAGCTTCAAAAAAGAGTGCGGAAAATAACTGTCAAGATGCGTATTCTTGTGGGAAGTGTGGATGTGTTTATGGTGATCCACTCGACCCCAGTAAACGCGACGAATGGGCGTTGTGCTCAGATTGTGGCAAGTGGTTTCATGAAGGTTGCGGAGAGGATTACGGTGTCTTTGACGACGGTGATAATTTCACGTGTTTGTCATGTTTAGACATATAGACTCAATGTGATGACACTAGTAACGATGACATTTATTAAATTGATTTATATGGGCAGGAAATTAATTGAAGGCTACTAGCTATTTAAAATTAATTTCGAATTTTAATCATATTGCATACTAGTACCAATCCATGAATAAAACAATGCATTTTGTTTTGGTAGTTTTTAGCTCACCTGAGACGAAGTCTCTGGTGGAGCTATAGTCATCACTTCTCGTCCGTCGTCCGTCCGTCAGTCCGTCCATCCGTCAACAATTCTTTAAACATCTTCTCCTCTGGAACCTATAGACCGAATGAGTTCATATTTGGTGTGGCTGTTCCCTATGTGACTCTCGTTTAGATTTGTTCAAATGAGGTCACTGTGTCAAATAGTTGCGAAGCCAGGGCCATAACTCTTTCCCTCCATAGTAATTCTTTTAAGCATCTTCTCAAATACCGGCAGGCCAAATGGGTTCATATTTGGTGTGGATGTTCCCTAGGTGACTCACATTCAGATTTGTTCAAATGAGGTCACTGTGTCAAATAGTTGCGAAGCCTGGGCCATAACTCTTTCCCTCCATAGTATTTCTTAAAACGACTTCTTCTCTTGTACCACCGGGTCGAATGGATTCATATTTGATACGGAGGGACCTTGGGTGATTGGGGTTCAGATTTGTTCAAATGGGGTCACTGGGTCAAATAGGGGCGGAGCCAGGGACATAACTCTAAAAACAAAAAATTACATTTTTGCATTTTGACCTTTAATTTTTAGCTCACCTGGGACGAAGTCTCCGGTGGATCGAAAGTGACCACTCCTCGTTCATTAGCAAAATATTCCTCATTCATAAACTTGCATACATGTCGTATATAACTATATATAGGTTTTTTCTCCGTTACCATCATGTCCATGCTAATATTACACCGGGCGTTTGAATTGTCAGGTATTCCTTGTTCGACATATATTAACACATTCTTATATTTATGTAATCAAATAAAATTGAATGGCATGATTACGCAGGTCTTATTTTTAGATGCACAGAATTGTGTGCACCAGCATAGATCAATGATATGGGTTTACTGGAAACACATACACATTCAAAGTACATGGGACTGCATGTAGTTTCAAATAATAGTTAATATGTTTCTAGCGAAGTTAGAAATTCAACCAAACACGTTTGTGTCACATATTATTAAAAATTTAATGTGTTTCAACGATTCGCAATATTTAGGAATATAAAGACACAAAATGTGTTTTCTCCGTTACCACGCCCACTGTAGTATATGTGTGTCGCATATCACAAACGCCACATCAATATTTTCCACATGTTTTGTTTTCGAAAAGGTATATATCCCCACATAAGAAATTGGTCCATTTCGTCAGTCTATACACCATATAGAGTGACAGAGAGTGTTCGATTCGGAATGAATTTTTAATTGCACGGTAATCCTAAGATATACGGGTAGCCATTGACCCTAAACATCTGGCTAGTGACAGCTCGAATCATGAGTATTTTATAAAATTGCATGCATTTGACTATAGCCACCGTTGTGTATTGATTGTGACAATATAAAACTGTTGCCACATGTTTAAATGGACTGTACGTACCCATATGCTACCTTTTCGGGTTGGTAACGGAGAAAACATGCATAAAAGTGCCTACCGTTTTCATGGCAGCTGAAAAATAGGAACATGATCCTCCGGTGCTCATTTTAACGTGACACATTCCACACATACTATATTTTCATATTATGATGATGATAACCGGCATATCGAAAATTTATTTTTCGATTTTATTGCAAACTACATGTCGATTTAAGGAATTTTAGGCCATATATCTGAAACATAGACCTCGTGCAGATTGTGGTCCCATTATATTCCCATTATCAATGGCGAATATCCTCAAACTAGCACCGCGTGAATGGAGGTCTTCGACGAGATGACTGCTGTATATACGTCACAAATATTGCTTAGCATCATGGTCAAGACGTGTTGGTATATTATGATATTCTTGGCAGAGATGCATGCATTCGCCCAAGGGAATGAGAAAGCTAGCAACTTTCGAAACCCCTGACGGCATTGTCCACGTACGTCAATGCGTTCGCTGAGTTTGTGAGTTGACGAATGATCTATTGAGAAGTCGCTATATCTATAAATTGGAAGATCACCAGGTGTACATGTGGTTAGCCGCATGAGTTGTGAGAAAGGCGTAGATATAAGTGACTTTCTGAAATCTAGCATACGCATTGACCGCATGCCTTTCTAGCTCAAGATGACGCACACCGGGGAATGGGTGGTTTGAAACGTTCTGATTAGAGGGACCCTTCTCCCAGGAAGTGAAGAATAATTTGATGGTGTGATCGAGTTAGAATTAGCAGACGAAGAGATGGAAGCTGGTGCAGATAGTTCTGGATGTGGCAAATCAGAATCTGTTCTCATGTAATTGTTCTGAATCTTGCAAGTCATACGATTATTCGGCATCCGGTTACTGTCATTATCGGCGATTACTGGAGAATGGATTTTGAAATACCAAATCGTGATTATTAATTGTGGGTTATCGTCCTCACAGAAGGATACTGGCTATGCTATGCGTTTGAGGACGTTTTAAGTTGGAACCAATAGCTGATTTATGAACAATTTTAAAATACCGACTAATTTTCAATTTCTGGCCACTAGTTTGGCCGCCATCTTGGCTGTGAGTATCAATTGCCCAATTCAAGCCAATGCGTCGTATCAATTTCCCTATCCACGCGTAAATTTGGGTAGAATTCCCGTAACAATAACGCCCATTGACAGAAAGTAAATGAATATAGGAGTTATCAAATTTCGTTCCCCATTTAGCCGCCGCCTTGGATTTGGGAAACCATTTCTTGCATGAGGTGTAAGGTAATTGCGTCGTTTCAATATTCCTATCTCAAATGTAAGCATGTGTGGAGTTGTCATGACAATAACGCCAAAAGATGTGATTATGAAGGATTTTCGGTGATTTTGAAAAAATATGTCCGCCATATTGGGCGCCATTTGGATTTGGGAACTTTTTGTTGGATATGATATAAGGACAGACTTCACCTCAGTGTTCTCAACTCACAACTTTAAGCATAGGTTGAGTTGTAGTGATTTCTCACTGATTTATATATATTTATTTCTTTCCTCCATACATGGAGAGTTTCAGACAAACACAGGAAACTAACACAATTACATAAAGATATACAAAATAATCTCTAATCAAACATGAAAGTGCAAGAAAAAAGAAAATATTAAATCGAAAGAAGAAAAAAAAACCAATGAAGTAATTAAACAAATGTGGTATAAAGGTATAAAATAAAATTGACATGAAAAAAAAACCAAAATCTACATCAAGTAAAGTAAAAAAAAAAAAAAAAAAAAAAAAAAAAGGAGAAACAATACATGGTGAGGCAAGATACAAATCTAAAGCAACATATTTACATGCGCAAGGTCATCATCGATTTGCGAGATGAAAATAAATGGCGCCGGATTAAAGTAATGCCTGTGTATTGTGGCGCGCATCAGTAAGCTCCTGGAACTGGAGCTTAGCTACTGTCTATAATCGTATCTATATACTGTAATTCGTATGTATGTTATAATGTAATATGTACTAGCCACATATTAATTAACATTGTTATTATTGTCGAGTCATCAATGTTGTTTTTGAATAGTGAATATATATGTCGTGTCTATGGAAGGAGGTATATAGGTTGACAAATACACGAAATATTGATATACCGGCTTCAAATGCTCTGAAAAATAGTTTCCATGGTCACATCATTTTCCAACAGTTTTCATTTTTTCGAAAAAAAGTGAAATAAACGTTATTTATTCTATCATATCAGGAATAGACTAACATGGAACGTCCAAGATCGAATAGGAAAAAACCTTGTGTTCACGGAGCGATATATGCATGGGTCTCAAAGATTAAAAAACAAAACATTTCAACTTTGTATCCTGGAATATGTTCCTGCTGAATTTTCAAACTGGTACATCTACCTCAACCGTTCTAACAGCTGGAATACCCCCTCTCGAGTCATATATTAATTTTCGTTATATAATTACTATGTTGTTTGCATCGTTCATAGAGTACACCGGTCGATGTGGGTGTGTTTGGTACTAATCCATGGCTCAAATTCATTTGTTGCATATATTCTTTTGAGTATAACATGAGATGGTCCCGTAAGTAGCCATATTTAGTGTACAGTACCCCTTTAACAATGGTAGAAATGGAAATGAGAAAATAATAAAAGCGATACACGTTTATTCTGTTTGAGCATTCATTTTTAAGTCTTAATGTTGCTTAATGCAGGGTTTCTGAAACAAATCCAGACCAAATGACACATCAAGAAAAAAGCACGACATGGAGTGACCACCTTGCCGATGATCACCAATGTCAGAATGTAAATGTCAAGATTGATTTGATATTTTATTTTCCCCACCAACATTTAAGTGATTATTTTGGACCAAGAACTCGTAATTTTGATGAAAAATAAATTTCGATTAGAGAAGCATATATATGCCATATACGGATATGATCGAAGTTTGTAGGCCTATAATGATTACCATATATAGTAAATTTTTAAAAGTATAACATTCGGGAAATGAATTCTTAGTTGAGAATTTACAGTGGCCGGGGATGCAGTCATACATAGATTTATATTATTCTCTAAAAAAAATGTAGTTATGAATATCTAATACATGTAAATGAAAATTACGGACTCGTCAACACGCGCGAATCGACTCCTGGGTTCCGCGACTGTCCCCGTTGATCGAATGACATGTCTCTGACCACGGCCATTGCAAAATTATCACGATGGAGAATCACGTGGTTTCGAGTTGATGAGTATCACTCATTTCAGCCAAACCTTGGCTGTTTATTTCACACCGGTTTCTGGGATAACCTGTGTGTCGACTGAGAACCTGCGTGTCAATTGAGGAGAACACACGGAGGATTTGTGTAAATGTTAGCCCAAACGACATTTCTAAGTAACGACGGCTTTGTTGTTTATTTCGAGGAATAATACCGCATCATATGAATTCAGCCCAAATATATTGACAGGTGTCAAGGGTCTAACTCTATACTGAGCAATAAAAAACTAATATTAATAAATACCGAGTATATTTAATTTAACGCCAATGGGTCGTTTATGTGCGTTTAAGAGTATATTTATGCCTAAAGCAAAGTGAAATAACGATCTTAAAATGAATTGGCCGGTATATTTTATTAGTTATCAGGGTCACCAGGGTCGTAGTTGCATAAATTACAATATAGTTTATGTTTATGCTAAGATAACTTGATCGGTATTGAGGTTAACACAAATCCCATATATGGAAATTCCAAATATGGAAAGTGACGTGCGCAAAACAGCTGCATCTCGGTTATCTGGGTCAAATATATTTATAGCGAAGAAATGTTGTCAAATTCCACGTCTGAATACGCGTCTTATTCTCACTTATATCAGTTTTATTCTATGTGTTGTTGTGTATTGTATTACTTTGATCAAGGTTGCGCTTTTGTTATTCTCACAAAAGGTAAATTTGATGCGTGTTTGATGCGTGTTTACATTTCAAAATTGCGTCGGCCATGTACAGTAACACTACAGTGCGACGGAATTCCACATTCCTTAATTACGAGACTAATTTATCGAATGAGGTCAAATTTTCGCATATAACAAGACTCGTATGTTATTCTGCACCATTCTGACGAGTGCCGAATTTCATTTCGCATTATTTTCGTTTTTATCGAAAAATAATCGTTCTCTATGCCTATATTTGACTGGAGATTCCCATGTAAATGTTTTCAACCAAAAAAAATTCATTGTTTTGCCAATTTCAAGCTAGTTTATAGCATGGTCATGGCATAATTTGGCCTAGCGAGTGTCGGTAGACGTTTCTTGAGTGTGCACAACAAATTTTGGTCCCAACGAAGCAGGCTAAAATCCTGAAATTTGTCAATTTTACTTTGCGTGTGAAGAAAATATTCATTTAAACTTCCAAAATTGGTTGAAATATGCTCAACAACATTCAGTTGAATGGTGACATTATTTATAGTCACCGACTAACTTCCACGATGAATCAAATTTGTTTTTATTGGTGACAATTATGTCGCGAGAGATAAAAATGTAAATTTTTTAAAGAAAATGTTAAATTTTAGCTCATTTTAAGACTTTAATTGCTTGTAGATCGGTGTTAATTATCTTCGTCAATGATGTCATGTCACGCTTGTTAATAATTCATTTGTTCGGAAATACTTATTGGGGGTCGAAATGTATAAAATTTAACTACCACCACTTCCAAAAACAACACCGATAAACAATAACGCTCTTTGTTCCATGCAATGGAAATGGCTATTTATTGTCCTGATATCAGTGATATAAATGAATGCCTAAAATTAGTATTATCCTGAAATAAATTTATGCCACTTTGGCGAACATGGGAACCACGGTACAATTTATGCCATTTAGGCACACTTTCAGAGTGAAATCAGGGCTTATATTTCGGCGAGAATCCAAATCTAGATTCTCGTAAATATTCTCGCAAATTACCCTGGATTCTCGTGAAAAAATATATATATGGATTCTCGCAAAATCAGATGAAATATATGCCCTGGAAATATAGCAAATCGTTTAATGCTTTAGAATTTTTGTTTTCGGAGATTTATATATATGCTTAAAGACATATTATAGACTTGTTATGGACTTTTTCGGGTGCGAGAAATTGATAAGTTAGTGCTCAGGCACTTTGCCAACCTGGGGAATGCTATCATTCTACTAACATCACTGAAAATTTCCAAAAAAATCTGCCACACCACTTCATAGAGAACATCGTCTGAACTACTCCAAATTGTAAATATTTACATCTCGATTCGGGGCGCAACTATCGGCTATAACTAAACAAAAATGATTTCGCCACCGAGAGTCATTGCATTTAACTAATATATAAGAATGACGTTGTGTATCATCCATTTGGATTAATATTCGTAACGAATAACTACTTTGAGAAAGATTATTCTTAATTTCTATTTGATCACTCTGCCCGGTGTCTGCCGGAGTGTTTCACATCACTTTAATCAAGGAAGACTGTTCAGAAAAAACTGTATTTCAAGAAATCGTTTAATGCTTTAGAATTTTGGTTTTCGGAGATTTATATATATGCTTAAAGACATATTATGGACTTGTTATGGACTTTTTCTGGTGCGAGAAATTGATAAGTTAGTGCTCAGGCACTTTGCCAACCTGGGGAATGTTATCATTCTACTAACATCACTGAAAATTTCCAAAAAAATCTACCACCCCACTTCATAGAGAACATCGTCTGAACTACTCCAAATTGTAAATATTTACATCTCGATTCGGGGCGCAACTATCGGCTATAATTAAACAAAAATGATTTCGCCACCGAGAGTCATTGCATTTAACTAATATATAAGAATGACGTTGTGTATCATCCATTTGGATTAATATTCGTAACGAATAACTACTTTGAGAAAGATTATTCTTAATTTCTATTTGATCACTCTGCCCGGTGTCTGCCGGAGTGTTTCACATCACTTTAATCAAGGAAGACTGTTCAGAAAAAACTGTATTTCAAGAAATCGTTTAATGCTTTAGAATTTTGGTTTTCGGAGATTTATATATATGCTTAAAGACATATTATGGACTTGTTATGGACTTTTTCTGGTGCGAGAAATTGATAAGTCAGTGCTCAGGCACTTTGCCAACCTGGGGAATGTTATCATTCTACTAACATCACTGAAAATTTCCAAAAAAATCTACCACCCCACTTCATAGAGAACATCGTCTGAACTACTCCAAATTGTAAATATTTACATCTCGATTCGGGGCGCAACTATCGGCTATAATTAAACAAAAATGATTTCGCCATCGAGAGTCATTGCATTTAACTAATATATAAGAATGACGTTGTGTATCATCCATTTGGATTAATATTCGTAACAAATAACTACTTTGAGAAAGATTATTCTTAATTTCTATTTGATCACTCTGCCCGTTGTCTGTCGGAGTGTTTCACGTCACTTTAATCAAGGAAGACTGTTCAGAAAAACTGCATTTCAAGATCACCAAACAACTTTCCTTTTTAGGGCCACCACATCTTTCCAAAGATGTACTTCTTCCATTTTGCTATCAAAGACCGAAAAATGTCGTTAAACTAGAGATCCAAATACCCACTAAGGGCCCCTATATCTTGAAATATTAAAGACCGAGAATGTCGTTAAACTATAAAGACCGAAAAATGTCGTTAAACTAGAGATCCAAATACCCCCTATATCTTGAGATATTATAAAGACCGAAAAATGTCATTAAACTATTAAAGACCGAAAAATGTCGTTAAACTAGAGATCCAAACATCCCCATCCCCTATTTTTTTAGACAATTAAGAACGAAATATGTCGTTACACCATTAATACATAATTTGTGTTTATGAAAGTCTGGCACCCATTAGCAGTTTGTTTTCAGTACATTTTAATATTCATTGGAACGTAAACAATTATTCGCTGACAGAAATCATGTTAATATCGCCTTTCGTTACTGGTTTCCTCGACTCAAATATTTCTCACTGCTCAATACTTATAATTAAAAAAAATGTTCTGTGTTTTGTGTCACTTCTTAATAGCATTATGTATTCTGCTATTGACAAGAAACAAAGTTGCAGTATACCTTAAAGGTACGGAAGGCCTTGGTGGGTATCCTGTGAACATATTTCCACCTGTCAAAAACCGCTACAAACGAAAATAATATTCAAATATAGACATACTTTGTTAATATACAAATGAGAAATATCTCACAAACAGTATGTTATTGTCGTAAATTTGACGATTGTTATGTAAACAAAGCATAAAAAGTTACTTTCTTGGTGTTTCTTTATATTATGATGGTAAACATAAAGAGCGTTCTTTGTTGCTCAATTCCTTATTTGGAAATAATAAAGAGCGTTTATACCATTTGTGTGTGATTAGCCAGTAGCATTGTGCTGCCTTCTATAACACAATCAGACTCTTGTTTAGGTAAAATTTAGTAGGTCTTTATGTGAGCATGATGTTTACGCGATAGTGATCGTATATTTGAACCAAAATGTATGCGTTTTAATATTTTTCTGTTTACGGTGTTTGGAACAAATATGAATATTTTCGACAACTAAGCCCCCTCGTCCCTTTAATATAATTAATATAACATCCCTCATCCAATAATCTCCAAATTGCATATCTAATTTCAATCCTAGTTACACGTCACGCCGACCCTCATCATTTGCCAATTGTACACCCTTTTTTGCTGCTGCTGCAACTGTTCAATTTCTTTTAAAATTATTGAAAAAAATGGCCCTCCCGCCCGCCGACATTTACCTCTGATTTTGTTTTATCATCGGTCCGCACCAAAATTGAGCACACGTCCCTATATAATATACCTATTTAAACCGAGTATAAACGGTGGTGTAATAGATCAACCGTTAATTTAACCGTTTAGGTAGAATATTTCCACGTATACGTTATCACGACAAATCCCTGCTGATCTGTTATTAATGAACCAAACACTTAACATGTCAACACACTCTGGCCCGCCAATGCTACAGTGTATAAACGTAACGGGGCAAATATGCACATTATATTGGCAGCTAACGAGAGCATTCATCATCAGCAATCTGCTCACCCCTTTTAGCCGATACGATAGAAACTAAACGATTTGTTACTTCTAATTACCCGTACTTAATTACACTACTTGCGTGTTAATAAAGTACGACCCCATTACCACTAAAGGTGAAACATGGGATTTAGAACATTAATATTCACTCTTACATAGTTCCACATTCAAGGTGTAATCGTATGTCAGTTGTAACGTTGTGAAACTGCAACCGAACTGAATTATTCTATGCTAAATAGTTCATGGCTGACCTGATGCATGCATCTTAGTTTTCTTGTTCAATATGGCCGAGGCGATCTAAAACGTGACCAGAAGCGAGGAAAAAAGGTATACTAAGGTATGACGCATTACGTAGTATTTTTACAGCTATGAGCAGATGCTATACTATTTTTCAAACAAGCTGATACCTTATTTATGTCCAAATTCACATCTGTTTACTCTAACATTCTGACCAAAGTTGTCAGTTGAAGGATTTTCCGAGCTGTATGAACTATGAACTGGCGTATTCCACGCACCTCCGACTGGCAACTTTGGTCAGAATGTCATAGAAAACCACTAAGTATTTCCGAACAAATAAGGTATAAACTTTGTTTCACAAATAAACCAGCATATGCTCGTAACAGTCAAACTGATATGTTTTGTATCAGTTCCTCGTATATTATGATTTTGTGCGTTTGCACATTTTGAATGCGTGGTATTCACCAACCTCGAAACCACGTGATTCCCCACCGTGATTATGTTTTTAGTATAGGATATCCATGTTTCATGTGCATGTTGATTTTAATTCAAATGTTTCGGTTGAGAATCCATAGATTGTTGTTGATGCTTTGACATTTTACAATGTTTATGTTTATGATCTGGTGGGAATTTCAATACCGTTCGTTTCGACCAACGTATTGCTATTATAAGACCTCGCAAGACTTTATTAAAGGAACCTCGCGTATTTTTATGTGTGATTTTTGGACACATTAATATGTATCGGACGGCGTTCGTTGCAGAAATATTCATATTTGTTCAAATCGCCATCAACAGAAGGAATATTAAAAAATATATAGTTTTGTTCATAACATTTTTTAACATTTAACATTTTTTTATTGACATAATACACCCACGCGGGGCAGTTGTCATAATACAGATAATTTAAACACAAGTCAAGAAAATTTCATATAAAATATATATATAACATGTATTTGTAACTCAACACTATATTCTCATTTATTTGCGGAAAACTGCCGAACCATGTTACAGATCAGATTGCATATGCTCGGGTGTTCAGCCTTCATGAGGAATATGAACTTTTCTATTTCATCAAAGTTTACGAAAATTGGTTGGTGAACTCCTATTTCAGTGAAAATTCTCTTCCGCAAATGGTTATGTTTTTCACATCTCATTATAAAGTGTTCTTCCGTTTCAATTTCATTTGCTTCACATTTTTTACATATGCGTTTCTCGTAAGGTATTTTTGGCTGAGCGTGTCGCCCAACCTCTACCTGCAACTTATGATTGCTTACTCTAAACTTACTGAAACACGATCTCGTATAAAAATTAGTAATTTGGAGTAAGTATGGTTCAATTTCATATTGTTCTTTGAAACAACGATACGTTCTTAATTTATTCATACCATTTTTCTTGTTGTCATCGAATATTTCGTTTTTGAACGTTAGAATATGAACGCATTTTAATTCTTCCCGGACTTTATTGAGATATTCCAGCGATAGGTTATTCTCTAAATCGCTTATTTTTGGCATGTGAAGTGCTTCTGCCAAAAACGGTGGAATTATATATTCCTCGCATATTTGGGCAGAATTCTGAAGTAACATATTCGGTTTTCTTTCAGACAGTTTAAGCATATATCTTACAGCATTCATTATCGCATCATGTGCTATCGGAAATCTGCCCAATTCTGCTCTTGTCGCGTGATTAGACGCCATTCTATTTAAACCCAACACCGATTTACAAAATTTAACATGTGTAATTTCACATGGAATAGATTCGAGCTTGTTAATATTAATATGCGATGCCCATATTTCACAACCATATAAAACGATAGGTTTTATCAGCTTGTCAAATAGTTTACACCAAATGCTTACTGAGAAAATTTCATGTTTGCGCAAGGATGACATTAAACTATACATTGCTTTTAACCCTTTGTTGTTAACATCTATCTGGGCTTTGCAAAATTTTCCATTCGCACAAAATTTAATACCAAGATAGGTATATTCCTTAACTGTTTCCAACGGAGTGTTGCTTAATTTAAAGGCAGTTATTTTTTTTGTTGCTCGTTTCCTGAATATCAGGCATTCAGTTTTCTGAAGATTCACTTCTACTTTGTTCCTTATGCTGTAATTCTCCAATTTATTCAAACATCTTTGCATACCTTCAGCAGTTTCAGATAGCATAACCAGATCATCTGCAAATAGCATATGACTTAGATATTATTCGCCAACTTTAACCGGTTTGCACGAATCATAAAATTCGGCGCTAATGTCATCAATAAATATTTTGAAAATTGTGGGAGAAATAATACATCCTTGTCTAACGCCAATATTTGAAATAATATGAGGCCCATAACCTTGGCTAGTTCGTACCGAATAAGCACTTGACGCATACATAGATTCAATAGTTTTCACAATATTGCCATTGATACCAACATGTTTCAATTTAGTAAACATTGTCTCTCGGTGGACAGTATCAAATGCCTTACGGAAGTCTACAAATACTGCATATAGAGGTTTTGCCTCTTTCAGGTACTTAGTAGTTAGCGATTTTAAAATGAAAGCACTATCAATCGTGCTTCTATTTTTTCTAAATCCATATTGATTATCACTTATAATATCATTATCATCCAAAAATTTGGAAATTCGTGTATTGATTATTTTGTTAAATATTTTACTTATAGAACTGCTCAAAGCTATAGCTCTATAATTGTTTGGATCGTGACGATCACCTTTTTTATAGATAGGTGTCAGTGTGGACTCGCTCCAACATGTAGGATAATATGAAGAGTTCAGAACCAAATTAAACAACTTTGTTAAATCTTGTGCCATAATCGGTCCGACGGCTTTCAATAGTTCATTCCGCAGCCCGTCACTGCCTGGAGATTTATTATTTTTCAAACTCTTCAGAACGCCTATTACTTCCAGGGTCGAAATTTCATCATTATTGAGATCGCAAATGATCTTAGGTTTGTCTGTTTTACATATAAAAGTATCTTTATCCCGATGAGCGCTGTTGCAATATAAATCATAATGTCTGGATCAAGATCGTCGTTATCTTTCCTACTATCATCTCTCATTTTTTTAATAAACTTCCAGTATTCACTCGGATCTGACGTTTCCATGTTTTCAAGTTCTATTATAAAGAGCATACATAATCAGCGCGTAAATAGTATATTGTCGTCAAGACGTACGATGGTGTACGTAAACAAGAGCCTGCTCGTGTTACATAAGTTGTGCTTCTGTTTACATAACACAGCGCAATTCTATTGGTTAATCACACAAAAATGATATAAACGCTCTTTATTATATACATATAAGGAAAACAGTAACAAATAACGCTCTTTATATGTTTACCATATCCGGATCTAAACAAAAGCCAGGTTCTGTAACGTTTTTTGCTTTTGTTTACATAACAAAGGCAAAAGATTGACAATAAAATACTGTTTATGCCATATTTCTGATTGGTAAAAGAACAAGGTCTGTCTATATTTTACTATTATTTCTGTCTATGGCGGTTTTTTTTTTACGGAGGTGCATATTTTAACAGCATACCCACCGCCAACGCCGCTCGTATCTCATATGTATCGGGCGTCTTTTTAACGTCGATATACATTGCATGGGTTATAGCGCTTATATACTCCAACTTGAAGTTGCCTCATGAACTCTGAATAATCTGAACCAGTTTCTACAAAACTGGAACGTCGGTCGATTACGTTAGTCAAGCTGGCTGTCTATAGCTAATAGCGCGACCCAACTTTGAAGTTTGCCGCTTTACAATTTTCCAACGAAACAACCCGTCAATGAGTATCGTAAAACGGCGGATAATAAATATATTATATATATATTATTACACCCTCTATATGGTGGATACTGCCAGGCATATGTGTCGCTGTCATATGAGCTATGGAGTAAATGTGATCAATAACGTACTCGCTACATTGCGTACTGGTTAGACGTTTTTGCAGGATGTATGTTATTTGAGGATGTATCTTCGCGGATGTCTCATTGTTGACTTTTATAACCGCGTTATTTGCTTTGATTTGCAATTTCAAATAGTGTTGTGTCAGGCATGGACGATTCAACTTTTTTGAAAAATGTGGCCAATTAACCCTTTCATGACTGGAACATCCTGAAGTTTTACGAAAACCCTGTGAAATTGTATTCTCTTATATATATGCGAGTCGCCCATTGGGATTCTCGTATTTAAGATAATAAACTGTACATTGGCCTGACAATATTTACCTGGACCGTGTAAGCCTTTGCATTCTCTTATATATGCGAGGCTCAATATGCGAAACCCGTATATATGCACTGGCATATGCTCTTTAATGCTGCACCAGAGCATCTCCCGCCACAGAAGGGTTAAGGCCACTGTGGTGGATGCATTTTGCCATTGACGTGTATTCTATAATTTCTATTACACAAACTTACAATTACCTCCCATATTATTAATATACTTTATTAGGGTTATGGAGTATAACTAAATATCAAGGTCAGTTAGTCCAAGTAGTGAGACCACGCGACCGCCTTACAAGCCTGCAAATAGCGTGTCTGTCATTTGCAGAATGAGGTCCCCAGAGGGTGAATTTAGTGACGCTATCCCGCATAGCGGGCTAGTGTCACTAAATTCACCCTCTGGGGACCTCATTCTGCTAAGGCCCTCAACTGCGATGGCAGATCTGGGATCAGATTGAAGTTCCCCAGTTGAAGTTGGTGATGTTCACCCATTGGACACCTCAATTATGAATTTTATCTTATGAAAATTAGGGGATATAGAAACTTTCTAGAAGGGAAATGTAACTAAAAACAATGTTAATTTGATACTATAGATACTTCCCAGAAGATGAGGCCTAAGCAGAAAGAGGTCTCCATATGGTGAATTTGGTGATGCTAACCCGCTATGCGGGATAGCATCACTAAATTCACCCTCTGGGGACCTCATTCTGCAAATGACAGGCACGCTATTTGCAGACTTGCCGCCTTATCGTTGCCCTGTGTGTGCGGTATAATTATAGAGATTGTAATCAATCATACATAATAAATGTGTTTGATACTATCTTCCATCTGAATATATATGCGACCTCGTTGCTGATTACAAACAACTTTATCAATATAGAGTTATTAAAGATAGTCTATCTCTTCACAGCAAGTTTTATATACATTCCATGGCATAAAATAAGAGATCTATCCGATTCGAGGACACCTGTACGGAAAAAGCTTCTATCAATTAATATCAATTTCTTATGGCATTCATGGAACAGTTTTAGGGGCTAGCCAATTTTAGAACAGAAATTTGCTCAAAAGCGTCCAGTGCGTGCCTAGAGCGTACCAAGAAGGAGAAGTCTACATGCATGCATATTTTTTAGCAGCGTCATGCAATCACGAAAATTTCCAGATTTGCTACGTGATTTCTTCTAATTACGATACAAATAAACCACTTTATTGGGGCGTTATATATAAATAATATAGCCCATCTGCATTTGTATCTGTATTTTATTCATAAAATTGCTATTTATAATCTTGAAATCAGGATTTATACCTAAACCCTGTCTCATAATTTTAGTAAGACACGTGTATTATCGGCACGCGCATGGACGTAAGAGCTTAGCACAATGATATCGATCAATGTTGTTATTATTGTGTTTATTAGAATACAATTATGATATTCAATTTGTTCTGGGTTTTTTAGTGTTGACTATGATATAAACATGGAAGATGTAAGTGTGGTTGAACAATTTTGTCAACACGAAAAGACACATTTAAATGGAACTTTATTTTTTCTTGAAGGTGTCTTTACTTCATCTTTGGTTGTGATAAGGAAATCAATATTATAATTTTTTAACCTTAGCCGTTTCGAGATAATTTTTCCTTGATAACATATGATTATGTGATAAAAAGGATCTCAAATTCGTCGCAATGCCATACGAAATTTGTAAAGCTCGTCCACTAAATTCGATTAACAACTTTCATATAGAATTGCGCCTAATTACAAATAATCTATTTATAAAAAATAATGTCGTTGTTGTAATTGTGGCTCGGAAGTGATAGACCATCTTTAAAATGGTGTGGAACCTCGCACAAAGTAACTGTTGTTATTTTCATAAAGTTTTATATCGAAATTGGCAGGAAACATCGTCATTTTTTACCAACTAATTACATGTAAATGGATTGAATATTGTTCGTGAAATATTTGCCGTATGTTTGACATGTTTGTCAGCCATCAATACGCCCTGTCACTAACTCGCGGCCATATTGGATTCACAAGTTTCCGTGGTTTCATATATTCACCCAGCCCCGGTTCCGTGGTTTTAGTGCTACAATATTATTCAGTGTTAATTCAATTTCGTCATTGGTATATATATGTTTACCTGAATGCCATCGTGTGATTTAGTCTGAATAATATCAACTGAAGAAGGACAAAGACCGAAAGCTTTTGAAGAGCGACTTAATTCTTTTATTTGTCATTCTTCACGGTAAACATTGGAAATTTTGAAGGTCAAAACATTGCGAAAAATATTCTGAAATAATATTAAGACTAACATATTTGAACTTACAACACGATTAGCAATATTTGTTTACATAACAATGATTTACCTATTTCTCCATGTTCTTCTTATTGATATGCGAGAAAGTCTGACGACCAATTGCATCATCATAAAGTTGGTAGCTGAGTTTTACATTGTTGATCATTATTGTTCAATCTACTTTCGCTCTGAGAGTGTTAGCTGCTGCTAAGATCGAGGCATGGAATTTTCAATTGTTGAAAATTGTTTCCAAATGGAGGGGGGGGGTGGGATACCCAACCGCATTCTTTCGCCACGTCCCTGTATACTATGGAAAACTTTCGCGTGGAAAGCTATTTCTGTACAACACTGAGAACATATATATGAATAGCCCCTGTACAGTGGATCTACTTCTCGCAATAAACTTCAATTTCTGTACGATATGTAGTCCATATTGTAAATATGCACATATATGTTCCAGATGTCATGATTGTGATGCCGTTGCGAGCATGAACATGCCGTATACATCTGCATAATATTTATCCGTATTGCCGTACACGTACATATACACATGTACATCTTGCGGACCAGCATACATTGTATACGTGCGTGTTCATCTCTCATTACATAATATCCAAATCAGAAATTAGGGACTTAACCCTTTTATTCCCAGGCACGTATCCCGATATATGTTCGTTTGCATGGAGTTCATCCCTGTCAGCAACATCTTCTATGTCTAGCGATTTTCCTGAATTTTCATGTCCTTTGGTTTCATTGTACTCGCAGCTCTTTCCCATGTTCGTCTGGATACAAGACATATCGCCTTTGACGTACTTGCGATTATTATCAACAGTTCCCTGTACAACAGCAATGTTACTGTCTGATGAATTCGATGATGGCATCGTTTTAGTGTTGTAACACATACGGATTCTGGTTGCCGTGTCAACCGACGCCCAGTTTGTGTCCCGCGGCAAAGGGACGTGCTGATCGGTGTTGCCGCCTGGCGGATCGCGTGCCTCGTTATGTTCCATCGTTATTGCTGTTTTCCACTCCGTATAGAACGGACTGCCTAAAGGAATGCTGTGTCGTTTGCTTGTCGACTCGAGCGCCACGTTCTCTAGGGTTGAATCTGTCTGGCTGAAACTATCCACATGCTCCAACCTTTTTCAACTACATGTAGATGTCACGACAACCTACAATGAAATAAATATAATCACATAAAGACCTTAGTAATATCAATATCAACATCAATTTAATAAGGAACAAGTCGTTCGACTTACAGTCCCAGATGGTATTACAGTAAATATAAAACGATATCACAAAATGGGTTATGAACAATAACAAGTCACATTTTCATCGTATAGATAGGAGTCAATAATGCTTTTAAAATTGGTTAAGATTCTAACACCAACAACAACGAAATCTGGTAGTTGTTCCACAACTTGACCACAAGATCACTACTATTTGGCAGATCCAATATCTTTGCTGCATTGTCGAAGTTGTAACTTCTGACAGTGTCCCCTTGTGTTACCACACTAATTGAATGCCCCACTCACCACTACGACCCTGAAAAAAAATGAATAATTCGTCACAAAAAATTAAAATACAACAATCCAAATTTAGCACCAAGATACAAGTCTGCCGCTGAGAGGAGGGATGTCTTCCTATAAGGGGATTGTTTATTTTCGCAGTTTGTCAATGCCGAGCATGGATTGCTGATAGATCGGTATGTTTCAGTGACCAATTGGTTCCAATGGTTTTCGACTTGAAATTACACCGGTTTCAGATAGTTTGTATTACACTGATACAAATACCAATGTATGGTGCCACAAAACATCAGAACAAACACCAAACACGACAAACAGCATACACACGCACCCACACATTTATATCTGACAGGGAATCTGGGTACAATCTATAGATTCGCTGATTCTACATATTCTCTATAACATATACATGTATATAATTGGCATCGGTAACGATGGCGCTAAAGGTTTTGTGTATATACTAAGACAACAACAATTCTATTCAAGACATGCATGGTCGCTATTATAATTCATTTGGATTCTATGATAAACTATAGTTCCACATGCAGTTGCCCATGTCAAAAAGTAACCCAGCCTTTATGTCGCATATCGGCCATATATAACAACTATGCATATACCCATTGCCACTCTAGTTCTGTTTTCTTAATCGATTCGAAAGAATAAGCCGAATATTTAACGTGTATGGTTCACAGAACCCCATTCCCGACTCATGCAGGCGTCGTGAATTCAGACCAACGTTAATATTATATAAATATATGTCACATCATGGAGATGAAAATATTTGGTTAAATCAGTTAATATTTTTTATGAACTTTGGTGCCCCCTCCATCGGCTTCATAACTGTCTCAGAAAGCGCCACTTTGATAACTATAAACTACACCGTTATATCAAACATAATGCATATTGAATACTTAGAAAGCTCGGTAGCTTTTTGTTGCACCTCACCAAGCTTCATCCCGGACTCCGGTGGTGTCAATTTGGGCTCCTACTTTGATAATACTATGTCGATGACCGTGACAGTTAAAAGTCATTTGAGCTGTTCTCACCTTAGTGGTAGTGCGCGTGGACAGTCTCAACTCACTTCTTACAAATTTGACAAAAGGGAACGTTAAAAGAATCAACCTGTGCTCGGCTTATTGGGAACGTTTCGAAGTTTGACCACATAACACGAGTTCTAATTCATAATCACATAATGACGTTCGAGTTCAGGATGCAGTTTAAATGTGCTGTGATCGTTTTTAAATCCCTCAGAAAACAAGTACCGTCATACATAACAGACATGTTCATACTGAAATCGTGTGACAGAGTTACCCGTTCAAGTGCGTGTGGTCTAGACCTAACCAACATCAGGAAACCAGACGGACGTTATGTTGAAAAATGCTTCCAAGAGACATCTATCCAGATTTGGAATGGACTACCGTTAAAGATTAGACGTTCAAAAACAACAAAAAATGTTTCAATTTATAAATCATTATTTTTGGAAATCTTATTGCATTGGTTGTTTCAATGCACACCGTTGTTGAAGTTGTAATTTATTCTTTTATTTTAATTTTTTTAAATCAATCTTTTATTTTTTTTACTGAAATTTCAAGTTTCTTTAGCTTTAATTTTATAGTAATTTCGTTAAATTTAATTAGTTAATTTATTTTTCTTAATATAGTTACCAAATTGTATTTAATAGTAGTAGGCCTATTGTTTGTATTTTTATAGTTTTATGTGTGTTTATTGTATTTACTTGTAAAGCGCATTGGAACATTATGTAGAATGCGTTTCTTAAATGTAAATAATAGTAATAATAATAATAATTTGAGCCATGAACACCATTAGATTAAAGATTTATACATACAAGTTTGGTAAAAAAAATCGGCGATAACATTTTTTTTTTAAATTTATAATGCCTTACTCGCTGCCCTTCCCTGATTCGGACGGCGCCACTTCGGAAAATGCAGTCTACACCATTCGACTCCTCAGATCCTCGTGATGCCAATTCGATTGGGGAAATGGGTGATAACATGTGTTTGTCGACTTTGGAGACCCTCCTCCAACTCCCATTCCTGGAACAGACAGTGCCACTTTGAACTACACGTGCATGGGAGCAAACTTAACCTCTTCGCTGCTATGACGTCCGTATCTATTACGGACGTAAAAGTGCACGCCGTGTGCTATATGGTCCGTAGGTACTACGGACCTACCTACGGACTACGGACCTACTTCAGCACACTAGAAGTAGGCCATTATATATAAATGGAACTCAGATATTAGTGCATCGGAATAACTGTATCTCGACCTTTCAAACAGTGTATGATGTTCCACGATTGTGAACGATAATAGCCTTTCAGCTGAGTCACTTTTATGGTTCTTTTGACATTCCGGCTATATTTTCCCATTGGAAAATGCCAATAACGTCAACAGCCCAGCACACGACGTCATAACGTCATTTAGCAGCGAAGAGGTTAATATAATGCCTTTGGCTTGTTGTGTAATCCCCTTTCTAATCATTTCATTTCTGTCTGTGGCTCAGTGGGGTGAATGTCAAGTCAAACGACAACCCTTTAGACACCTCTAACGGTCAATAGGATAAATGGGTATAGATAATTCGCTCACATAAAATTTTGCACTACCCATACAACAGTATTTCGCAACGACTGAAGGAAAATAATAAAAGTGTTATTTGAAACAATTTGATTGTAAGCGGTTGTGTAACTTGTGTCTATTAGATCTCGCTGTGTAACTTGTGTCTATTATATCTCGCTGTGTAACTTGTGTCTATTAGATCTCGCTGTGTAACTTGTGTCTATTATATCTCGTTGTGTAACTTGTGTCTATTAGATCTCGCTGTGTAACTTGTGTCTATTAGATATCGCTGTGTAACCTGTGTCTATTAGATCTCGCTGTGTAACTTGTGTCTATTAGATCTCGCTGTGTAACTTGTGTCTATTAGATCTCGCTGTGTAACTTGTGTATATTAGATCTCGCTGTTTAACTTGTGTCTATTATATCTCGCTGTGTAACTTGTGTCTATTAGATATCGCTGTGTAACTTGTGTCTATTAGATCTCGCTGTGTAACTTGTGTCTATTAGATCTCGCTGTGTAACTTGTGTCTATTAGATCTCGCTGTGTAACTTGTGTCTATTAGATCTCGCTGTGTAACTTGTGTCTATTATATCTCGCTGTGTAACTTGTGTCTATTAGATCTCGCTGTGTAACTTGTGTCTATTAGATCTCGCTGTGTAACTTGTGTCTATTAGATCTCGCTGTGTAACTTGTGTCTATTAGATCTCGCTACTATAAGCATTACCAGTACTGCGGGGATTCTGTCTTTATATGTGACCCGCCATATCAAATCCAGTCGGAAGTCGGGATTTTTTTTACCCTGTGCCAATGCATTCTCTTACATATGCGAGTCGACCATAGGTCGCCTCGCATATATAAGAGAATGCATTGGCCTAACAATTTTTTTTCATGTTTTTTAAATAAATGTTTCTTACAATTTTTAGGACATAAAATAATAAACATCCATTACCCTGCATGGAGCCCCACACATATATAGAAGCATATAGAAAAGTGTCGTCTGCTCATGTTTGTCTGGGGCTCTGTATGGGTGAAATTATAAAATTGTTAAAGAATACAACAACAAATTATTAAAATAGTAAAAAATTGTTAGGCCAATGCATTCTCTTATATATGCGAGGCGACCTATGGTCGACTCGCATATATAAGAGAATGCATTGGCACAGGGTAAAAAAATCCCGACTTCCGACTGGATTTGATATGGCGGGTCACATATACTGAAATGGCCGTGAACCATTTGCACATAGTGTTGCTGTGCTATCAGTGGGAACATTGTCGATTGTTCCTTAGTCACATGTATATGTATGTTAACAAAAGTATGCGGTATTGAGCGGACTCAATCTCCAATTTTAAAGCCGACGGACTAGACAGGGACGATGTGGTCAGATATTGCATTAGTCGTACAAGTCTATATAGAGAGTATGTAATATATCACAGTGAGCACAACCTTCCCTATATTAAGAAGAGTTTATTTTACCCAAAATACCCGGATGGTAAAGCCACCGTGATATTTTTTTCTTTTGGGTGGCTATAATGTCGATTTTTGTGTCTAGATCAGATGAGTTCCATGTATATATGCAGGTTTATGTTATATATATAGTATCAGATAATATGTAGCTTGTAACGTGTAATATTATGTTAGTGATATAATTATATAGATGGATTATGTTGTGGCGGGAAACGTCACCCGAATAGGAACAGCTATTATGAATTGACATATTTTGGCGTTGCCGAAGAAGGAATGTGTGCGTCTTTTTTGGTTAGAATAAACCCCTGTTTTTTCGGAATATGTATGTTTTCATGACTCATCCTGACTCATCGCGTAAATGTACTCGATGCAAACTTCTGTCATTTTCCGATTAACACGGACAAATCTACATTGTAACATGCGGTTTGTCCTCACATTTCGTAAGGATAAGTCTATCATGAGAAGAATAGGAGGCTCGTTCGCCTCACATCTAAAAATAGAATCTTTGGGGTCTAAAATTGGTTGTACTAAAATATTCCCAAAATATCAAAACCCAAAAAAAATTTCAAAACTTCCAAAAATTATTTTTTCCAAAAAATTTCAAAATCCCAAAACTTCCAAAAAATTTTAAAACCCCAAAATTTCAAAAGAAAAAATTTCAAAACCCTCAAAATTATTTCTCCAAAAAAAGTTTAAATAAAAAATTTATAACGAGTTTTCGGTTTCTGATAATCTCGATATTAAAAAAAATGTCGAATGTTAAATTATTTGCGCGTAATATCTTTCGTTATTTTTTTTGTTCAACCAATGTTTCAATGTATTTATTAATCGATGTTTAGAAATAGCTTTATTGGACATTGTGACCATCGGTATGAATGCATACATTCCAGTGTTTTATCGGACGCAGTTCATATAATTGTCATACCTGAAAATAGACACCATTACTTTTACATAAATAATAAAGAGCGTTTATTCTTTACACTCTCTCTATCCCAGATGAAGTTATTGAGTATATGACAGGTGTGTATTATCGTGAATTATTGGAAGTATTGAGATGTACTATGTTGAATCACTAACGGTCGAAAATTGTAATGTGAAATTACAACCCTCCAGAATGAATTGTCATATTCGCTGTACACGCAATCACACACGCGACATTGGTGGTAACAATGTGTCTTTCACACTTTGCTTTACCAAATGAATTATATTATTTCCCCGTTCACAGTTATATGCTATTCAGAAAACATATCGACTTAATGTCTGAACAAACGGGTTAGTATCAATTAAGGTTGATAAACTGTGTCATTGTTAGCATTAACACGATAATTAGTTATCCAAAACATGCATACATATTACGTCCAGGTCACTCAATTATAGAAATTTCTTCGGTGTCATTGTTATAACAACATTACGTAATAACCACTTATCACTCCATTCACACTTACGATCATTTTGTATACCAAAAATTTCAATATAATGAAGATGACGAAAAGTTACCTATAATTCTGCTGTGGTTAAGCCACAACAACAACAACAACACCAACAACAACAACAACAACAACAACAGTCACCAAGCGACATAACATCCTGTTTTGATGATCCAATGGCCAATGTCCATGAAGATTTTATTTCCGATGCAAGTCATATTTCAGACTAACTCCTGAAAAGTTACCTATAATTCTGCTGTGGTTAAGCAGTCCATTATTTAGGGCATACCTGTATGTAGGCCTACCAGTGGATGAATAGTCTGCCGGAGAAGTACTGTGTAGACAGGTCTTGTCGGTAAGAAAGTCAGACGAGTAGTGAAGGCTCGGCTATTAAAACATAGTAATGCGATAGCGAACATCAAACGAGTCTGCGCACGCATATCTGTCAAAGGATACAATGGCAGTCATTGGTCAATTTATCCCCGGTGTCAGCTCGGTACAATAACAGTCATTGGTCAATTTATCCCCGGTGTCAGCTCAGTACACAATCGGCACGAAGCCGGAGGTCATAATTACTCTTACGAATGAAGAGCGTTGAACATATACGAAATTATTACACGAATGAACTGAAATTTATATTTCACATCTTACCAACAACAGATACAGACATAGTCATAGTGTTATACTATCTTACATGTACCCATGCTGTGACATCATTCGAAGGGGCAATACACGCAAGGAGTTAAAGTGACACGAAACAAGGGACGTGATGTAATATTGGTGTTTGAATCTTAAAGGAACACAAGACACTCTAAAGGGACACTCATTATGAATGAATGTTAACAATACAAGCGCACGAATGAAGAGCGTTGAACATATACGAAATTACTACACGAATGAACTGAAATTTATATTTCACATCTTACCAACAACAGATACAGACATAGGCATAGTGTTATACTATCTTACATGTACCCATGCTATGACATACTTAAAGGGGGATAATGCACGCACGGTGTGGAATGTTAAAGTGACACGAAACAAGGGACGTGATGCAATATTGGTGTTTGAATATTAAAAGGAACACAAGACACTCTAAAGGGACACTCATTATGAATGAATGTTAACAATACAAGCGCAGTGGTTGAAAGTTAAAATGACAGATCAATATTTAAGGGTCAAATTTTCGGGCACTTAATGCACCTTTTATCATTACGTATCGTTTCTCACTCTACAATTCCCAATAATCCACACACTCTCTCCCCCCAGCTTATAGATATATAACGAAAACGAGAATATCATGTTGATGAAGTTTATTGAAATTTAATCGTCCGAATTGTCATCACTTTCGTCAGAAGTGTCATATGTTACGTCCATGAATTTTTCTAGCATCGGTTTGTACTTTAATATTGACATTTTCACTGCATCACATTCTCCATAACCATTATTCAAATATTTGTCGACTTTATCCATGACTCTGTTGTGCAGAGTCCCATTGCGCAGCTGCAGATACGATACTATTGTCCAAGCATAATCATTCATAAAGTGTATCATATCTTTACTTTTAAGGTCCTTGTCAGCTTGTTCTTTTGCTTCTGCGTCTTTCGAGCCATTTTCCTTATACGTGTCCACTTTATCACTCCATTCCTCACGTGTTTTATCTCTACTTTCATCACACAAACTTTTGAAGTATTCATCTTCATTCAATTTAATTTCCTTATTCTGACTATCATCCGGGTCCTCAGTTAATTTTCGTGTCTCTGAACATCATAATGATCTGCGAACAAAAGCCCGCATTCATTACAAGGGTACGACATGTCTTCTCGAATGTTTTGACGGTTCTTCTTATTAATTTCATCGAGCTCACCAGGTGGCCGTATGTCGTTAGTATAGTCATTATGTTGACCCTGGGGCACAATATAATTATATGTTATGCCCTTCTGTTGACCAGGGAGTTCTCTGTCATCGTATTTCATCGCATTCTGTTGACCCTGGGTCTCAGTGTCTTTTGTATGTTTTTTCATCCCATTCTGTTCATCTGGGTGTTCTCTGTCTTTTTGGAGATTATATTTCATGCCATTCCATTCACCCCTATGTTGGTTCGTGTCCTCTTTTAGTACATTCTGTCGCAGACGTAATGTGTCCGGTGTTGCGGCTTTTAAATCCACCAGTAGGTAACCGTACGGTTCACTCGTCGCTTCCGAAAACTCTCGAACCATACGCTGAGGACATTCAGGATACATCTGTCTTGATAATGTTGAAATTAATCCCTTGTCGATTGGGTTATTGAACAATACCAAATATTGACAATTTCGTCGTTGCGTTGGATCTTTGTTGTAGTAGAAATTCTGGTTCAAACTTATCAAAAATAAGTTCAAATGGTGACTTCCTTCGGAATGCAAATCATTAACTCTCTGGTCTTTTGATGAAGTTTGCATCAAGTCATCGAGTATAACTAGATTTTTATACCGGGGGTTGATAAGCGAATCCAAGTTTGCTGGTATTCCTCGTATAAAGTTGACCTGAGGGGTGACGGTATACTTTAATTCGTCATATAGGGGCTGCCAATATTTATAAAACCATATTATTCTGTCAGGTGCGGGTGATATTTTTGAGGCAGACTTTTGTAGTAAGGTTTTCACGAAGTATGTCTTACCACAAGATGTCGGTCCACTTACACATGCCGTGAATGGATGCTTGAAAATAAAATCTTCATGGACATTGGCCATTGGATCATCAAAGCAGGATGTTATGTCGCTTGGTGGCTGTTGTTGTTGTTGTTGTTGTTGTTGTTGTTGTTGTTGTTGTTGTTGTTGTTGTTGCGGCTGATGATACTGTTGTTGTTGTTGTTGTTGTTGTTCTGAAGGCGTGTGTTTAACTTTGATATGACGCTTCAAACTATCTTGCCAAGCATAGACACTTAAGCACTCTTCACATTGATACTTCATTTTCCTATATAATCAGTGAAATCGAGCGTTCTTCTATGCACCTATATTTATATAGAACAGAAACAAGGGAAACGTGGTGGACTAGTTAACTAGTTCAGGCTGTCGTTCACAACGTCTCTTAGTGTTGTTTGTACTGGATACAAATTTATCACATTAGCTACAATACAACCTACCTATCCAAATGTCAATGCAATTATGAGTGATTTCAATATGAACACTCTATTATATAGATATGTGTAACCTGGTGACTGACATGATGATACAGTTATGCACTAAATAATGGACTGCTTAACCACAGCAGAATTATAGGTAACTTTTCAGGAGTTAGTCGGAAATATGGCTTGTTGCCATTCATCGGAAAGCTCTCGCCGGCGGCGGCATTGCAGTATTTTACTGCGGGGTCCGCCGGCGGCGGACCCCGGCGGCGGCGGCGGCACCGCCGCCGCCGCAGTAAAATACCGCAATACCGCCGCCGCCGGCGAGAGCTTTCCGATGAATGGCAACAAGCCATATTTCCGACTAACTCCTGAAAAGTTACCTATAATTCTGCTGTGGTTAAGCAGTCCATTATTTAGTGCATAACTGTATCATCATGTCAGTCACCAGGTTACACATATCTATATAATAGAGTGTTCATATTGAAATCACTCATAATTGCATTGACATTTGGATAGGTAGGTTGTATTGTAGCTAATGTGATAAATTTGTATCCAGTACAAACAACACTAAGAGACGTTGTGAACGACAGCCTGAACTAGTTAACTAGTCCACCACGTTTCCCTTGTTTCTGTTCTATATAAATATAGGTGCATAGAAGAACGCTCGATTTCACTGATTATATAGGAAAATGAAGTATCAATGTGAAGAGTGCTTAAGTGTCTATGCTTGGCAAGATAGTTTGAAGCGTCATATCAAAGTTAAACACACGCCTTCAGAACAACAACAACAACAACAACAACAACAACAACAGTATCATCAGCCGCAACAACAACAACAACAACAACAACAACAGTATCATCAACAACAACAACAACAACAACAACAACAGCCACCAAGCGACATAACATCCTGCTTTGATGATCCAATGTCCATGAAGATTTTATTTTCAAGCATCCATTCACGGCATGTGTAAGTGGACCGACATCTTGTGGTAAGACATACTTCGTGAAAACCTTACTACAAAAGTCTGCCTCAAAAATATCACCCGCACCTGACAGAATAATATGGTTTTATAAATATTGGCAGCCCCTATATGACGAATTAAAGTATACCGTCACCCCTCAGGTCAACTTTATACGAGGAATACCAGCAAACTTGGATTCGCTTATCAACCCCCGGTATAAAAATATAGTTATACTCGATGACTTGATGCAAACTTCATCAAAAGACCAGAGAGTTAATGATTTGCATTCCGAAGGAAGTCACCATTTGAACTTATCTTTGATAAGTTTGAACCAGAATTTCTACTACAACAAAGATCCAACGCAACGACGAAATTGTCAATATTTGGTATTGTTCAATAACCCAATCGACAAGGGATTAATTTCAACATTATCAAGACAGATGTATCCTGAATGTCCTCAGCGTATGGTTCGAGAGTTTTCGGAAGCGACGAGTGAACCGTACGGTTACCTACTGGTGGATTTAAAAGCCGCAACACCGGACACATTACGTCTGCGACAGAATGTACTAAAAGAGGACACGAACCAACATAGGGGTGAATGGAATGGCATGAAATATAATCTCCAAAAAGACAGAGAACACCCAGATGAACAGAATGGGATGAAAAAACATACAAAAGACACTGAGACCCAGGGTCAACAGAATGCGATGAAATACGATGACAGAGAACTCCCTGGTCAACAGAAGGGCATAACATATAATTATATTGTGCCCCAGGGTCAACATAATGACTATACTAACGACATACGGCCACCTGGTGAGCTCGATGAAATTAATAAGAAGAACCGTCAAAACATTCGAGAAGACATGTCGTACCCTTGTAACGAATGCGGGCTTTTGTTCGCAGATCATTATGATGTTCAGAGACACGTAAAAAACTGGTGTCAAGAAAATAAGTTAAAACGAAAATTAATGATAGTCAGAATAAGGAAATTAAATTGAATGAAGATGAATACTTCAAAAGTTTGTGTGATGAAAGTAGAGATAAAACACGTGAGGAATGGAGTGATAAAGTGGACACGTATAAGGAAAATGGCTCGAAAGACGCAGAAGCAAAAGAACAAGCTGACAAGGACCTTAAAAGTAAAGATATGATACACTTTATGAATGATTATGCTTGGACAATAGTATCGTATCTGCAGCTGCGCAATGGGACTCTGCACAACAGAGTCATGGATAAAGTCGACAAATATTTGAATAATGGTTATGGAGAATGTGATGCAGTGAAAATGTCAATATTAAAGTACAAACCGATGCTAGAAAAATTCATGGACGTAACATATGACACTTCTGACGAAAGTGATGACAATTCGGACGATTAAATTTCAATAAACTTCATCAACATGATATTCTCGTTTTCGTTATATATCTATAAGCTGGGGGGAGAGAGTGTGTGGATTATTGGGAATTGTAGAGTGAGAAACGATACGTAATGATAAAAGGTGCATTAAGTGCCCGAAAATTTGACCCTTAAATATTGATCTGTCATTTTAACTTTCAACCACTGCGCTTGTATTGTTAACATTCATTCATAATGAGTGTCCCTTTAGAGTGTCTTGTGTTCCTTTTAATATTCAAACACCAATATTGCATCACGTCCCTTGTTTCGTGTCACTTTAACATTCCACACCGTGCGTGCATTATCCCCCTTTAAGTATGTCATAGCATGGGTACATGTAAGATAGTATAACACTATGCCTATGTCTGTATCTGTTGTTGGTAAGATGTGAAATATAAATTTCAGTTCATTCGTGTAGTAATTTCGTATATGTTCAACGCTCTTCATTCGTGCGCTTGTATTGTTAACATTCATTCATAATGAGTGTCCCTTTAGAGTGTCTTGTGTTCCTTTAAGATTCAAACACCAATATTACATCACGTCCCTTGTTTCGTGTCACTTTAACTCCTTGCGTGTATTGCCCCTTCGAATGATGTCACAGCATGGGTACATGTAAGATAGTATAACACTATGACTATGTCTGTATCTGTTGTTGGTAAGATGTGAAATATAAATTTCAGTTCATTCGTGTAATAATTTCGTATATGTTCAACGCTCTTCATTCGTAAGAGTAATTATGACCTCCGGCTTCGTGCCGATTGTGTACTGAGCTGACACCGGGGATAAATTGACCAATGACTGTTATTGTACCGAGCTGACACCGGGGATAAATTGACCAATGACTGCCATTGTATCCTTTGACAGATATGCGTGCGCAGACTCGTTTGATGTTCGCTATCGCATTACTATGTTTTAATAGCCGAGCCTTCACTACTCGTCTGACTTTCTTACCGACAAGACCTGTCTACACAGTACTTCTCCGGCAGACTATTCATCCACTGGTAGGCCTACATACAGGTATGCCCTAAATAATGGAATGCTTAACCACAGCAGAATTATAGGTAACTTTTCAGGAGTTAGTCTGAAATATGACTTGCATCGGAAATAAAATCTTCATGGACATTGGCCATTGGATCATCAAAACAGGATGTTATGTCGCTTGGTGACTGTTGTTGTTGTTGTTGTTGTTGTTGGTGTTGTTGGTGTTGTTGTTGTTGTTGTTGTTGTGGCTTAACCACAGCAGAATTATAGGTAACTTTTCGTCATCTTCATTATATTGAAATTTTTGGTATACAAAATGATCGTAAGTGTGAATGGAGTGATAAGTGGTTATTACGTAATGTTGTTATAACAATGACACCGAAGCAATTTCTATAATTGAGTGACCTGGACGTAATATGTATGCATGTTTTGGATAACTAATTATCGTGTTAATGCTAACAATGACACAGTTTATCAACCTTAATTGATACTAACCCGTTTGTTCAGACATTAAGTCGATATGTTTTCTGAATAGCATATAACTGTGAACGGGGAAATAATATAATTCATTTGGTAAAGCAAAGTGTGAAAGACACATTGTTACCACCAATGTCGCGTGTGTGATTGCGTGTACAGCGAATATGACAATTCATTCTGGAGGGTTGTAATTTCACATTACAATTTTCGACCGTTAGTGATTCAACATAGTACATCTCAATACTTCCAATAATTCACGATAATACACACCTGTCATATACTCAATAACTTCATCTGGGATAGAGAGAGTGTAAAGAATAAACGCTCTTTATTATTTATGTAAAAGTAATGGTGTCTATTTTCAGGTATGACAATTATATGAACTGCGTCCGATAAAACACTGGAATGTATGCATTCATACCGATGGTCACAATGTCCAATAAAGCTATTTCTAAACATCGATTAATAAATACATTGAAACATTGGTTGAACAAAAAAAATAACGAAAGATATTACGCGCAAATAATTTAACATTCGACATTTTTTTTAATATCGAGATTATCAGAAACCGAAAACTCGTTATAAATTTTTTATTTAAACTTTTTTTGGAGAAATAATTTTGAGGGTTTTGAAATTTTTTCTTTTGAAATTTTGGGGTTTTAAAATTTTTTGGAAGTTTTGGGATTTTGAAATTTTTTGGAAAAAATAATTTTTGGAAGTTTTGAAATTTTTTTTGGGTTTTGATATTTTGGGAATATTTTAGTACAACCAATTTTAGACCCCAAAGATTCTATTTTTAGATGTGAGGCGAACGAGCCTCCTATTCTTCTATCATGTTTCAATATAAAATATTTTGGCCACAACCAGAGCAAATATATACATATATATGTCGTGGCGAGTGGTGCCATTTAGAAAAAATTGAACTACACCATGCATTAGATTCCCTATGTCATGGGCAGCCTATATACAAATAATTTATATAGAGGAGTGATAGGCAAGCTATTTGCAAACATTGATATGGTCAAGAGAAAATGTACTCTTGTTGAGAAAAAGGTGTTAGGGATGGATAGGGACTGCCCAAGCCGGGATATTTTTCCCACCTATGCAGAAACCTTCAAAAATCATCTCATGCATGTTTTTATCAATTATGTTGTATATATAGTCATGAAACGGTGAGAAATGCACTCGACCTTTCTAAACAAAAAGTTGTTTTCGCCAGAGTTAGGGGAGGGGAATGTCCCCCACCAGTCTTAAACAAAACAAAAGCATCTCATGTCGAAAGTCTGGTATCTCTGGTATTAGAACCAGCACGCATGATAGGAAGCAGGATTCCACAGCTAACACGTCAACTATGGGCGGAAGTAGCACTACTCTTACGATAAGAGATGCATAACTACTGGGCGAAGAGTAAACAAAGTGATCGTTTTTCACACTTTCTTGCACATTATGAAAAAAATTTGAACACCTTTTTATGTTCAAGATAGGTACTTATTTCAACCACTGATAATGCTTTTTCCGTAAGGTCATGACATTGACAGGTAAAATGGCAATGCAGAATCGAAAACACCAACGTCTCCTGACTCATTATGGGATATCTATACAAAATTATATTGTATTTACTTCTGATGAAAATACATGACAATAGAAGCATTTTTGGGTTGAGCTGGTATCTATATATTATATATGGACCAAGAAAATCGTCAAATGCAGATAATTACTTGTGTAGCTACTACTTAAACGCCCAATTGAATATCGAGATAATAACCACACATTGACGTAACAGATACTTTGAAGTGAGATAATAACAAGTTCAGCATCACGTACGTGTAACTTGTGCTACTTTATTGTATGGAGATAACGGAGATGCTATGGAGATGCACATGACGGGAACCATTATATGATTTTATGGCACCAAACCTACACGTTTATATATATCGGCCAATGTCTAGCGAAACATGTAAAGCCAATTCGGTTGCGAGAACAAGTGGTCATAATTCGACCAGTTTCAATTTAATTAAGATATTTCCGCGCAAGCAAACCTATTCCTGGACAGTGTTGATTGCTCAATTGGTTACCAGAATAGCTATAGTGCATGGCTTATTCCCCTTCGTTACAAGTTCCATCTGCTACACGTTGGATACAAAACTTCTAAGCGGTTTGACAGTGTACGTGTAGGCGAAATGATCACGCGAGTCAGGTGACATCCATGGTCAATGCCAACACTCATGGTAAGTTACACGAACGCGTGACTGTATAAACCTGGCAATTGCCTGGGCCCTGTTTCATGAAAGCAACTTATGACATAGTTGGGACTTAAGATGGTCATAAGTTCAAACTTCAGTCATAAGTGCGTTTCACGAACAAGGTCTTAACTTAAGATGGTCTTAACTTTGGTCTTAACTTTAAGAGTGCTGTGAGGTGTCATAAGATAATCTTAAAGTTAAGACCCACGTGATAAGTGGCATATCGATCACAAGTATGGCGGCCTATGTTATTTTGCAATTACGGAGATATCTGTACATTGTCTGGGTGGGCAATTCGTCGTCTTGTATACAGGGTCGTGGCTACAGAGTGAGAGGGGGTGTTCGCCTCGAAATGTCCAACTACACCCCCTTAAACAACACCAAATTATCTTTGGGTTTAAACATTCCAACTGGTACATCAAACATTCCAAAACCAAATTTTGGAGAGGGCAACCCCCCCCCCCCCCAACCGTATAACCATAGGGTTAATTTGGTAAAAACAATTCAGAGTACAGACTTATCATCGGGGACGTGGCGAATGGGGTTTGTGTGTTTTCTACCCCCCCCCCCCCCCCACCACACACACACACTTTGGTAAAAATGTTTAGCAATTGGAAATTTCATGCCTGACAAGAACATTAATCGTACACTATATATAGGTTTCAATTGTTTGAATTTCTAACTAGTAAAGGAATGTGTTGTTTTAGACAAACAGCAGCAACCGAAAATCACCAACTTTAGGGGCGTCAGGTTAGAAATTTCGGACTGTTGGAATATTTGAGATAACAATTGGATAGTTTAAATCCAACGGGTGGGGTGGACATGGCATATCGCGAACATGGAAGTTTGGCCCGGTTCAATTAAGGGGCGGGTGCAGTTGGAAATTGCACGATGTACCCCCCCCCCAACCCACAGAGACAAACTAGCCACCCCGAGCCTCGTCGAATGTAGGATATAGTCAATTATCAGCTGTGTATGTGACCTATAGATAATATATATTATAAAATCGATTACCCACGAATTAAACTTTTGATAAGAATCATGGCCTAGCTCAAAGCTCACAATCTCCTCTATTATTCCATGTGTGTGTGTCAGATGGGGTAAAATGAGATCAATTAATGTATTGATTCTTTCCTCTTTCCAAATTTCCATCGGCTGTTTACAAAGCAGATATGTCATATAGGAAAGGTAACACAAACGCTCTTTATCAAAATATGTTTTAGAAATAGTGACAATTTTCTATAGAGAATATTATTTTTATTGAGTTTATGCCCACGCCCATATGTCGTGATTTTCAAGGCTGTCCAAATTATTGTCATGTTTTTTTTTTATGACAACCGCATAAAACATCTGCATACAAAATAATAAAAAAGTTACTCTAACAAATATTTTTAATTTCCCTTTGAATCGAAAAATGACCTATGTGTGTCCTGATGACATCGCCGATTTATTTTGATTATTGCTACACGTAGAGAGCGGTGGTCGATAATATACAGTTATGTCGGCTCACATAAAAAAAATCGCCGCCTGGTCATTCCTCTCAGTTGATTAACTCGGCGTGAATGCATGGTCGCAGTCATGCATCGATCCATATAATTATATTGTCTTATTTCTGACACCGCCACTCGTCAGTAAACGCAAAGCTCGTCATTTTAAGAGCCTGCGATGTACTCATGTTCGAATTCACATCGTGGAACTCATACAAGTCTAAGATCCATATGCGAATATAAGGCCATGCATTGACTATAGAAACTAAGATACATGCGCTGATTCGCCCACCTCACCCCAGCCGATATCCAGCATCCCTGTCACAAAATAATGTCAACTCGGACTCGGCTCTTTCTCGATAACCTCTCAATGCCGTACATAAAGATTGCACAAACCCACATTTTTTCGTTCCGGACTGTAGAAAATTGTCGATAACCAGTCTAAATGAGCGGGAACTTAACTTACTACTTAAGTAGGACTTAATCTTGTTTTGTGAAACGCGTTTGAAACGGAAAAGTTACATCATAAGATCCACCTTAGATCTTAGATTAAGTCCATCTTAAGATAATCTTATGACCTTGCTTCATGAAACAGGCCCCTGGTATCGATACCTATTATGAGTTATTGTGCAGCCACTAATCCATAAATGTGCTATTATATAAACCTGATTGGTCAGTAATTCTTCTGACACGATCTCAGTTAATGGGTTTGCGTTATCGCGGTTGAGATACATGTACCTATATAGGCTAGTGCACATTTATCCATTATTATCTGTATATGTGTTACTTCAATCGGTTCTTGCATTTGTGGTAAGATGTCAGCTTTACCGAATCTAATGAAACAGCGATTCCAGTCCAGAGAAATTTCATACTGATACAATAAATAAAAGCGCAACACTCTTGTTGGGATCGATCGGCCCCATGGCATTCTTTGGTCGGTCAAAAAGCGAGTGACACACTCAATCGTTGAAACAGACTCATTGGAACTGTATTACAATAGTCGCTGCAGTTATATAAGAAATGAACGGCGGTTTCAATGTGCATGGTCATGGGGTTTTGACCGCGAGAAAATTTCAGCAAACTGCATGAACCCCGAAGGGGTTCATGCGGAGTTTGCTGATTTTTTATCGCGGTCAAAACCCATGACCACGCTGAATCCGCCGTTTATTATTTATATTTATATACTTACGCTCTTTAAAACACTTCTCCAAATATGTCCGTTATTTCGTCAAAAACACTTTTTCATATATCTCCGTTATTTCGTTTATAAAAATAATTTCCTATTTCTATATTTCGCTGTATTTTCCTATTTCGATTTTTCGTGCTATTTCGCTATTTCGCTGTATTTTCATATTTCGCTTTTTCGTTGTATTTTATATTTCGATAATTCGCTATATTTGACATATTATGGGATTAAATGATAACCAACATTCTGATAGTCAATCGAGCATCTCGTGCCACCCGTGATCGCGATTAGATGCCACCAGCCATCCAATCGTGAACCTCGATTACATATTGTTTGCTATCAAATCCTTGGCGTATTGGCTGACTAGATACTCAAGCAGTCGGTAATGTCCGACAATCCCCGGTTATTTCCGGGACCAATGTGTTCATAAACCTATGAACGACATTGAAAGTGACGTCACGTTACGTTCATAGGTTTATGAACGCATTGAATAAGGGGGCGTGTCTACCGTAACGCTATGGGGAAATCAGAAGAAATATCAGGTGTATGTAAATATATGGTTTTATCGGAAAATAAGTGGAACACAATGTTTCTTTGCAAGTATAAGCATTAAAAACAAAATACTAAATGAAATAGAACCGGGAAAAGGGAAATTGGAGAAATTTTTTAAATAAACTTGCTTCAATATTGGTTCAATATTCAATTTATACATTTTATACTCATTTGTTTTTAGATGTTACTATCCTGATTACAGAACAGAAAACCTTTCCAATTTTTATCGAATTATTAGTATGTAAGGACGTGACCAGAAGGTACGAGATCTGGTTGTACAAACCCGCCCTGGTGGAAACAGGCCACATTTAAGTTTATAAATTGACAGTTTCAGATATTTAATAATGATGTCGACTGAAGATTTGGAAAATACTGTGCAATAGACTCAAATGTTAATTGTAATATATTCAAATCTATATATGGCATGAGGGAAACATAAGTAACAATGTATAAGTTTGTAATTTAACTAACATATTGTGTATACGATGATGTGTAGAAGACTGTGACATTGGTAACTCAAGAGCTATTGACGCTTGTGTTAGACGACTTAAGAAGCACAGTGGTGTTTTGGTTCGGGATGCACGCAACGATTGTTTGTGCAAGAAATCTATGTGTTTAATGTCGAGTGTGGCTCAAATACATTTAAAAGTACCACGTTCGCAAACATAGCTGTTAAAGGGGTCCTGTACGCCATTTTCATTAAATTTCCGGTGACAACAACGATCTAATATCGATAATATATAGAAACATAAGTAATTTGAGTCGAAGATGTATTCTGTAAACGCTCAGGTTAATAGGCTATCTTAAAATTTAATAATTTAAAAGTTAATAATTTGATATAAATTGAATTTATGACTGGAGCCATAAAATGGCGTCAATTAAATTACGAATTACCGTAATCAAAAATAGTAATTGAGGGATACTGGATTTTTAAACCGATCGCACACACGATTGCTTAAAATATTATGATGATACGGTGAGAACACTCAAGCCACTCACTGACTAGCGACGATACAATAACTTAAATGATTATATGGGACTAGTATGCATATAATATAACTTTTATTTGATTCATTTGGTTGAAAACTTTACAAAAATTACTCGACAACGACAATTTGTATTTTTGCATTCCGGTAAATTTGTCATCCGTAACATGACTTCGTACTCAACAGACTTTCAAATAATGGAATTTTTTTTACCTTATTCTCCGACTCGGAGACTATAGAAACCAACAACAACATTTGGCGTACAGTACCCCTTTAATGCAACAAGGGAAGTTGTTCTTCGATTTTGAATATATAATTACATTTTCCGACTTCTCCGATGATAGTCATAGTTCTGGTGTCAGTAATAAACTCATATGTTTGTACTTGTACATAATTCAGGAAATATCAATACATGCTTGTGTTGTAACACCTATATATACACTTATGGATGTCGATATAGACTACTCGAGTTTTGATAACTAGTGTACTGATCAGTATATACGCTATCCCCAATAACTATCCTTTAAGTTGATAGTTTGTTTCTGTGATATATGTGTAAGGTGGTTTAGATGTGCAAATATACGATATAATGGGGCGAGACAATTATAGGCGCCACATCCCTTTCCTCTGGGAAACACTTTTCAGCATCTCTTTACTTTGGGGGCTAATAAATTGTGTGCTATCTCACATCAGTTAGATAGCTAAGTTGAATAATCAAGATAGCTAAATTGATTAATCAAGATAGTAAGTTGATTAATCAAGCTAACTAAGTTGATTAATCAAGATAGCTAAGTTGATTAATCGAGATAGTAAGTTGATTAATCAAGATAGCTAAGTTAATTGATCAAGATAGTTTTTATTCGAATTTGATTTAGCCTTAGCAGCTTTTACCTCCAAAACAATATATTGGATAACCACCTAGAGGTGAAAATACGTAGTGGTAATTTACAAGTTTGTTGTTATAACGAACCAAAGCCCGACGCTTTGGGTCGTATATATACTATATCTGATTTTGTAGAATTCTTTTTCCAAACTCATTCCGTCGGCACTATACAACTGGAATATGCTACCACACAAGGCACAATATTTGTTTTTAGTATCTTGTTTGAACATGCATATCTTACTAATGCCACCCACGTATCTGTGCTAAATATCAATAGATCAGCATTTAAAGTTATTATTTCAACGTTGACCGCTCAATGTTGCTATATATGGTTTTGTGTGAAGCAGATATGTGTAACATTTGGGATAATTTTAAACGCGACGATGCGGTTGCAGAAAACGTAGTATGTTTCGGGTGTATGTGGTCTAAGTGAATATAACCAAATATAATTTCCAGGTTTAAACATAGTCTTTGCCACAGAGCATGTAGGAATTTTTGTTGTTTAAATTTTATTGAAGATGGTCAGTGGTATACTCCTTTGTTTTTAATAAATTGTGTTCATAGTATACCACCATGTGTTTCATCACTTGACCCGGGGAAAATATGACTACTATTTTAAGACACGGACAATATATATGATCTACACAATCATGTTACCAATTACTTTATGAATAGCACTCATACTGTTCTATAGCAGTGAATTTCGACAGGTTTGATGTTGCATATATCAAAATAAATGATGGTCGGTCACATTCATGAGACTGCTCTGAGTACATAGAGTTCTGCTTCTAGAAAAGGTTACATCAATACATCCCTATTAAATCCCATTTTGTCCATTTTGGGGGCCAATTTGGGGCAGACATTCTACATATATGGTTTACGACTAAGCGTTGTTTGTGTATATTTAATGTTATTACTAATTTGCCATTAGCGGGTGCATCTACCACAGAAATACACCATTTTTTCGATACAAACTGCCATCATGGACGCCATTTTGAATAGAACATTTCGCTCAAAGCGGAGCTAGCTGATTTTGGATATGTGATTCATGACATTTCCCCTACAAAATGAGACCAAGAAACCTTCATTACAAATTTCTTCCGGGTCTAACCCTCTGACGACCAGCCTCTCTCTCTCTCGCTCCCCCCCTCTCTCTCTCTCTCTCTCTCTCTCTCTCTCTCTCCCTCCCATCTCCCCCTCTCTCTCTCCCTCTCTCTCTCTCTGACAGAGAGAAGTGCAGATGTACTAATAGAGATACGCAGGACAACATAATTATCGTCATCGATCGGTCCAGTATAGGAGCGTATATGTGCAAACCACCGTATAGGGTAGAAACAAAATAAATGTGCCAACATTATGGATTACCCTTTGTGGCTTAGAATGGCTTAGTTCTTCGAACAGTTGCTCTACGCTCCACACTTCCGTGCATTATTGACCAGAATGACACACCTAGAATCCAGACACAATCAAGAATATTATAAGAATAATATACCATTATATATGACGGAAACGGAAAGGCTCGTTAGCTCGATTACTTCCTGGTGAACACTCCTGTCAATGTCATTCCTACCACAATGGAACGCGGCCAATGCATTCTCTTATATATTCGAGAATACATTGCTCTAACAATATTTACATTAACATGGTACAGCAGTGCATTCTCGCATATATTGGAGGCTCCCTATGGGAGACATGTATATATAAGAGAATACACTGGCACTTAATGCTGCATCAATGCAGCTCACACCGAGAAAGGGTTAAATCAAGATATTTCACATATCACAGCAAATATCAAGACCAAATACAAACTAATATTGTATCTCACGTGACTTTGTTATTGAAATCAAGCTTTCCGATTGGTTGGCTACTCGACTCTATTAGTCGTAGTTGTATACTACGCCTTCAAGTCTCTCCCATCGTGCACTATGTATATGTAGTTTTGACTACTAAAAATAGTAACGAACACTACATCAAACTTTGTTCTGAAACTACTTGTTATTTCGCCGCTGATCCAAATTAAAGCTTCAGTAAGGCGAACATCAATTGTCTGAACTTAGTAAAAGTTGAAAATAGTAGTTTCCTACTGCTAAATCAAAATTACATAGGTTTTCTCTGGAGTCCCGTTGCGTTCCTGGTTTGCCTTTAATTTCTGCATTTGTTCGATACAATATAATAATTAGAGCATGACTTGTCGTGAAATACGCCGATATAGTGCATAGTGCGGTTGTGTAGTTCACTCCGCTTCGCGTCGTGAACTACACAACCTCACTATGCACTATATCGGCGTATTTCACTCCAAGCCATGCTCTATTTATTAAATAATAGCTGTACGGGTGGCTTGGCCTACACGTATTAACACAACGTGTTAATTACGCCCTATGGCTGTATACTGCCATGCTGATCTGGCCGTGTCAATGGAGCTATGGAGCTATGGGGATACATAGGTCAACACATTTCGGGTTTCACGCGATGCGAGTAATTTTAGGAAATTGTAGTAGACGAAGAGTAATGTAATATTCCCACAATATAACCCAACAGGTAACATCCAACGTTTTTTCTGGGGATATTTTCCAAGATTAGTAATATAACCAATACATCAGGTATCATTTTCAGAAGATGTAATTTAATTTCGGCAAAAATAAAACAAACTGTTTTATCCGCATACGCCAAATATTACGACAAATCAAAAAAGCGAAACGACGGTAAAAAAAAAAAGGTAACGAAAACAACTTCGATAAGAAATGATTAATCAACAATGTCTGACGTTGCATGTATGATATATACCGTATAATAATATATAATAGTTAAATAGTAACATATATAATAAATGTGTTGTATTTGCACTGTAGTTTTATGAACTGTTTTATGTTTATATATTCGTTACTTGTGCTATTTTTGACGAATAAAATTTATATAAAAACTAAATTAAAAATAGGAGCTATGAAGCTATGGGGATATACATATATATATTGATTAATAACGTATATTGCGAACCGGTTAGACGTTTTTGCAGATGTATGTATTCGCGGATGTATCTTCGCGGATGTCTCATTGTTGCAGTATGTAACTTGTATGACCACGTTAATTACTTTCGATATTCAGGTATGAACAATGGCTGGGCCACTCTTGAAGATTTTATTGGGGGAACACAATGCATACGGTAATATATATAATAGCTAACATTGCTGATGAAGTATGTCTCAGTTGGAATGTAGACTAAAGGTGATATTGCGAAGTATCGGGTGAGTATTTAATCCGATTAGTAGATTTTTGGTCCGCATTTAGAGGCTCTATGGTGTGGTGAATGAGAAACCTGCAGTAATAAGCCGTAGTTGTTGTAATAATTTGAAGGATTCGTTCTTTTAACGGAATTCTGAGGTGGTGCATTCATGAAACCAATATATTTTATATGATAATTTATATATGTGCCTAATAATATGATCTTGAGGGCGTTACCATTTCTGGCTATGGTTTTCTTAATTTGTATAAAAGCCCACCATGTGACCATTGCATGCAATAATTATATACGTCCCTTGGACAAGGGGATAATCAGATAGAGATAGTAACTTAGAAAGTCATTATCGGAATAAATCCACAATGACGCCGCAAATATTCGTTATAGGTAATCAGTTGCGGGACAGAAATTTAGGGGTGGAGAAATTCATGTCTCGCACTGATCCGAGAATGTATATACATATATATATTGAGCTGGGTTAACTGGCCCTGGTATAGTGCCACGGTGTTGGTAGGTACTGATCAATTATATAGTAGTTTTTTTTAGATTATCATTCAGGAAAAGAAACACTATAGTACAAGGACAATTTGGACATATTGCTTTTATATAACTTGCTCCGGTATTATACCAAAATAACAAATATATAATTTTTTTGTTAATCTGTAAAACTCGTTTTAAAGGAATGATTATAGCGTTGTTCGCAAACAAACACAAGAGAAACAACTAATGTAACATATAATTCACCTAAAGGTCAATGAAATGTTTATGAAAGAAAGATATTTAATACAAAATATTGTATTGTTATAAAAATAGCCACATTTTCTGTCTCAATTCGCGAAAACAAATTGAAAAAACTAAATTTACCTTTGACAGAAATTTCCTACTCTCTAGTCTCTCTGACTCAAATGTTTTATTCCGTATACCCCTACATGCACCTGTATAGAAAGTTCAGAATGGAGATAGATAACCCTTAACTCTTTGGTGGTTGGGTAAATCATTTATGACGTCATACCCATGGGAGAATATATTTTGCAAATAAACTGAGCAAAATAATAAAATTGAAAATATATATTCTAATTTGGCCTGTATATATTTAGGAGGCGATTTTAGCCTATATACGAGACGATTTTAGCCTATATAGGAGACGATTTTAGCCTATTTAGGAGACAATGTTTGGAAGTTATTTACACAGTAACATGATATTACAATAGAACTACCGCAAATGACATATATATCGTTCCACCCACCAACCGTACGTCGTTCTACCCGCTAAAGGGTTAAGTTCTTAACAAGCATTTGCGTGGCTAGAGGTTCTTAGTAGGGTCGGGGATGGGCTTTCCAACTTGGAAGTTAAAAAATGCACCCCAACTGAAGCAGACCGAAATGTTCATGTCCGAGATATTTCATGTGTACCCCCCCCCCCCCCCCCCCCCCCCGCCCGCATTGGGTTAGAATGTTCCAACTGGTACATATCAAGCTTGTTAAACAGTTACTACCCAACACCTCGTGTGGTTTAAAATTTCCAACTGATGCCCATTTCAGTCCAAAACATTGATCGAAACTACAAAACTATTCTATTTTGGGTCTATTACAACACAATTCATGCACACTAAATAATGGTTGCCATATTCAACTATATCAGAACAAATCTAGTCTACTTTTGGTCTTATATTTCGAACTAATGTGCCAGACACGACATTTCCCACCACACCCCCTGTTGTCACGCCCCTGTTGCCACAACGATAATCAACATTTTCAAAATATATGTTTTCAATAAGCTGAATAATTGTCTAAAAACAACCACTTTTTCTGTCCAAGTTTGTGGAAAATATTTCCGAAGTCAGAATCTCTTGTTGACTTGTTTCTCCGACTCGACGTAATTGATTTATAATTTATAATGTATCTATGAATCTAATCAGACTCGACGTAATTGATTTATAATTTATAATGTACCTATGAATCTAATCAGACTCGACGTAATTGATTTATAATTTATAATGTACCTATGAATCTAATCAGACTCGACGTAATTGATTTATAATGTGCCTATGAATCTAATCAGACTCGACGTAATTGATTTATAATTTATAATGTACCTATGAATCTAATCAGACTCGACGTAATTGATTTATGATGTACCTATGAATCTAATCAGACTCGACGTAATTGATTTATAATTTATAATGTACCTATGAATCTAATCAGACTCGACGTAATTGATTTATAATTTATAATGTACCTATGAATCTAATCAGACTCGACGTAATTGATCTATAATTTATAATGTACCTTTGAATCTAATCAGACTCGACGTAATTGATTTATAATTTATAATGTACCTTTGAATCTAATCAGACTCGATGTAATTGATTTATAATTTATAATGTACCTGTGAATCTAATCAGACTCGACGTAATTGATTTATAATGTACCTATGTCGTAATTGATTTATAATTTATAATGTACCGATGAATCTAATCAAAACTTTCTGGGAAGAAATACGTCATCTTTAAAGGGGTACTGTACGCCTTTTTCAAAAAATTCCCGGTAATAATAACGATCTAATATCGATAATATATATATAAATAATTAAATTGAGTCTAAGATGTATTCTGTAAACGTTTCTAGTTAATAGGTTCACTTAAAATAAAAGTAAATAATTTGATAGAAATATAATTTATGGCTGGAGCCATAAACTAATACGAATTTCCGTGTACAAGACGCAATCAAATTAATTGATGGATAGTGGATTGGGTAACGCGTGGTACACATACATGATCGTGTAAAATTATGTTGATACGGGTCGTAAATTCAAGCCACTCATTGACTGGTGACTATAAAATAACGTAAATATGCATATAGTATAACATTTATTTCATACATTTGCTTGAAAACTGTACAAAAATTACTCGACAACGACAATTTGTATTTTCGCATTCGGCTAATCTACCATCAGTAACATTACTTCGTACTCAACAGACTTTAAAATAATGGAAATCTGGTTACCTTATTCTACGACTCAGACTATAGAAACCAATAACAATATTTGAGTACGGTATCCCTTTAAACATTTGAAAATGAGGTCTCCAACAAATACAAAGAGCGATAATAGTTTAAAGACTGAAGTATATGACTTACCTGTGATATCGGACTATAAGTTCTGCGCATACTAAGCTCTTATTGTCAACACGACGTCGTGTACATGGCTAAGTACGCACTTCAGAAAGCGAGGTACATCGTGTGCAAATTAGCAGGAACGAGGATATGAATCTTATGAATAATGCAGGTGTAATTATTGGTATTCGGACGAGCCGCATCGCATCCAATTGGTTCTTAAAGAGATGCATGACAAATATGTACTCTTTTGGGAATAGGTTTGCATGCAGAGGAAAGGTGGTGTTATAAAATTATGTCTGCATCTTAAAAAGGCATATCCTATTTAAATGTCAGCATGGATAATCCTTATAACTGAGTCGCGGCAACATTGGATCCCTTCAGCCCGTTCCGTTTTTTTTAATGATACGGGTCAAAGTTCTGGAGTAGCATTCCTTTAATGCTACTTCAGAACTTTGACCTGTAGCACTAAAAACGGAACGGGCTGGATTGATCAAGTATGACGCGACTCAGTGACAAGGAGTAATGGAACAGGAAGCATGTGTGTTATTTAAAAATTAGGAATAATTTTTAAAACTTGAATCCAAAATACTGGAGCCAGATGGGATTTGCGGTGTGCATAATTATATAAGTTACTTTATTTCTTCCACCGGAAAATGAACACCAAACAGGTGACTGCATGGTCTACACAAATTGATGCCTCAGTGGATAAACTTCCGACTTATGCTAATTAGTGTACGTTCACACATTGGCAGATTATAATGCCTTCAATTTAAAAGGTACTCAATCCGAATCGATAGTCCCCATATCGTCAGATTCAACAACAACAACACAACAACAACACAATTTTTGAAATGCCGCTTCAGTTGCCCAAAAATAATGCTAACCACAGTCAACTATAGTATAAATAGGTGATATTTATCAACATTTTGTTTAACGAAATTTGACCGGATTGCAAAATAGCTAACACCCAAAGTCACTTGATTTTAGAGTTATCCATCTTCATCCGCAATTAATCCGAGACCGTCGGCTTGACGAATATTTGCTAGGCCGCCACAAATTACATATTTCAGGAAATAACATATTTAAAAAACCGATATCTGATCACTCTGAGCTTTGATCAGACTCGAATCGACTCGAATAAAATATTTTGTCCCCCCCCCCGAAGCCAAAGCAATAGTAATTTGGGAGCGTTAATTCTGATTGTGCATCTTTAACTAACATTTGTGTGGAATTTGTCATTCAAATATGTTTAAAGAATTAATCGTACAGTAGATCGTGTCGTTTCATCACACTAATAAGCGATAAAATAGTCCAATACAAATAATCCTTGATGCCAAAAATTAATATTTAAAAGTGCACAATAGAGAACCATCATATAAGCGAGATCACTGAGTCGCGGCCATATTTGATTCATCCAGCCCCCGTTCCGCAGTTTAAGTGCTACAGGTCAAAGTTCTGGATGTGCATTCCATATATGGAACGTTTGAATATTCATGATTCCATATATGGAACTCAAAAATATTCAAAAGGTCATATATGGAATCATGACTATTAAAAAATTCAATATATGGAATGCACATCCATAACTTTGACCTACAGCACTTAAACCGCGGAACGGGGGCTGGATGAATCCAATATGGCCGCGATTCAATTATCTCGCTTATTGCCAGGTAAATGATCCAGCTATGTGAATGTATAGCCTTAGAATCCATGATTTTCAAATTTTGAATTGTGTTCGTGTCAATGATGGCGAATCAGGCCCATGCACAACCCAATAGGTTACCTCCTTGGAATAAAAGGATATAGAACGACACAAGTGTGTGGACTGGTTAACGTTATTGCACGAGTTTGTTGTGACACGATGGTAAAAGGAGAAATGTATACGTAGATTCGTGTTTTCATATCGACACGACAAACAAGTGCAAAAACGACAACGTTATTGTTTATTGTTCACCTCCATCAAATTTGGAGAGCATATATACAAAAGACAAATGTACATATATAAGTATGCAAAAAGTTATCAGAATCGATTAATTGCCCAAATATAATGCTAACCACAGTCAACGGTAGTATAAATTTGCCCAAAACCTGTTATTTATCAACATTTTGTTCAACGAAATTTGGCCGGTTTGTCAAATATCTGACACAAAAAAAGCCACTTGATTTTAGAGTTATCCATCTTCATCCGCAATTTGTTCCGAGAACGCGTCTTCTCGTCGACTTTTACTGGACCACTCAAAATTACTGGTGGTTAAAAATAATAGATTTCAAAAATCGACATCTGATCACACTGAACTTTGATGGGTGGGTTCCTCGACTCGAATAAAATATTTTTACCCCCCCCCCCCCCCCCGAAGCCAAGAAAATAGTAATTTGCGAGCGGTAATTCGGATTATACATCTTTAACATGTGAATACAACTTTCGTGTTCCATATTTATTGCACACACAGAAGAGTCTAGCTTCTCGCTTCTATAGTATCTGAGTATGCTGAAATATTAGGCGATAATGCTTTATTTAGTTTAAACTTGTTATTCGTTTAGACTATACCTCATAATTTAGTGAAGACGGTTTGTTACAGTTTACGTTGTCAGCGTAATATTGTTTTTTGTTTTTTTTTAATTCTTTATTGACAATATATACATGGACATATTCATATATTTAAAAAACAGCATAATGACAATAACAGAAATAATGTCCTGGGAGGGGAGACTTTCGCTCGCAACTCACACACGCCTTACACACGTTCAAAATCGAAGACACCTCGTGCGTGTTTTTGATTACACAGACTATGCTTATAACTGGAATGTCACCAGAAATCGTTTCGTATATGCTTTTAAGTATACATGTAATTTATAGTCTCCGATATGAAAAAAATGCCTCTATCCGTGCCCGGAATTTATATAGCGTTAATTCGACCAACCATCAACAAGTGAAAAAACGAACATAATCACAAATAGTTATTTGTCCTCAAAGTATACTTGACAGGGCAAGGTATATCTCACACCATTCAAATTCGAAGTGGTTAAGGATATCTCTCTTTAGTGTTATATATTTATCTAAGCGGTATCTCTCATCAAGTTCATGTAGAAATGATTTAAGGGATAAGGTATCGGGGTCAAATTTGGTTTTGTATATGTAATATTTAAGCAATGTCAGAAATAAATTTTTCAATGAGAAGACAAATGTTTTTGTTATTGACCAATTTTGAACTCTTCCGTATTCGCAAAATATACAAATAGCTGTGCAATAAAGTGTTTCCCCATTACCTTAGATTATGTGTAAATCCCACGATTAGGTATGTATACGTCCGGTTGACGAAGTCGTGCGTCCAGATCTGAGATGGGTTTAACAGGAGTAGTATCCATGTCACTATTTACATCCACTCGTAACATGAAACGATTTATTCCGAAATAATAATATGTTTGCCTGTGTGATCAGTGTTAAAACGTGAGCTTAGTGTGGGCTTCAATATATAATTAAGCACAACGTACCTTTAAATTAGATGCAATATTGATAGAAATTTAAATCGATGTTTGTGATCTGAATCGGAACATGCTTTTAATACAAACTTCGATTACTTCCAAACACGCCTCGTGTGATAAGAAACCAAATCTATAAGTGGAATAATGTAGGACAATTGGCCTCTCAACTAATTACACGTATATTGGCAATGTGTTCATGAAAATGATTAGGAATTATTTGTGTCGGGTAATTGCATTTTGATGTCGATACAATCCTTGTGTCAGATGATTGGAACTCGATAGCAATATTTAAAATGCAATGAAGAGGGACGTATAAAACAGCTTTGTGTGAGCTCTCTCAACCCCACACACAATGGCAAAAATAAATAAATAAGTAAATACATAAATAAATAAAAATAAATAAATAAAAAATAATTCGCTCCAAAAACCATGGTATATCAGAGTTGTAAATATCAAACATAATTTATTACATATCACTTGTTTCCAAAAGTACAGTATTATTATTGTTCCATATTACAAATCCCTATGGAAGTACGCTCCATACGCATCTCGTTGATGTCAAATGACGTTCGCATCAACCATGAAACCGGAACTATAAAATAAAAGCATCAAACATGACAAAACAAGCCCTGTATGTGTGCCTAAATAAATCATGTAAGTCTGTATTTTAATGCACGGAATCTAGGACGGGTGGCGTGTAATAAACACAGAACGACACGTGTGTTAAAGGTACGGTGGCGTTCGTTGCCGAAATATTCATATTTGTTCAAATCGCCATCAATAGATGGAATATTAAAATATATATAGTTTTGTTCATATGCCAAACATAATCAGCGCGTAAGGGTACGTTCATACAGTGGCAAGTTTGCACGGTATGGTTTGCAGGCATTTTGTCGTAGAAAACGATATGGTGCCATAATGTGAACGGAAACAAGCACATAAAGTGCATCTGTGCCACAGCTAACTACGTGCGAAGTAAAATCTCTGTAGTTCCACTAGTAACGATGCTACCGGAATTTGCCTGTAAATATCATGCAATTATCTCTCAAGAATAAATCATACAGGTATTTGAAGGCAAATTCCAATAGTAATGTTACAAGTGGAATTAGATAAATGTTACTTCTCATGTCTTTGACTTTGGTAAAGATGCATGCTAGGTGCACGGTTACGTTCATATTCTGGCACCATGTGGTGTTTTATGACGAAATGCCCGCAAAAACATACCGTGCAAACTTGCCAGCGTATGAACGTAGCCTATATTTTCGTCAATACGTACGATGGTGTACGTAAACAATAGCCTACTCGTGTTACAGAAGTTGTGCTTCTGTTTACATAACACAGCGCAATTCTATTGGTTAATCACACACAACTAATATAAACGCTCTTTATTATATCCATATCAGGAAAACAGTAACAAATAAGGCTCTTTATGTTTACCATATCCGGATATAAACAAAAGCCAGGTAACGTAACGTTTTTTACTTTTGTTTACATAACAAAGGAAACAAAATTGACAACAACATACTGTTTATGCCATATTTCTGATTGGTATAAGAACAAGGTCTGTCTATATTTTACTATTTTTTCTGTTTATGGCGGTTTTTGACGGAGGTGAATATTTTAACAGCAATACCCATCGCCAACGCCGCCCGTATCTTCAATGGGTCTGCGCCTCTCGTTCTATCCTTCCGCGCTAACACGCGCATGTCGTATCAACAAAACCATTAACACACTCGTATCATTCTGTGTATGTATTTGCCACTTAAAAATGAACATGGCGTTCCAGAACAATTGTAGTACCAAACCTAATTTGCATCTTGCTAATTCTATTAAAACGATTGTTATGTTTAATGTAGACTTAGTCGTGTAGATATCAAACAAAGATGTTTGTATTGTAAAAGTAATCATGTATGTCACCTTAAATTATCGAAAAATTAATATGAGAGACATGGGCTGAAATATATATATTTACCGCGATATGTACTCTATTCAAGTGGCGCCTCTCGGGGATACAGATTTTCGTTCCATAAACTGCAGTGCATACATAACTTTATCTGATATTATTGGAACGAAATTTAAATGGGATAATAAAATTCTGCAAAAAAATCTGCTAAAAGACATGTTGTTTTACACGCAAAGGGGGCTATGAATTAATTAACCTCTTTAACATGAATTGAGAGTGATTTTCTATTAAAGGTACGGTTGGCCTTGGCGGTGGGTATTCTGTGAAAATATTTACACCCGTCAAAAACCGCCACAAACAGAAAGAACATCAAAATGTAGACAGACTTTGTCCGTATACAAATAAGAAATATCGCATAAACAGTATGTTATTGTCACCTGTTTGACCATTGTTATGTAAACAACAGCATAAAAAGTTACTTTTCTGGTGTTTGTTTATATTATGATGGTAAACATAAAGAGCGTTCTTTGTTGGTGAATTCCTGATATGGAACTAATAAAGAGCGTTTATGCCATTTGTGTGTGATTAGCCAGTAGCATTGTGCTGTCTTCTGTAACACAATCAGGCTCTTGTTTAGGTAAAATATAGTAGGTCTTTGTGATAACATGCTGTTTACGCGATGGTCACGGTATATATGAACGAAACTGTATGCGTTTTAATGTTTTTCTGTTTACGGTGATTGGAACAAATATGAAAATTTTCGACAACTAAGGCCTCACGTGCCTTTAAGAAATATGCGAATGCGCACACTGAATTTCTCAATACAAAGTAAAATTTGGATCTGATCTTGACAAATTTAATGGTTATCTATATATATTATACTAGCAGGTGACCCGACTTCGTCCGGGCTTTGACCTTGAATTGACAATTTTGAAGGTCAAGGTCAGGTCGGAGTCACTATTCGACCCATCCAAAACACTCCCCGGACAAAATTACCCGTAGGTATCAAATTTCGTCGAAATCCGTCCAGCAGTTTTCCCGGCCATAGCTAACAGACAAACAAACAGACAGAAGTCCCAAAATATATATTAGATCATTTGTGGGTACCCGTTTCAAGGTGAAGGTCACCTCGGGCGAAAAAAAAAATGACCCGATGAAAATCTCCCCCATTCACATGAACCCCTAAGTACGAACACAGACATAATAATCACGCAACACGCTCATGTCTGTACACAGACACAACACGCTCATGTCTGGACACATACACGCTCTTTATCAACGACACCGCGGATAAGAACGCTCTTTAACTATCACGCGATTAACCCATGAATTCCCATTTCGGTGGCGGGGGATTGGAGAATGAGTGCTCTGACGTTCTCAGAAGCGGTGCGATGACACTCAATCTGGAATTTTACCCTTAGATAGGAAGTTTGGGCTCAATCCGTCTGGCAGTTTTCCCGGCCATAGCTAACAGACAAACAAACAGAAGTCCCAAAATATATATATATATTATTCTAAATCTCCTGGACCTAACCCATGAACTACATGCACATCATTGTGTTGGTTGGTTGCTTTGTAGAGCTAAATCACTTCGACTTTTCTCATTTCGAAATCGGCTTGGCCGTTTTTGAGTCCATCGATTACAGATAGACACACACACAGACACACACACAGACACACTCACAGATCTTCCAAAATATATAATAGATATTATTCTAAATCTCCTGGACCTAACCCATGAACTACATGCACATCATTGTGTTGGTTGGTTGCTTTGTAGAGCTAAATCACTTCAACTTTTCTCATTTATAGTAGTGGTTGTGGAGAAAAAGACAACCATGTGAATATGCATTGACATAAACCTTTAAAAATATACAATATTGATATTATTGAGCAATGATTTTTCCTTCAAACCATGCCAAGTCTTTAAGCCTTATACGATCACAAACTCAAGGGTGTAAGTATCCAAATAAAAAATCCCATAGACCCATATCCATTGCAAGTTAGCCTTAATGAATTTTGACTGCATAGACGACGAATAAGGCAGAACATAACAAAAACATTTTAATTACTAAAATTAAAACTAACAAAAAAATATGACTAATGTACACATTGTCACCTATCTTCCACCAATACTTGTGTTGCCCCATTAGTTTCTATACATTTGTTGACTTCCCGTAACACGTGACCTAGTCGCCTATCCACGGCCTGCCATTGGGCGTCACTCAGCACTGGGGCAATAGCATCTGCTGACGTTACACGCTTTAGAATACTGCTCAGGACACCATGTTGGTACCGCTCCAATTCATCATACAGGGACTTCCGGATCCTAAAATAGAACGAGCATAATTTATTCTCTTTACGAAGAGCCTGAAGAGGAGCATTCCTAAATAATATAAGGCGGCAAGGCCGTGACTAGAGTAGCCCAATTTTTCTTCATTGTTCCCCATTTTGAAAATTATCGGTAGTATAATTATGTACAATAATTCACAGCAAACATATGGTGGAAACGTGACGTTGTGACGTGACGATCGTTAACTTCGAAATGCCATCTCCGGATACAGCCGGCCGCAGCTCTGATCGAAGTCAGCCAAAACCTTCCCAAGAGTAAAACCGACGAAATGATCGATTCACGTCAATTTGTGACGTCATGATTGTACATGACACCCCTGGACATTTTCCAAAGGACATTTCACTTCACTTGATCAAATGTCGCACACAATTAAATTTGTATATCAATTTTCGCACCCAAAGTAGACTATATATTGAGTAAATTGTTTTACCATCGGCAGAGACTATATTTAGTATCTATTTAAAATCGAATCAACCTTAAATTAAAAAAATATATATATAATGAATGGTGGTTGATATGTTTGCATGGCGTTCGCAGGTTCAGCATAATTTTATGTGATCAATCTCTCAACAATTGATCGGTCTCTATTGCTGAAGGGAGAGACACGTTTTTAAAATTCCCAAGTCGTCCATGTATACTAGACAGATCCACACATACTTACATGCAACACTGGTAGAGGGGTGCCAATATGGTGCGTTCATCACGAGACGGATTTCCAAAACTGCAAATGGAACGGAATTTCTTAAATATATATCGATGGAAACTCCCTAAGTCAAATGGTAAAAATATTATATAACAAAAAGTAAAACGAAATCATTTATGAGAATAATCTATCACGAAGCTGTTGACAGCTTAAAAATGTGGAAAATCATATATTCATAATGCATAAACTGGATCCGTCTATTTGAAGATTATGACTTGAAGAATATTCAGACAGATCTCATAATTTTGGAAAAAAAAATGTAGATATATCCATAGAACAGTATATAAATGTTTGTTCTAATAATACGGGGACTATCTACACCATGAGAAAGCTTATGTATAAGTATTTTCTACATTTCGGACATCAGTGAGACAAGGAACGCACTTTATTGTTCCATGCTCTAAATGATAGAGACTGAGGTGTATAATGTTCTATCGCTAAGTGGACACTTTGGGAGAGCAGATGTTCGTAGATGTATATATGCTATCTATATGTTCAACGCCATCCTTATCATTTGTTCGGATACTGTATTTGTTTTTATTATCCACCAATTTACATATTTTATCACATGTTATTTTAATGAAGAATAGAAATAAAAATCATATCTAGTCATCCTGATAGTTTCGTTGGTCCGAAATTACCGTCAGGTGCCGAAACGTCCGAATTGCCAAACAATTTGGTGCCGAAACGTCCAGGCGCCGAACTAAACGCCAAGTGCCAAAACGTCCAGCATTCATTACAACCACCCCTACAGATACATAATCCCCTGTCATTTGGATTTACTTCTACTAAGTTCTCTAGAGGAATATTGTGCTCATATTGGTCCATTTCAAACTAGGTCTGCTCCTTTAATCTTGGGACAAAGATTGAACGAACCTTTTCGCATTGTCCATAATTAGTACCATGGAATCGGTATGGCCACCTAGGGTTTCGTAATTGTGGCGATCCGCATTTGCAATGAGGTAGTCCAGTACAGTTGTGTCAATCAAATCGAGAAGGCGTGGTCCATCTCGAAAGGTTTCTCCCTTACGGACCAGATCGCAGTAATCGTCAGACACCTCCCACCTGAAAAATGCAAATAAACACCGAAAGCTCTTTATTGCTCTGTTCTGGGGTAAACCTTTTTCTTTTTTGAGACGATCGTTTTCACTTCAGTTAATAGTACCAAAGGAATATATATATAGTGTCAGATAAATAAAGTATTATCTATAAAGAAACCTTTGAATATAAAATAATAATTGAATACTATCCCAAATTTTGGAAACCGAACACTCGTTTTATTTCTGTATCCATATTCACACTCAAACTCCAGGCAGCATTATCTCCCATCGTTCCGCTGAGATACCACTGCCATAAGGACATTTGGTAAGGATTTCTTACGTGTTCTTATGTTTTATGATTAAAATTGTCGATGATCTGGCTCATTTCATATTGTTCTTATCAATACCGAAAGAATTACCATTATTGCAAACTGTTGGTGGTCAAAATAAGATAATAGGTGACTAAATATAGTTCCGACGATATGTAAAAATAGATGTATCGGTCCGCAAAGTATCACCCCTGTGGCAGTGCTATATCGCAGTGATAACGTAGAGGGCGCTGCATATAGTTTGATTCACACTTGAATCCGTCCCACATCCCGTTCTCGGTAGTTATATATACCGGTACGCCCGTTCTCGGTGTGCATTTTTGTCTACACTGCCAAAATGGAGTGTACACTGTCCGAAAATCCCGTAATTTTTACCGGAAAGCACCCGTGAAATTGGTCTAAATTCTCAGACGGGGCCATTAATGTGGAATTTACCGTGATCCGATAAGTAACCGTCACCATGTAAGCGGTCGCATAGAGTTACTACGCCTTTGCCGATCCCTCAGATTTAACAAGAAAACCATAGTCAGAAATGGTAACGCCACCAAGATCGTATTATTAGTCATAAATATAAATCATAATATAAAATATATTGGTTACATGAATGGACCGCCTCAGAATTCCGTTAAGACAAGTAATTCTTCAAATTATTAAAATGAACTACGGCTTATAAATTACTGCAGGTTTCTCATTCGCCACACCAGAATGCTTCTAAATGCGGATCAAAGCTAAGAGTGCATGGCACATGCAGCCATTGTTCATAGACATTTTGCAGATAGCGAGAATGATGCATGCTGGGAACGAAAGTATCCACAGCAAAGTCATGTGGTTTCGGAGGCATGCGTTTATTATAGGGGATTTATGGTGGGCCTATTAAACTAATTATAACTTTGTTATCTGTCATAGTTTATGCGTGAAATTTTAAACATATATACCATGGACATATACCCCTTCCAGAATGTTGAAAAACATTTTCAGTTGCTCATCGTATTTTTATAGACGAAATAGTCCGAAATTTCAGAAAATTGCGCTAACTGCTCAATGTTTTAATGTGTTACAAAACGTCTGATAAAAATAGTTCTATCGGGAATATTAACACCATTTTTTTTCAGAGAACATAGAGTAAACATAGTCCTATCGGGATATCGTAAAGGAGATTAATTAAAACCCTCAGACTGCCGAAACTGACGACATTAAATTCGCTTTTTCGTGTCCCACGGAAATGAAACGTGTCTGTCCATTGATCACGTTATTTATTTGACATAGTATTTTTTTTTCTGTTGTATTTGAACACTTGTTGCACGTGCAGGCTGCACGATCATAATAACTTCAACCGATAAGCGCCGACTGATACCCGCGCAACAGTTTGTCTCAAATAAATTGTTATCAAAACGCAGGTTTATGGCCGCGGACATAAGCCGATTAAGTGTAATGTAATTTATCCATGAACTTGACTGAAAAATTGTGATTCTATCACCATTAGCCACGAAAATCGGACCTCTAAACAGGCAAGTTTGATTTTCGGGGGACACAAACAAGCGAATTTATTGTCGGCAGTTTTGGCAGTCTGAGGGTTAATTAATCCCGAATTAAACGGAACTACTTTACGATAGTCTGATAGGACTATGTTTACTCTATGCATGTTCTCTGAAAAAATTGTGTGAATATTCCAGATAGAACTCTTTTTATCACACGTTGTGTAACACCTTAAAACATTGAGCAGTTATAGCGCAAACCGAAATGTGTTGTCTTGCAAGATATCCCACCGCTTTAGCTAAATTTACCTTCCTACAATATCCATAAAGAGGATCATATATTATATACCCACGGTTTTAATTATAGAATATAAAATATATTGGTTTCGCGAATGACCAACTCAGAATTCCGTTAAAATAACAATAACAACCAGCACCTATAACGAACCGTTTTACTGGACTTGGCCTACTGGTCGCGTAGTTCCGACTTTTAAATAAACGGAATTTCCAACTCTATAAATAAATAAAAGCCCCACAATGCATTCGCCCTGTCCACCACGCAATATCAAAATCTCAGCAGCTAGATACACCACAGGTGGCGTAATTACTTTTTGTGCTCGCCTGCGAACTACAAGGCATGGGTTGGAACCCTCGCTATGCCACGCTGATCTGATCACTGCCACCACGCATACGGAATGTAAAGAAATCTGACATTTTTTGTATGTTACAATTGATTGTGGGCTGGGAAAAATATAATAGGTTAAGTGTTTAATTTAAATTCCGTCAAACATTCAGTGTAAAGTGCGTGGTTTTATGTCAATTAAGAGTTGAATCGTTTCTGTTTTGTAACTTGTGCCCCGATCCCTATGTATATTATCTTTCTAGATACATTAAAAATGTTTAAAGTAAAGTAATCGTTTCTGCATTCTAAATGATTTCGATCACATTTTAACCTAAACAGAATTCAAGTTTTAAAAGTTTCGGGCAATATAGGTTTTTGTTTGTAAATTTACGACAATTTGATTCCAACATCTGATACAATTAGTTCTTATATTGGCAACTTTTAAAAGTTCCAAGTTCACTTGGTTAAGTATTTTCAATCCTTACCTGGCTTTCTTGTCATCTTTATACGTCCGTTGCCATGGGTGCCGATGGTTTGTCAGTTTGAATGTGGACGGCAGCCACAACACTACAGCACCCTCTAGTATATCCCCGACTGCACAGACTCCGGTGTCCTTGCCTTTGCAATAATAACATCGACCGAAGAAACATGTATTCGGACCTGAAATCGTTCAGATTGAGTTATCGTTGTGCTCATTAGCGAGGTTTAGATCCGAAACTCATTTCTCCATAATATTTTGCCGCCATCCAAAGCAACACGTGTTGGTGGATTGCAACGTTGAAGAAGCCCTGCACATGTGAAAACCGCTTCCATGCACGAGATACTCACATCATTCCATGACGTATACATAAATGTACATAAATCGAGTTCGCATAATTTGGTTATGCTTGAGTTTTTTTCTGTAGGAGTTTATATACGTATTAGTCATCATTGAATAGAATTGTCATTCGTGGCAGGAGTGATCGCCATCAGCAATATTCCATGTTTATCCGCCTGCATACAATCATATGAAACGCGGTATGGATTATTTAATAAATAGAGCATGTCCTGTCGTTGACTACGCGGGTATTGTGTCCAGTGGGGTTGGTATAGTTCACAACGCGAAGGGGTGAACTATACCCATCACACTGGGCACTATACCCGCATAGTCAACAAGACATGCTCTATATTTATTATATTTCACCGAATAATTGTAACTTGTAACACGATGAACATGTATACTACACACAACTGTATCCCACCGACAGAAACTGCTGGATTGTTCAAAGTCACTTCATGAGAATTAAGTTAATAGAAATCGAGATCCACTCTGAAAACAGATAGGATTATCCACGTAACGATAAAATGTTTAAGAGAAACGTCGCAGGAATGTCTTCAACTCTTAGTTCAATAAGCCGAAACACGTATAGTAATTAAGTTTTATTTTCCACGAAAACTCGAAAGGTGAATTCAACCGAATGTTGCCACTTCGCAAGTTGACGCCCTTCCTGTAAAAAAAAGTGTTCACATCAATGTTTTAATTTCATTTAGACACGCCTTAGTGTATTGGTGCATATATTTCCGCATTTATTTACCCGAAATCGTCGTCTCTGTTGGATGTTTTTCACATGCGAGTGTGAGCTAAATTTAGCACGATCCTATTATACGAGTACAGTAGTGTGCTAAATTAGCATTACCATATAGGAAACAGCTCTTGATCAATTAGAAGGCGCAATTTCTTTGGGTGATGTGAAATATATCATTGTATATATATGTACATCACAAGTAAAGGGCTTGTTAAGAGAGCGAGCAACGAATGAATAAAACCAAATAAAGGTGTAAAACAAACGCATCTCTATTGTTTAGCAATAAAGGTACTCAATCCGATCAGAGGGTCCCCATATCATCAATATACAACAAAACAAAAAAACAAAAAAAACACAACACAACAACAACAACAATAACGTTTCTTCAAAATAAGCTTTTTAATTAGTTATCAGAATCGATTAATTGCAACAAAATAATGCTAACCACTAACCACTGGTATCAAATTTCCCAAAACGTGTTATTTATCAACATTTTGTTCAACGAATTATGGCCCTATTATCACTTGAGTATTCACGAAATTTGGCCGTATTACCACTTGTTTGTATCCATCTTCATCCGCAATTTTTTCCGAGACCGTCCGTTTGACGACGTATTTCTGGGGTAACATATAATTGTACATCTCGAGAAATAAAAAACTTCAAAAATCGATATCTGATTACTCTGAGCGCTTTGATGGGTGGGTTCCTCGACTCGAATCAAATATTTTTTACCACCGAAGCCATAGAAATAGTAATTTAGGAGCGTTAATTCGGACAATGCATCTTTAATTGTGTCAAATGAGAGGTGTTTATTAATCGGACATGGCTCATTCGAGCTTCCAAATGTTGTCTACACTGTTAGGAAAAATACCGTCGTTTTAACGGTCGGAGACCGCGCAACATCGCTGCCAACATTTGACCGTTAAATATACGGTCAGACCGTAGCATGTTCCACGGTATACAACCGTTTAAGTAACTGGCAGACCGTAACCAATAACTGTCAGACCGTTGTATTTTTTACGGTTCAGCACCGTTTAATTAATATCAAGACAGTAACTAATAAAGGTCAGACCAATGGTATTTTTCATGGGTCAACACCAATTTTTTGCTCTTAATTTGCTAATTTACCATAGAATTAGCCAGGTTCCCATGGTGACAATATGATTTCCCGGTAGGCATTATGATTCATATGTTTTTGAATGGTCGAAACTAGTATTATTCGTAACTGAAAAATACATCTTAGTTCTTATGTTACGATCATAGTTTTGATGAAATGTAATCCTCAATGCATAAAGTGATAGACAATACTTATGAAACTTTGCAGTTTGCAGAGGATCAAGCTTGTTATCTGCATCGTAGAATTTAATCCGGAAAAGGCTGCGCACGTGTAATGTGTTCGCCTTTCACTAACTACTGTATACATATGGCTGTAAATAAAAAAACGATATTAGTAATAGCTGATAAGCCAACCCATCACTATTCAGTTATGAGTAATACTAATTTCGACCATTCTAAAACATGAATTGGCATGCCCTTTTAAGCCATAAAAAGAACAAAGCTACATGTTTCATAGTTAAAACTCAAATGTATGTACATGTAAAAGTAAAATATCTTAATGGCATGCTTTTGGTAACATGTAAGGCGTGAAATTGTCCCGTCACTTGTAAACACAGTTTTTGTTTTAACAGGTGAATCCGTACATCATGACAATACAGTACCAGTCAGAAGAAGTGGTATTTTTAGGCGCACCTTTATTGCGATATTGAGCGTGCTTAATTTAGAAAAAGGCGTGATTATAGTACACTAACAAAAATCTGTCGCGCTTATTATTGCAATATTGAACGCAAAATAATACTAAGCGTGTTAAATTTCATACAGACCCGATAGTGTTATATTTATATTAGATAAATACTGTGCATATAGTGTACATATAGCATTTGCAACTATAATTATATACATATCTAAAACATTGTCTATATTTATACAATAAACAACACAGAAGAAGCAACAATCTGATTTAAATGTCACAATTTTGAGCGCAATATGTCGCAATATTAAGCGCAAAATATTGAGATATTAAGTGCAAAATATTGCAATAATATCACAAGCGACATGCTTATATAAGCGTTTCCACTTGCAATATTATTGCGCGCTTAATATACATGTACCACTTCTTTTGACTGGTACTGTATATCAATAACAGCTAGTTGGGATTGGAACCTTCAAGACAACAGCAGATCCCATAATCACTGTGCGCAATGACTTGGCGACAATATTCTCCTGTAGTCGCACATTTTCCATGAAATTTTAAAGCATGATGCATCAAACTGTATACTGTCAGTGAGTCAGCCAAAGATAGTTTGATAAGAACATCCAACCATTAGTATACTCCCGGTAAATTGTCGTAATAACTTGACGATAACATGGCGAATGATGACAATGTCTCATATCCACACGTTTCAATGAAAATTGATGAACACAGGATGAATTGGTCCGTGTAATTGTAAAGTTGGAATTGTAGATATGTGATCATCCGTCACTGCGCGGCGTTAGTTCATTGTTTACGGTGTTGTTGTTGGCACTGAAGCTCTTGTGAATTACACTGGTGCGTACAGTACATGTACATGTATATCCTGTCTTGTAAATGTACTTGCATGTGCTTTGAAACAATCAGATTCAGAACACTGTCAACTAATTTGTCAACATTCTAATAGTAATAGCTGCTCGTTGAGTCGTTGTTGTTATTATTGTCACTATTGGTTGACATCAAAGCTCGTGTTAATTGTACTTGTATCCTCTGGTGTCAGTAAATGTGCCAGTGTATTGATACTAAGTCACAACACTGTCAATTTCAACATCATCACTGAGTCGAATGAAGTCAGACCCCGGATCACGCCATGAATCGATTTGGCATGAATCTTTACTCTCTAATTTAGTGGAAATTGTCAATGATTAAGCCGATTTTCAAAGAATTTAAACTTGTCCGGTTATCAAAGGAACCGAAATCAGACAGTCTTAACAACTGTCCACAATCGAACAGGTAACAGTTTCCCAAAAAACAATAGCTTGGATCAAATATGCAACGTCAAAGAAAAATGGCGAAATGATCTCTGAATGACAAAACGCGAACTTAAACCCGGAATGAGAATAAGTTAACTTACTCATCAATATACGTACCGACCGCATAACACAGAATGAATGCCGTAATATTAAGCGCATATTAATACATATTAAATATCAGCAGAGTAAGATTCAGTCATACTGTATGGAGTCATTGCCGTATATAATATGGTCGCCGATAAATATACTATTGAATTTTGACGGCATGACATTGAATCACGAAAATGTTTAATTTAGACAGTTTCATGGGCACATAAAATAACGGCATGGGACCGTCAAACTGATGAAACGATATGGGACCGTCGATTATGACGGCCCGAAACCGTCGAACCGACAGTAATTTCTAACAGTGTACGTAATTTGGAAGGAGGTATATGATATGTTGACAAATACATGCACGAAATATTGATAAACTGGCTTCATGTGCTCTGAAAAATACTTGCCATGGTCACAGCCATATTTAAGCTGTGTTCAATGTTTCGCACAGAAGTGAAATAAACGTTCTTTATTTCTACCATATCAGGAAGAGATTAACACGGAACATGGATGTTGTTTGTTTTGGGACCCAAACACCGTGTTCAATGTTGTATTTTTTATGATTTCAATGCGTTTTTCTGTGACTTATATATAATACCCACAGAAAGGTAGTTCATGTATTTATCGACCTATTTCGATACAGGGAAAATTTCAAAAGCGAGTATTATTAGGTATATTTTGGAGCGCAAACCGCAATGTGGCTTTACCGTGGCGTGTTCGTTTTTGAGTTGTTAAAGGTACTCAACCCGATAAAACTCCTCTCAATTACAATTTCAATGGCTTCGGGGGTCAAAGCTCAGATTTGTTAGATATCGATTTTAGAAATCTATTATTTTTCATTATCGGGAATTCTTTCTGGCCCAGAAGAATGTCAAAAATTCGTTATTTTTACCCACTTGATTATAGAGTTATCCATCCTTGTCTGTTTGAATATAATTTTGGCGTAATATCTCGAGCAGGTTACCAAATTGACGGCAGTTATTGGTACTCATCTCGAGAACATAAGAATTTTCAAAAATCAATATCTAATAACTCTGAGCTTTGTTTGATGGGTTCCTCGACTCGAATCAAATATTTTTTACCCCCAAAGCCAAAGAAATAGTAATATAGGACCCTCTGATCGGATTGTTGTTGTTGGAATCTGTTGAGATGGGGACCCTCTTTACGGGTTGAGTACCTTTAATATTTGTTTGAGCACTCGCTTTCTTAACGACATGCCCCGTGTTAATTACCTTTGCTGTAAAATGTATCCAGGAGACGCTGAGTAGCAACCGGTTTAATTTCTGTTTCCAGGTTTATTTTTCTACCCGTCACAAGCGGTGTCCGTCGTAACCCTAGCAGCCTGGAATTAAAAAAATAATAATGCATTCACCGGATGCAGGACTGCTAGATGCTATACGTTTAAAAAAATTCTGAACTCAGTTGTAAATTTAAAATTTACTCAACCACATATAGTATATATTTGCGAAACCTCCTTACCCGCATATGCCTGGTGACTTCGGGAGTACTGAAATGAATGCCTATTGTCTTTTTATTATGTAATTGTATATATGTTGTATACTACGTCTCCATTACGTGGAGGAATAAATAATATCTCTCTCTCAACTGCCACGCACTCCCACAAATGTCAGCAATCCAACCTGGCTCCAAATCAAAACACTAGCGCATTCGTAATGAAATGTGGTTCCTCGCCCCTAGCTATATCATCAGGAGTCAGGACCCACCAACATCATATAAAATCAGGGGCGCCGGAAGCATCCAAGGGCAGGGGGGGCAGAGCCTACAAAAAGGGCACTTTTCCGCAAAAGGGGCACTTTCTCCGCAAACTCGGGAAAATAACCATAAATTCATTGTGGCAAAAATCCCTATTTTAATGGTATTTGTCGGTTTTATGGCCGTTTTGTGATAAAATTGACAAAAAATTAATATTCCTTGTGAAATTGGTGGTATTTGGACCCAAAAAGTCACATTTTGCTATAAAAACACGAGATTAAACACACAAAAAGCATTTTCTGTCTCCAGAAAAAGGGCAAGTCCTGCCCCCGCTTGCCCCCCTTGGTCAAGGGCAGGGGGATCAGCTGTCCCCTCTGCCCCCCTCTTCCGGCGCCCCTGTATAAAATTAGCAGGACCATATGGCCAGTGTACGTGTTCCCATGCCATCTTCCACAAGCGACAAAGATCACGTGGATACACGTGACCTGGACCCCTGTCCCGATACCACGAGCCAAATAAAAAGACATTAATTGTTATGTGATCAATTGGTACAGAAACTAGAAGGTGAAGGTTAACATCGACAACTTCATTTCCATCAGTTAAAATGTCATTATTTGTACGAATTCTTGAGCGTTCAGCTAACAGCGACATGACAATGGCTGACGGAGTAACTTGGTGTCCCGCGGGGCGGAGCAACGCTGCGTCAGGTGGTGTAGATTTTCGTGGGTTCGTTTAGTTCACACGGAAGGAGAAAGTCGCACCAGCTCCCACCGTCTGTGTACACACTGTCCTCGCATATTTAATACATATGTGCCGCGTTGGTAATACTCTGTCATTGGGCTAGTTTGAACTCGAGTACAAAACGATTGGAAAGTGTTCTCAGCGTGAATATCTCTCTTATTTTTAAAGCGAGATTTAAGATTGAACCAAAGCAGTACAATATGGCCTCCATGTATGTGTTTATCACATTTTAAAATTGGTAGACAAGTATCAAAAACGTCACAAAATTCACAGAAAACAACGCACAATGCATAATGTGTAGTATATAACACTATACCGGTAGGCCAGCATGGTCATTATGTCCATTATCCCAATCAGGATTAAACAAGAGATTATTTGCTGAATACCCACTGCCAGCTGCAGTTCTATAGTCACACACATCATGCTGTGTGATATTTGTTTGTGTCATATCAAAATGAAATCACTCACTTCAAAAAACATGACCAAAAAAAATCAACGTTCTGTGGTGTAATGAAACGATTCCTCAACAAAACATTCTTGAGAACTCCAAAATTTACTTTTATTTATGGAAATTTCTCAACAAGAGACCATGTACGATTGTGCGTGCGCACAACGTCTGGTTTAATGACGGAAGCTGCGCTGGTGCAGCTTTAAAGGTCCTGTGCCAGTGCATTATCTTATGTATGGGAGTATCCCATATATAAGAGAATGCATTGGCTTACACGGTCAAGGTAAACATAGTTTTAGGCCAATGTATTCTCTTAGAAGTGCGAGGCTCCCTATATGGGAGACTCGCATATATAAGAGAATGCACTGGCACAGGGTTTTCGCACAATTTCAGGAAGCTCCAGCCATGTAAGGGTTAAGTTGGTTAGAAAGTATTACAATTTAATTTTTTTTCACAGGTAATTGTTATTTAGTATATCAAATGCAAGTTTGAGCCAATTCTTTCTTTAGAATTCAAACCAACTGGTTCCCGGAGCTAGTCCATATATCTTCGGCCCTGAAACTAAACCTGGTGATCGCACGCGTGTTAACGTTAAGGACTATGGACACTCATTTTTTGGAAACACTGAACAAACATCAATATATAGAAGAATAGAATAACAATTACTGCGATGTTCCTTTGGCTAAATAATATCAATTTTGATAATTGTTCTAAAAAAATTTAACTTTACACCCAAATTAGCAGTATCAATTTTCGAGTTGCCTGTCTCTGATGTAAACATGTCATTTGAAAATTGTGCATATTTACAGATTGTTTTCCAATCAGAGGAATTTTTTGTCAATATTTCCCGTATGTATTAAATTTTTATGAGTTAAATATGGTAACATGATATATTTTACTCTTCAATTATATAATTGTATCCATGTTCCATTATATCTGTCTCAAAACAGATTCACAAATGCGTAGGGACGCGATATAGAGCATATCTGGTCTTCGTTAATCCTTTCTATATATGCATGTACATGATGGATTCCCCCACTTAGTTATAATAACATGCATTGGAACGGTCTATTATTCAGCTGGAGGGGCGTTCATGAAAAATAAGCAGACAAACAGATAATGAAAGTGCAGAAGGAATCCTATGTATTACAGGTTCATGTTCATATAATAAATTCAACAAACGACCCATAAATGGTAGTTTGTTGAACTTATTATCTGAACATTTAATACGCTTAATGGATAACAATTCATCAAGGAGTATATAGTATACAGAAATGGTTAAGGGTGTCGAACTTTAAATTTCCCAAATGGTTAAACAAAATTCCAACTGACAACAATTAATAAATAAGTAAAACAAATGAATGAAATCCGCATTTATTATACGAAATCTAGGTTGATTAAATTTCCAATACATGTCAGTACGCAAAGTAGCCTACATATCATGACTCTGCCATGTGCCTAAGTAAGCTTGGTCGGTCACACTTTGATATTGACCTTTGGGCAGCTAGGCTGCCATCTATATCGATCGGGATATCGTCATACGCTATTATCCTATGTGGTCAACAACGAAGTACGTACATGGGGCCTGAAGTGATGTCAATGCGACTGTTCGCATCCATCGGTCGACTCGACTGCATGGAGGTTGTCTATACGACACTGCATCTATACGCCAGTTGATCTGTTCGCATTAGACAAAATTTAGATAACATTCACAGAGAGTTGCAAAGTGTTAAAGATGCACTATCTCTTCCTGGCACCACTTTCTACAACAACAAAAGTTCCCTGTGCTGTGCCCGAACAAACACATGACAAACAGTACAGCTGGTGTAACAAATATTTCCACATAACAGTGTTCTAAAAGAAAAATTTTCAACCAAAATGTAGAACTTTTCTAAAAATAGCCACATAAACTGTCCGGATTCATAGAAAAATAATTCATTGAACAAAATAGTTCCTAGTGACAGAAGCTCCAGTTAACTGGTTTCTCTGACTGATAATTATTATTTTACATCCCAAAATTACATACAAAAGGTTCAGGGAAGATATAGACCATCTTTAATTGACGAATATTATTTAATTCATGTCTATAGTTATTTCCAGACGACGTTTTGGAGATATAAATTTATATGCCCAGACGGACAATCGGACACACAGACGAACGGACAAACTGACAAACGAACGGACAACTGACAAACGAACGGACGGACGCAGTCAATCCAGTATACCCCCCATTTTTCTTCGAAAAGTTGGGGTATAATAATGTATGTCCATTTAAGTACAACAAACTTAAGACTTCCAAAGGAATGTTGCCAACATGCCTTCGGGGCACAACCCACGGTGATGGATTGGCGCAACATTGGGCTGGCTTGTTGTTTCACGTTCTGGCAACACGGTGTTTGATGGCTGTGTTAAGCTCCCCGCTGATAAAATTCGAGAAATGCGATGAGAGACGTCGACTGCAATGCATAAACGATGGGTCACGAATGCATGTATGGTACGAACACAAACAAGAAAACTTCGCAAACTTTCCCATGTTTAATACACACACACACGCTGGCTGCTTGTCGAAGCGAGACATCGGCGACACCACACGTCTTAATGGCGATGATGACTCAAGTCGTTGGCGATGTAGTTCGGTTTTGTGTTTGTGCACAGTTCGCTACCTTCGCTTTTATATAGTGCTTTTGATAAGCTGACGCCTTGTTTGGTTTTGATATATTGCCATTGTGGTGTTACCAAATTGTCCATACATGCAGAGGGAGACGGCGTTTGTTTTGTTAGCCATCATCGCCATTCAAGTTCAGTTGCGTTGAGTACATGGTAATACGGGGACTGTGAGGGCCGACAACAGTGGACGACCATGAAGAGAATACAGTATGATTCGAGGTACGTTAATTACATTAAAGTTTACTTGTGAAGGGTGAGTCCCGTGGTATTTCGAGGAACAGGTCTTTATTTATGTCGGGAAATATATGGGTCGTCATATTCATGTGGTTCCATGGCCAACTGCTTCTGATATACCGGTATTATATTTTTGACCATGATATTTAGTTTTAGTCCCGGTCGAACAAACTGATGCGGTTGAGGAATAACATGGTTTATGTTTCTATATACAAACATTTCTTTTGTTGATTTCGATTTCGTAGTCGTTAGCAAGTTTGAACAATTTAAGACAAGGCCGTTATCTGCTAGGGTATATACATGTATAATGTGACTGTCCGTAATTTAAGGAACTGCTAGTGGGCCCCAATATTTACCATAAAATTTGGTAACTTCTTTGGACCACATGACAATTGTTGTTTTACCCACCAGGTGGTCGTTCTGTGTTGTCAACGATTTATTTTGATCAATATCTACAGTCAGCAGTATGTATAGCTGCAAACTATGATTATTATTGCACGAGTGAGTTCCTGATCTTTTTCAGTTTTTTTGGCCCGTCCAAACCTTAAAGTAAAATTACACAGTATTGCTCGGTTTATCATATATCACAATAAATACTTTTATAAACTTTAAAGAAGCATCCAGGGCTACATGCGAAGTCTTATTAAACCTATCTTCATTATTATTTAAGACTCTGTATATATTGTGCATAAAGTAACATATTTTGAGACGAGAAATGAAAAGAAAGACGTTTGATATTGAATACTATATCCATTTATTTAATATAATATCGATAATTTTTCAGCGGGGGTGGGGTGGGTGATTTTTGTCCAGATACAAGGCGGGGGTGGGTGGGTGTGTGTTGGGGTCGGATAAAATGAGTATTGCAATTGATTTCCCAAATTTTGCCGAAGAAAAAAATGCAAGTGGGGTGGGTGAGGGTGCGGGGGAGGGGGTTATCTTGAGGTCGGAATTTTTTTGGGCCTCGTGTCTGCAACTGTTTTCCGGACACCCCCCATGAACAAAGTGACATTATTTGGTATTTATAGATCTGCTGTATTTCTGTCCCCCTTAGGTTTTCAACGCTTTTTTCAGTCGGGGCAAAGGAAAAAAATGTGTTAAATTAGATTTGTATAATAGGCAGTATCATGACAATGGTAAGGACAAAAACAAAATATTTGTGGTTTGGGTTTCCCTACCGACCCTATTTTAAACCCCATACCCTAAAGTATTTTAATGGTTTTCAAGAAAATCTATTTAATTTTTTCTCAAAAAATTTCATAAAATAAAAAAAACACATTTAAGTATCTCAGAATAGGTTGATTTCTAAGTGAAAGTATTGTGTAATATTCAAGTTTATACAAAAATAATCAAAAGTAGTTTTATGTCAATCTTGCAGACAAAATACGCACATGAAAGGTCATAAGAATATGTCAAAATAAAAAAATTATTTAACAAAATAAAATTTCAAGCCTACCTACCGATACTATTTTTTTCGACTTGTAACCCACACCAGACATTTAATTTTCTTTGGCCTAAACATCAATTGGGAAACATGAGGGTAATATTTAGTCTAGAAAAACACAAAATATCTAACCAATTTACTCATCTAGACTCATATTAACAGTTTCAGGTTAATTTAGTATTTTAAAGCCAGGGATGGCTATATTGGACCTACAATTATATACAGCGAAAGAAAAGGCTATGTGATTTTGGTTACCATATATAAATCCAACTTTATCATATGTCACATTAACTACTGTTGTAATCTATAAAGATGCATTCATTAGATGCATTCAGGGTTACAGGCGAAGTTTTATTAAACCTATCTTAATACTTATGTAAGACAATAGTGCATAAAATAACATATTTTGAGACGAGAAGTCACAAGCAAGAAAGACATGTTTGATATTGAATTTTATATCCATTTATATCGTATAATATCGATGTTTGATATATATATATATATGGGGTATATGAGGGTAATATTTAGTTAAAGAAAAAATATCGAACCAATGTATTAATCTAAACTCGTGGTTGGCTATTAACAGCTTCATGTTAATTTAGTAGTTTAAAGCCAGGGATGATCAGATTGGACCTAAGATTATAATTATACAGCGAAAGAAAAGGCTACCATGCCCATATATAGTTCCAACTTTATATGGTACCATTGGTCAGTCTTATTTTTCTAGTATATATGCAGTGTTTATGATTGGCATATTATAATTCGTATTTATTGCATGATCCCACCCTTATTCCATTCAATAAACCCATTCTATAAAGTTTGATATTAAAAGTTCGTTTAATAACAGGAAATAGTGCCAGGTGACCTTTGACTTCCGGTTTGTCGTCTGTTTACATTCCGTACGCTACGTCTCAAAAATACTATGGCTTCCAATATTTTTCCAACAAACTATAATGAATGAAGAGTTTGAAAAGTTATATCATTAAATATACGCCATTAAATGCGCCAAAGAGTCTTTATTTATGTCATTAAATATATGCCATAAAATACGCCAAAAGGTCTTTGTAGGCCTATATCTGGAACTATTTCTTTACGCGGGCAAACAACGCATAGTTACGTGAACCGTCATCGCATGCCTTATAGAAGACAATGTTAGTTTCGCATCCCATTTGTTGATTTTAGTATGTTTTGTCAAGGTTTTGGATCATGTAATAAATAGAATCTACAACTCGTCCCCAGTTTATAGCGGAATTTACAAATCTCGTCCAGTCAATTAGGTTTGGACATCGCCAAAGGCTCGGTCCAGACCTAATTTACTGAACTCGTTTTGTAAATATATACCGCTATAACTGGGGACTCGTTGTAGATCCTCTATATATTTAACTAATTGTCGATAATTATTCAGGCCAAAATAAACTTAGAACTATTTGTGTTTGAACGTATTTTCTAAAATTGCATACATCAAGTTCACTTGGCGATTTTGACGATATTGCATGTTTGAGTGTTGTATACGTTGATACCATAAATATCTTGGTAATGGTAAACCAGTTTGGAACACTGCACTATAGAGCCCACGATATGCCGTTAACAATAACGAATTATAACCCATTTATATAATGTATAATCCATGCATATATATGCTTCTATTTCCAACAATTCTCTTGCAGACATAGTCGGCGATACCCGGCTGTTTTCACTACTATAGATCAAATTGACGAGGACCAACGAGAACCCATGGACAGCCACGACCATCACGTCCCGCGTCACACTCTTCATAAAACTGGACAACATGGCACCAATGGTCAACAGGGCTTAAATGGACGCCAAGATGGCGGCAATAGAAAGCGCACATATTCCCAGATGATTAATGTGGACAGAGGGACTACAAGTCAGCGCGTCATACGTAACCGTTGTCAGTCTTGTGAAGAGTATTCCGTGCTTCTGGACTATTACAGAAAGAGGGTGAATGAACTGGAAGCGAGGCTTACATCCATGTCTACTCTAAGTAAGTCTACATTGGCGCCCTACATGGGATTACAGTTTATCAATTGACTAGTCTGCATCCTTTTTTGTATTATTGATTAGTCGATAGCTGCACGGCATGGAGCCGTTTCATTGCCCGCGATCTTTCCACCGAACCGTTGAACAATTTCCTGTATCACGTGGTAACCTCGTTTCGGAAATTTCACCCCCATAAATATTCCATATATATAAAGGACGAGCCTTCTGAAATCACTATACTTGTTTGGTGTGTGATAAAGTGTGAATGACAAAAGTCGAAAGAGAAGTACTATAACAACCAGGGAGTCGGAAAAAATTTGCAGGCACGTATGCTGATTTTTTACTTTCGACCCTTGTTGGGACCCACCTACCCCCGATTCCAAATTGTTTTCCGTTTTCGGCAGTTTTTTCCGACCATTTTTGGACACCCACCCCCTTTAACATAAAAACAGAGATTTTCGGGGGGAAATTCACTGTAAACAGCTGTATATGAATTTCTGTGCATGGATGTTAACATTGACATGTAAATAGGAACAAGTCATTTTGGGGTCATTCGGTCAAAAAAAACATGGGCTACCGGCTATACTGTTTGTCTGATCATCATGAAATTTGTCATTTATGTTAATATTGACATATATATATATGTTTTAAGCCAAATTCATTGCAAAAACAGTCAAAAAGACTTGCAGGAAAAATATTTTTGAGTTGCGGAAAAAATTGTTTGTTGGTCCTATCGACCACCCACCCACCCCGGCATACGTTCCCGGAAAAACTTTTTTCCACCCCCTGTCACAACGGCTTATATTTGAACTTTTGAAGTCCTACTGGAAAAGGAAAGTCAATATATTTAGAAAAATTCGTTACCTCGTGTCTATTCATGTAGTTTTTACCTAGCATCAGGCAGTCGTATCCCATTCAGCCCTCAGCCTCATTATGTAAAACCCGTATTATATAGGTGAACATACAGTGTAACTAATAGTCTCCAGCATATGTTGCTTCTTCTGAGTATGAAATATTGTTTCCTTACATCGGATATTCAGAAGCAGATTAGCAACACATCTGCTTTTGAGTTTGAAACCCACTGTTCTTAATGCAGATATCAAGCAGAAGATTAGCACCCAAGCACCACAGCACCGATGCTTTTGAGTTTGAATCTCCATTTTGTTAACTCGGATATTAAGTGGCATATTCGAAGCACAGTTGTGAGCACTGCATGCATGGTGGTTAGAGTTTTTAAACTCTCTATAGTAATTCGTATATCGATTAGCATACGTGTATTGGCTAGCAGCAAAACACAGCTGCCTTTGACTATGAAACCCTCTTTTCATAAATTGGATGTGAATACCAAGAACATTTTGGACCACGTTTATTGCCATATATAATATAATCTTCACAATTTGTCTCTTAATGTGATAAAAACACATATAGAGTTATGGCCCTTATGGGTGAGGTTATGAGGTGAATCGTGAGTTGGAATTTCTATGCAAATTCTGCTTGAGATATTTATATGCAAATATCTCAAGCAGAATTTGCATAATAGATGCATAATAGTTGATGCAGTATATAGTGAAATTAATTATTTATCTATAGTTGGCTGATCAGTTATAAAACAATATATATCGTAGTGGTATATTATTCACTTAGAGGGATGTCCGTTTAAACAGTATGTATTCCACGAATAATTATACTATGTTGAATACCATAATAATGTTGTCATGGAACGGATACGACTTAAAGCATGCTCATGCTAGTCGTTTCCAAAAAACATTGAGGAAATCAAAATTATTCATAGACTAATTTGAAATTACTGAACTTCTTCGTGGACTATCGAAAAATTATTTTGGCGGATGACGTATATAAGAGAAGTGGCTGGAATGTCTGGACGGCAACATATTCTCAACTGGATGCGACTGGAATCCATAAAATTAGCCAATATAATCGGAATTAAACTTTTTCCTACTATGCGAACAATAAAACCAAATCAATTTGTGATACAAATATCATTATGTACACTTATTATCTATACTATGCGCTCAATTATTCAGATATAATAAATAACTTGGGAATTTGAATTGCATTCCAATAAAACATTATCCCAACAACAAATTATAAACCCTCCAGTTCTGACTTTTCAAATATTGGGGCCGCTATCGTGGTCGCTAATATGTGCCAGTACATGGGCATATTGTGGGATTATTCCATCAACAAAACCATAAAAGTTATATACAACCTTCGAAATACTCTACGTCGCTAATCGTTATTAGGAGGGGGTCACATACACCATATACATGCTGCTTCATTCTAGCTCAATACTCATGTATTTCGTTGGAAATAATAAATGAACGATACTGACTGACAACGCATGCATGGTTTCAAACCCGATACAAGGGACCTAATCCAATAAATAATTGTGTTGTTTTGAGTTATCTTTCTTACCCCACAATCTGTACAGATATTTTGGTTAAATTGACGCAAGTGCGCGTTTCTAAAAGTCCCTTTCAGTGCATTGTGGCGACAAGATATCCCACAACATTCGGTATCAAAACGGGTTTGGAGAAAGGGATATGAAGAGCATTTCTATTTTTGACCAAAATAAATGGTCATACAACGAGCAAATATAACGCAATAATGTTTCCTGACTATAGTTCCGTTGTATAGTAATTTTGTTGAGTGTGAGTAACGATCGAGCAGTCTTTTGAACATGCACACCTTGTTAAATATCTTTCTTTCTGTTAATTTATTTTAATCAGTTGCGAAGATTTATCGACGTACAGCGCAGCGCACGGTTTCTAAATACAAAAAGAATTAAAATGTGTATACTGAGTCGAATTTATGTGTTCTCTGGCAAACATTTGCAAAGAAAATAGGCAACTATAGTAGTGTGAGTACAGGCGTTAATGTTTTTAAAACACAACAAACCAAAGAAAACGGACACTAATCTCGTTAAAACTGCATGTTAAATGGATTTGTATGGCACTCAAGTAAGGCTGACTTAACAATATATCCAAAAAGTGACACAGACTATTCCAGTTATAAAAGCGCTAATCCAATAAATGTTATCGCGAATCCTTAATCGTCCATAACGGACAGGGTTTCAATTTATTCGGTTTGTACCAAAAACTTTATTAAATATACAGATGCTTTGTCAACTAGGTTCGCTGTATCACACAGCCATCAACTGCTGATAACTATCGTCAATTGACCAAATATAATAGAAGATTATTGGGAACGGTGTGCTTAAATGATAGATCGTGCAAAGCGACCCACTATTAACGATTAACCATGCGTTGTTGACTTCAATAATCCTTAACTCGTCGTGCACCATGCATTATGCGAAACAAATTTTTGGCATGAAATTACTTTTGTGACGACGAATAGCTGAACGTATAGTCGTAACATGCAGCTGACCGTGAGTTTGTGAAACCTCTCAAGTGTTCATATAGACAAATCAAGTAACTACTCATGCCTAAGCGAGTACTCGGTTATTAAATAATAATTTCGTTTCAGTAAAAACAGAACCAGAAGAAGAGGAAGAAGCTATATCTAGTCAGGACCGTCATCCGCAATATGCTGTCATTCCCATTGACGAAAGCGAGGGACCAACTACAGTTATATCCCCTGTCAGTGATGGCGGTGGTCGTCTGTCACGTGACAACGAGCCAACGCTACAAGTAGATAATTCTAAACCGCGAGAATCTCTCAAGTTGAGGATACACCGTCCTCAAACCAACCATCGCCACAATGAACATGTTGATAACAACGGTGATCTACTATTGGACGAGAACCACAACCATATAGTCCAATCGTCGTCTCCTTTAGATCTTGCGCATGGGTCAAAATCTTCCACTTCCGGGATTGAGGTCACGGCATCAGGTCAAAGTTCTAACAACTACAGTTCACATACCATAAAATTGGAACATAGTGAAATAGACATGATGGCCCATGTTGCTGAAGCAAATGTACCTCGGAGTGGGATTTTGGATATCGAAACTGCCAGGAAATATCAGGTAATAACATATTTATTGCATGTGGGTCGTCGTTGCAAACTTTAGTCATTCTGTATCACCAACAGCTTACAGGTGGATTTCCATATTTCCAAACATCACATTAAAACAACATTAACAACAAAAATAGGATATTTCTACAGCACTCATCCATGCTCTGATGTAAATACTCATTGACGAGTAGCTCCCTTAGGAAATAAGAAAATAAGTTCAACAAGCGACCATATGTTGTTCATCTTATTATCTGAACATTTCAAACCAATTACTATGAATCCGTCTTCGCTTGTAGAATCTATTCGCAGTCTGTCGTCTGCGTATATTACCTGAGGCAAAAAAAACAAAAACTTATTTGTTTCCTATTACGGTGCCAAAAAATTCCAGGTAGGTCTGGGTAGGTAGGGAATTTTTTTTGTTTTGGTAATATTTTTTTATTTTGTTCCCCGAACAGTTAAGAAGTACAAAAATGCTTACGCTTTATACCTGTGTTAAGGCTGTCCATGTACATTGCAAGTAAACAGTTAATGTAGCACAATAATATGATAAGTATTGTCAATGTGGACAAACAAATGCCTCCCAGGCACTCAACTATGCAACTCTCTTGTAATTATTCTCTCAGTTTAGATCGTGGTGGCACATTTTCCTCAGAGCACAATATTGACATATCAACTGGCCCAAGACGAACACCATAATATGTACTTCTATTACTTTATAATAACATAACTTGTATGATATTAATAATAAGATGTGTGTACATGCCAATTACATGCATTAAACAAAAATTTGAATGTTTTTTTGGGTTGAAATTTGAAAAACAAAAGTCCAGGTCGGTTCGGCAGGTCGTTCGGGTAACCGGAAACACAGATGTTTTTTTTTTGCCTGAACATTCCTCCAAATGAATGCTATATAGGCCATTCCACTGAATGCTTTTATAATATGCGTGGGAGAATCTATTTCAGTAAAGACAGGATTAAAAATAGTTTCAACAAATCCATTCCAGATGATGGAGCTAGTCGCAGGAACTGGGGTATACTGGACAGCTAGTCAGATGATCTCGTGCATGGAGAATTCCAGAGATAATCCGTGCAAACTTCTCAGTCTCATGGTCGATATTTTCTTCACCAAGGACGACCTCAAGAAAAGCAGTGCGCATGGACAAGGACGATACCGAGCACTCGACAAATCTATCACCAACGCAATACTGAGTAAGCATGAGCCTATATATTCATATACTAACCAGTCCAGACCAACTGACAGGGACGTAGATAGATGGTGTCCGTCGGGGGGGGGGGGGGGGTCACAATTGTTGGATAATTCCAGCCTAACACCAACCTTAATGGTTGGATATTTGCAATTCATGGCCATTTCAGTCAAAAAATGAGAGGCCGATCACGATCGGCAGATGTTTAAGTCATCCCTTGGCGATAGTAAATTGCTATATTGGGAATCATAATCTTGAGTTTTGATGTTGAATTATAGAGTATACTGTTAAGTACTAAAGTAGTATGGACTAATTCACATACTAACACAACTTATTGGAGTTTATGGGTCAAAAGTGAAGGGTTGATTTAACATCTAATCTATAGAGCCTGTCAACACTATCACAATGTAAGCAGTTCTATTTATGTTGTTGCCAATTGGCATGTGAGATATAAAAAATAATATTGTTATTTAATAATGGAAAAGATTAAAAGACATGAAATGGGTAAAATGGGTTAACATATTCCAAATCGTTAGGGGATGAGAGGTGCTTCATCATAAACCTGGAAAGGAAATTTTTAGAATGATTTATAAAAGATGTTTGAGTTATCGAGGCATGTGGCTGGAGTTGGGATTTTTCAACAGATATTGTCATATCATGACATAAGATGAGACTTAAATTCAGACTAGAACGTTCATTTTATTCTCCAAACAGTTATGAGGCTTCTACGTCAGACATAGACTATCTTGGCTTATTCTTTATTCCATGCTGGGACATGTCCCATGTTTTAGACTGTAAATGTGCCACGATGCTCACCCGGGGACCACACGGGGGCATGCGGCTGGAAGAGATGAAAATACAGGGTCAGTCGAAATGGGTTAACATTTTTTTTTAACTTTTAATTATTTGTATTATTAAAGGGGGACTGTAAACTAAATCCGGCCATTTGTGGGACATCTCCGTGACCATCTTTTATACTCAACAGAATATATGCAACACATGAATGAATTACAGCCATATATTACTGCAAAATACACCCATGTGCTCAATGCACGGTACACACAACATGTTAATTATAATAAACACTATGTCTGCATTTTGGGCTGAGGAACTCAATCAACTCATATACAAAGTTCGGTTAGGATCGGATAGAAAGTGTTTAAGTAAACGCACAATGCGTAAATTGTATACGGCCATACGGCACGACAGACGGACTGTCGAACAAATGACGAGTGGTCAATCCGGACGTCGGCGCTATGTATATGATATGGGTTCTCATAAACATGATCGAAATTTGTATAATTTTCTACTTTTGGTCGAAACACAATAATGTCCACACTAAATGCTGCATGGAATATCTATTAGAACAAATTCAACATACCTTCCAACTAATGTTGTGTCAGATTTAAATTTTCAACTATTGGACATTTAATATTAGAAAAAAGTAAGGTGTGTTTCTTTTAGATCCCATGTTCTTATCCGTGTGCTATACACCACACGGCTACTGTTAGAGCGTCCCTAAGCAGGACCGGTGGCACATTCTTGACACATCTGCACATAATTAAACTGAGTAAGATATATTTCGTCTCACAAAGAGGCAACTCGAATTCAAGATCGAATTTTTGGCCGTATATACTGTCAGGATATTGTTCATATCCGTAATCGTAATCGTGATTTTGCGAAAGGTCTCTATTAATGATATATTGAAATCGTTTAGACTGAAACACGGTTCGAGCGTCTGATTTTAATTAGACTGCAATTCACTAACCAGGGCTTAACATTATTTTCCAATTTGATTTCACAATGTACCCATTGCGCAATTTGCGTGGAACGCCAGTCAGTGGTTATTGAAATTTGAACCAGCTTCGCCATATGTGGGCGACTTATAATTGCCTAATAAACTATGCCCCTAATAACATCTGAGCCACCGGAGGGTCCCCGTAGTCCCCAATCTATAGAGCAAGGACGTCAGTGAAATCACGGCATTGACAAATAAAACTGATTTATTCTAACAATGAACAATATAGTTCCATATTGAAGTTGAAAGTATGGCACCATGCCATCCGTCATCCGTAAAAAAATTAACCTTCGTCTTGGATAAAGCAAATGCTGCTGCCTCTGATTCAGTCACATTTATATATCAATTGGTCCAAACACTTGTGACAGGTTGTTGATCATTGATTAAATGGGGCTTATTGATCAAACCTAATTTTGCTCGACCGGGGGCCAAATTGTCAGTATAATATTAGGCCCGGATATAGTGAGGATAAATTGCGTATTAACTCGCGTCTAACGAGTCTGATATTGAGAGATTGTTCCCAAGGGAATAAGATCAAATCCACACACCAGACATACGAGTCATGCTTGCACGCAAACAACCAATTGTCGTTCAGTATATAGAGGATCTACAACTCGTCCCCAGTTTATAGCGGAATTTACAAAACGAGTCCAGTAAATTAGGTCTGGACCCAGCATTTGGCGAGGTCCAGACCTAATTTACTGGACGAGTTTTATAATTTCCGCTATAAACTGGGGACGAGTTGTTGATTCTATTTATTACATAATCCAAAACCTTGACAAAACATACTTAAATCAACAAATGCGACGCGAAACTAACATCGGCTTCTATAAGGCATTTCACGTAACTATTCGTTGTTTGCCGCATAAATAAATAGTCCCAGATAAATAAAGACTCTTTGGCGCATTTAATGGCGTATATTTAATGATATAACTTTTCAAACTCTTCATGCATGATAGTTTGTTGGAAAAATATTGGAAGCCATAGTATTTTGAGACGTAACGTATGGAATGTTAACAGACCACAAACCGGAAGTCAACGGTCACCTGACACTATTTCCTGTTATTAAACGAACGTTTAAAGGTACTCAACCCGTAAAGAGGGTCCCCATCTCAACAGATTCCAACAACAACAATCCGATCAGAGGGTCCTATATTACTATTTCTTTGGCTTTGGGGGTAAAAAATATTTGATTCGAGTCGAGGAACCCATCAAACAAAGCTCAGAGTTATTAGATATTGATTTTTCAAATTTGTTATGTTCTCGAGATGAGTACCAATAACTGCCGTAATCTGCTCTGGATGTGTACTCCAAATCTATTCAAACAGACAAGGATGAATAACTCTAAAATCAAGTGGTAATTTTAACGCAATTTTGACTGAGTTCTGGGCCAGATAGTATTCCCGATAATAAAAAATAATAGATTTCTAAAATCGATATCTATCAAATCTGAGCTTTGATGGGTGACTTCCTCGACTCGAATCAAATATTTTTGACCCCCGAAGCCATTGAAATAGTAATTGAGAGGAGTTTTATCGGGTTGAGTACCTTTAATATCACAATTTATAGAATGGGTTTATTGAATGGAATAAGGGTAGAGTCATGTTGGCATGTGAGTTGTGATATAATTACTGATAGCATCATAGTCGAATATCATATCTGAAATGCCGTGAGGAAGCGACGAGAAATTGTTACAAAGCACGGATAAAATTGCAGCCAGGTTTCCAAAACAGTTAAAGGCCCACTGAATTTTCGAACCCCCAGATCACATTATATAAACTAAATGCCATGTATATACCATTTGAAATAGGAAGCTCCAAAACATTGTATTATCAACTTATCTGGTGTAATAAACTGTGAACACTGTTTATGTTGATGTACCAACGTGTTTTTTTGTACTGCAAAGTATATTATTATCAGGCCATGGAAGTGGAATAACTCTATATCTTAGTTTGAATTATGTTGCATTCTAAAATTCCCAGATTAGGATTCTCGCGACAGTTATATCAGGGAGTGAGCATCGAAAACCACTCACATGACATCAAGGCGTTACCAACGGGTTTTCGGTGTTCGAAACTTGAACTAATTGAGAACCTGCTCCCGGCATTCGTTGCATGGTGGTGACTCGCCTTTCGCGATCAACCAAGGACGCAGATTCGAATACACCCATATTTCAGGGTTACTCTTTACAGACATATTTTATGGACTTGTTCCGGTGCATGAAACTGATAAGTTAGTGTTCCGGTGCCATGCCATCTGGAGGAATGCACCATTCTACTAACATCCCAGAACTCTCAAACAAATCGACCGTATATACCACTCCAAAGAAAAAAAATCGTCTGATCTGCGCTCAATTAAAAAAATTTACTTCTCGATTAGCGACGCAACCATTGGCGATACTATGACGCAAATGATTTCGCCACCGAGAGTCACTGCATTTAATTAATATATAATAATAACGATTCATGTTTGCTGTCAAATTGGATATAATATATATTTTTTAAATAACTACTTTGAGCAAAATTATTCTCCATTTCTATTTGAACACCCTACCGGAGTGTTTCAAATCACTTTAACCAAATTCCCTTCGCAAGAAACAAAATCATCGACACCCGTTAAATTGACGTTAATTAAGAGGGAGGTAAATTTTGACTGGTGATTTCCACCCAGATCTCTGGAGCAAAACTTATATACTGCACAAAGCAGTTATCTGGAGATTAAAACATGCATACTAGTATATCATTAAAGAGACATAACATTTCACTGGCGGGTGGGCTATGTAAACAATAAATTGTTGTATAAATTTATTTTTGAGAATATTTTTCTGGAATTACACAACGCTTGACCTACTTTTGAAAAATTTATATAAAATTCAAAAATAAATAGACCAACATTATGGAACAATTTCCAAGCAAACTCGCCATATAAATATTTATCCCCTCTGTAGAATTGTAAGCCTTCTTAGGCACCATTGTTCTTCTAGGGCCATACCACGCCGTATCCCGGTGTTCTTGTTCGATATATGTTAACTAAACAGGAAACACTTATTTCGTATTACCCCGCAAAAATTGTCGTCGCTATATAGAGAAGACAGATTTTACACGGGTCATAACAATCTCGTATGCCCCGTGTAAAAGTGATATTACCCCGCAAAAATTGTCGTCGCTATATAGAGAAGAAAGATTTTACAAGGTCATAACAATCTCGTATGCCCCGTGTAAAACTTATATATTACCCCGCAAAAATTGTCGTCGCTATATAGAGAAGACAGATTTTACAAGGTCATAACAATCTCGTATGCCCCGTGTAAAACTGATATTACCCCGCAAAAATTGTCGTCGCTATATAGAGAAGACAGATTTTACACGGGTCATAACAATCTCGTATGCCCCATGTAAAACTGATATTACCCCGCAAAAATTGTCGTGTCGCTATATAGAGAAGACAGATTTTACAAGGTCATAACAATCTCGTATGCCCCATGTAAAATTGATATTACCCCGCAAAACTTGTCGTCGCTATATAATTATATAGAGAAGACAGATTTTACACAGGTCATAACAATCTCGTATGCCCCGTGTAAAACTGATATTACCCCGCAAAAATTGTCGTCGCTATATAGAGAAGACATATTTTACAAGGTCATAACAATCTCGTATGCCCCGTGTAAAACTGATATTACCTCGCAAAAATTGTCGTCGCTATATAGAGAAGACATATTTTACAAGGTCATAACAATCTCGTATGCCCCGTGTAAAACTTATATTACCCCGCAAAAATTGTCGTCGCTATATAGAGAAGACAGATTTTACACGGGTCATAACAATCTCGTATGCCCCGTGTAAAACTGATATTACCCCGCAAAAATTGTCGTCGCTATATAGAGAAGACAGATTTTACACAGGTCATAACAATCTCGTATGCCCCGTGTAAAACTGATATTACCCCGCAAAAATTGTCGTCGCTATATAGAGAAGACAGATTTTACACGGGTCATAACAATCTCGTATGCCCCGTGTAAAAATTATATTACCCCGCAAAAATTGTCGTCGCTATATAGAGAAGACAGATTTTACACGGGTCATAACAATCTCGTATGCCCCGTGTAAAACTGATATTACCCCGCAAAAATTGTCGTCGCTATATAGAGAAGACAGATTTTAAACGGGTCATAACAATCTCGTATGCCCCGTGTAAAACTGATATTACCCCGCCAAAATTGTCGTCGCTATATAGAAAAGACATATTTTACAACGTCATAACAATCTCGTATGACCCGTGTAAAACTGATATTACCCCGCAAAAACTGTCGTCGCTATATAGAGAAGACAGATTTTACAAGGTCATAACAATCTCGTATGCCCCTAGTAGAATTTTTATGACCTGGCAAAAGTTTGAAGGTCTAATGTACATCTTTCAAAGCCACGTTGATTCCTGGTGTGATGTTATCTTGCTACTCTTGCTTCATTTATTTACGTTGTCTGACTCATTTACCATTACTATTTTTGAAGTGTATTGCTCTCTTTTATATCTTCTAACATATAGATTCCAAGAGTAAGCGAGGCCAGCAAGTATTTATGGACAAATTGTGGAAACAGCTATATAAATATATTCATCGTATGAGCAGTCTAATCAAATAGAGTTACTGTTCGTTGCTCGTTTCCGCGCTTTATGTCTGTGGGAATATCTTGTTAATTTTGACCGGGGATAAATACATTACACGGCTTGTTGATGGGGGATACGGTGTGGTATGCCCCGGTCGACTCTCGTATCCCCCTCGGCTATCGCCTCGGGGGATACGAGCATCTACCGGGGAATACCACACCGTATCCCCCATCAACAAGCCGTGTAACTTATAATATATATCGCAAGAAGTCACACCCATAAATATTTGCAACTCAGTAACGTTTGAAATACACCTTAAAAATGTGTCTCTGGTCCTCCACCTTAATCCATAACTATCTCTTTCCACAGCATTCATCGAGAGACAATACTTCAAACTTCCAGCGGCCAAAATCACACAGGTCATAAACAACAAATGTGCGCATGTCCGCAGAGGGCCGAGGACCGGGCTATACACCAGGTACAAAATGCAAAGACAGATGAGAAGAGTTGCTATACAGCGGGAAATAGACACCAGTGTAGGAGAAGATGCGCACGGTGACGTAACAGACGATGACGGGGGCAGGTGGGAGATTGAAGTTGCTGACGAATTTGAGGACCACGACGGGGGATTTGACGACAGTGACATGTTGGACGATGATTCTATTGATACAGACGAAAAAAGGGAAATTCAATCAACAAAAGAATTCTTGAGACACAGAGCTAGTTTAGGCAAGAGGTGATAGCTTGCTATGTTTAGTTTTATTCTTTCACAAAAAGCCGATTTTATGATTCGGTAAATATAAATATATATGATATAAGCTGATTTACTGCAAGTCACATTTATTTACCCTCGACAGGGGGGGGGGGCAATTTCAGGGGCGGGAACCTACGTCATAATCTGCTTGGAAATGGCGGCACAATATCACGCCTGTCAAGTTCAACATTCGTTCTTTTCTATATTTCCCAGAGATATCTGCAAGCTATTAGACTATAGTGTACACTCCAACAACTCATCTTGGTTACTCATTCCAAAAACAAAAATGGATGTCGAAAATATTTGTTTAAGGAGGTTTTGGCATTCAAATTTCACAACCTCGAAAAATGGTGACCGAAGTCACTTGTTTCTCAACAGTCATATCAATATGGAGATGGGATTCATAGTGAGCTCGCAAAATTGACGAACAGCTCAGTTGCTATCTTTTGTTGTTATTTGGTTATATATAACGTTGAAGAAAACAATGAATTCTCACTTCGATGTGAGACCTCTTGTTGCCATTTTTGAGCAAATTATGACGTATTTTGGTCCCCTGCACTGAATATATATAGGGCGGGCATTGTCGAGCGGGTTACTGTGCGTACTACACTCAATGAGGTGGCTGTGTCCGTCGAGGTACACACTATTGTGTGTTATTGTATACTTTCACTGATACTTATCCTGATACCTATTGTCCCCATGTCCTTGAATTGAAGGTTCTTATTAATCGTGGTGCAGGCGGCACAAACACAAGTTAACGAGACAACGAACACATTTACGCTTTACGTACACGTACACACACTTAAGCTACATGTAGGCCTACCTATTTACATGTTTGCAATTAGTAATGTTCGTGAATTTGCCAAAAAATCAACAACATATATTGCACAATTGAATTAAGAACAAATGGCTTCAATCCACCACATGCATAGGTAATGCCTTAAACAGAGGTCGTTCATGTACAATATGGTTTTCTCACCTGGCGATATGGAATGCAGCTATTTCTCCGTTATGACGGTCTTCTCCTGCGTAAGGTGCTCCTTCTATAACGTGTTCTCTGGAAAACCTGCAGGTGGTGAAAATAGGCTATTGTAATTCAATTGAGTATTTGTCACTAAAAACAAGCATTCTGATTGGCCGAGAGCGGCTAACTTTAGTTTTCGATTCACCGACATCGGCCGCTTCAGCGTGCATCAAATCTGAATGTAGCACGGTAATATTTCATCGGCGCAGAATGCAGTAGCGAAACGAGCACACCCGGGCGTTGTTGTCAAAAGATAACAATAATTTTTTTTCGACTGCAACTGGGTTTCCAATGCGCATGTCCATGGACTAAAATTGAATCGAATTCGGCCCATAGCGTACCCGACTTCTCCGCTATGAGCCAACCCGCCCCACAGGAAATTGTTACGGAGCAACGGAGCAGTGTTCCGAGTAACGCAATGAACAAACCGAACGATTTGTGCACGGTGACAACGGCAAAATGAAAGTCTCGATTCGTGTCATGAAAATGACTAAGTTATTACTTTCTATACAGTTTTTTTTTGCAAATTCCTTGCTAGATTGAATTACAATGGAGATAAACGTACACTGTTTCGTTGTACATTCTGGGATTCGAGCATGAAAACAGTTTGTGAACTCGTTCACAAACTGTTTTCATGCTCGAATCCCAGAATGTACAGCTCAACAGGGTACGTTTATCGCCTAAGTATATACTATATCACTGAATCATATACAATAGTACATGTATGTCTCCAAGTATATATACAATTCCGAAGGGTTTCATATTTGGACGAACAAAATTGCTCCACCCCAATAGCATACTTTATGTAGAAAATTTGATTGAAATAGAGGTATGAAAATACAATGCATATGCTTCAACCCTTTCTGTATACCAAATAATCATTGAAGAGTATAGTTATCCCCAATATGAAATCCTGTTTGTTGAACTTATTATCTGAACAACCCCCTCCCATAAACAGCACTCCTTCTGCACTGCACTTTTTCCTGAACACCCCTCCAGATGAATATTTGACCATTCCAATGTATCCTTGTATAACTGATTTGGAGAATTCATTCAGTATAGCAAGTGTTAACATGCTAAAATGAATAGGGAGTATCAATTGGGTCAGCAATTTATAATCGGACGAATCAAGACCAATGGAATATTCACTTTCAAATCATGCATGTTCAAGTGAGGCCATACGAATCCCGATATTCCAGAAGGAGGAACTGAACCTGCTGGATCGATCACAGACCAAGTGAACCTGGGCAATTGAACAGCTATACTCGTTCGTTATTCACACGCAGCTGTTCAATATTATGGGTTCACACATATTGGGTCGGATATTGGCATCGTAATTTCAAATAGTGATGAGTGACATTGGAAGAGAGATAATAATCCGCGTGACGATTCGACGGTGATACTGACGATGGTGACGACGATGATGATGTTTTTTGTTGTTGTTGTTGTCGTTGGTGATGGTGATGTTAATGACGGCGACAATGATTGTTATTTTGTTTGATGAATATATGGCGATGGCGACTGATATCACGACGATGATGATGATGATGATGATGACTATGATGATGATGATGCTCACGATAATGAAAAATATGAAGACGACGATGATGGCGACGTAGCTAATGAAAACTATATTGCAATTAGTGTACACAAGTTCATGAACTCTTATTTCGCGTTAATCCATTGTAAAAAAAAGTACCATGGTAATTCTCTGGTATTAAAAACTACAGCTGAACGTGTTGTCTTCGTATGTTTTTCAAGAGTTATCTATCCTGGAAACGCACTAACGAGATAACCGTCTGCACCTTTCCGCGCGGATTTTGTTTCACTGCAATTAATGTGTATTCCTTGCAGTCCTATCTCATCGTTGATATTTGTATTGTTTAAGCAGGGACGAGCTAGAAGGTCTTCGTTTGTGGTATCCACCTTGGAATTTCCAATTGCCCACCCACTTCGACAGGCTAAGCACGAAAGTTCGTGAAATACCAATTGCACACCCTGGTTTGGCATTTCCGAACTGGCATCTCGCAGCCTTAATTTATTTTAATAAATATTAGTCTTTGACTGACTTCCGAGGAGGGAATAGAGGAAAAAATTTGAAATCTGAACTTAAAAACTGTAAAATCCTTGCGACTAGACGTCTAACTCCAGGGAAATTCAGCCCTTGATTTTTTAAATTGATTAGCAGTTTTTAACTGGCTACCGGGGAGAGGGACTAGGACCTCTCGGCCACAGTGACATCTGGCCACAGTGAGATAAAAATTTAAATCCGAACCTGAAAACTGCAAACCCTAGTATCTAGAGATCTAACTCCAGGCAAATGCAGGCGTCAATTAAAGAAAACAATAGATTATCAGTATTCAACTGGCCACGTGATAGGGACTAGAAACTCTCGGCCGCAATGTGAGAACAATTTGACTCGCCATCGGGGAGGAATCAGGACTCCACAGCCGAGTGGAAGAACATCTTGAAATCTGAACTTGAAAACTTCAAAATCCTAGTATCTAGAGATCTAACTCCAGGCAAATTCAGGCCTCGATTTGACTGGCCAACGAGGAGGGATCAGGACCCCTCATAACCAGTGGGAGAAAAATTTGAAATCTGAAAACTGCACAATCCTAGCATTTAGACTGGCACAAGCTCTCCAAGTGTTGGAAATTTCCGACATGACCCCCCCCCCCCCAACTGATGGCCATTTCAGTCCAAGAGTTTGACCAAAAGCAGGAAATATATCACTGTTGGTATAAAAACAACAAATTCCCCACTAATAATTCGTTGGAAAATCAAACTACGAGAACACTTTCAACATATTGTTGATATGAAATTTCCAACAACTGTTGTGTCAGGAATGAAATGTCCAACTATTGCAAATTTTGACCAAAAGTTGGGGGGGGGGGGGGGGTGTTAAGTATGCAAAAAATAATGGGAACTATTAAATAAAACGCGCGCGGAAAGGAGCAGACGGTTATATAATATTTTTATAGCGCGTTTCCAGGATAGATAACTCTTGAAAAACGACGACAACAAGTTTCACTATACGCCACTACTACTATATAACATATTCATGTATACTATAGTATACATGAATATTTAATGCATTAACGATAAGTTACGTAAGCCGGTAAAGGTTTTCATGTAAGTGGGTTACTCACCATTGTGGCTTGAAAGCTACTTTCTGGCCACCTTCCAGTATGAGAGACAGTTTCAGTTGCGTCCCTTTGTAGCCTACATCGGCTTCGATAATTTTACCTCGAACCATGGCGTTAAGAACAGCGCCTGAAATAGAAACACGTGACAGTAATGACAAAGCTGACGCTTGTGCACTGAAAGGTTCGACCAACGACTCGACGGTCTGTTTGTATATGGCTAGAACGTAGCTGCGCGGAGCCCGGGCCATGGATAGACGGTTTTCCTTCGACGATGTCCAAACTTTATTTAAATTTTCAGCTGCGCCCCTATGAACCAGGCCAAATTCCAAGCTCTGGTAAATTTCACTTGAAAATATTTTAAGTTGGAAACCCCCAACTGAGTCCCTGTATATATGGCCACGTAAATATCACATTTTTCTCTCACCCCTACAAATTTTAGCCCCAGCAGCCCGTGTGAGATAGCCATGTGAAATTTTCCTATATCACACGAAATCCCTATACTATCATTGAAAAATCCATTTCATATTTTCTTATCTCTCACTAATGTGTAATCGCCACGTGCTTCCCGGGATACTTGGCATCGCGTCAAGTAAATTACCGCGCGGTTTAATACTATTTAGATATACTATAGACATTGCAAAATGATTGCTTTGTTCATTAAAGTTCAATTATTGTACAACTTAGTCGCAATAGCGAAAATAGACACACAAACAAAGAGGCAAATTGGGGGACTATATGTTTCGTCGCAATGCAGAGCGCGCAATACTGTCGCATACGGTCGTGAAGCGTCTCAGCTAACGCCGTGCATGTATGCAATTTACATGCATTTTTCAGGTTCTTTTAAAGATTTTGATTTGTTAAAAAGTCATAAAGCTCTAGTTTTTTTCATGTGATATACACGATTTTCAACTCGTTATGTTGGGATATACAATTTTATGAAACTCGTTTGATAAATTTGATGCATAACTCGTCTACGATTCGTTGTGAATCAAATTTGTCAAACTATAGTTTCATAAAATCTTATATCCTAACATAGCTCGTTGGAGATCCTCTATGTCTCACACCACCAATGCGACTCATTTAAATACATAAATAAGAGCGGGAACTATTTTACCGAGTAATCAGCATGTCTTGTGTAAACTAAAACAATGGCGACCAACATAAACGCTTCACGTTTCAGGTCAATAAATATGGACGGATTCGTGGACGCTAATGAAAATGAAGATATGCATCCACTATTTAAACACAGTGAACCTTCAACATTATGGGAGGCCAAATTCACATTTAATAGCTGATAATGCTAACTGTAATATCATTACACTTAAGCCTAATGCTATTACGCTTAAGCGTAATTCAAATTCCATCTTTCAAAACTCCCCTGAAGCTGAAATATATGCAGCCAATTATTGATGCTGGTAACGTTTCACATATATTCACCTTAGATGATACCATTATATGTAAGGTAGTAAGGCAATGAAAACCAATTACGCTTAAGTGTAATAACGCTCATGCATAATTAGCTATTAAATCACTGATTAAATATAAATTTGACTTCCCATACAACATACGCCCACTTGCAAGCGCTTGAAAAATGCACTATATAAACAACTTTTTGTGTGAACATATTCGGTCAGACGGAAGGCAATTAACTTTTTTCTCAAAAGCGAAACCGACAGTATACTTGTACATTTCGTAACATGTAAACATTAGACGCTTCACAAATAAAGGAAATAGTACCACTTTCGAAAACGTGTCATCGTTGCAATAAATAACTTGTCAAACTAACAATTTTCTGTTATATATAAGCATTAACATGTTCACTTTTCTAATGCTACCGGTAGGGACATTTCCCATGGAAAACACAGTTGGTCCAGTTGTAAAGACTTCATATCATATCGCGCGTTTCTCGGAATTCATGTAACATGCCCGGTGCAATGATTTGACATAGACATGTCGTTTTCACGAGCCATGTCGATTTCACTAAGACGTATACTACTCCTGAACGCGCGGGTAGAGCGCTTAGATTTTGCAATATATACCTGCGGTATATACAGAAATAATCCACGATAATCCAGGATAATCACGGATATCGCATACGATTTCTCCCCAGATATATATATGGTTGCGAACCTATACAGAACTGTGCCAAAGATTGGTATAAAACAAAAATCAGGTTGAAGCTCATGGCATAGAACAAGACAGTCAATGACTGTGGGGTCGCTCACCAGACTGCAAAGACTGATAAGACTGGGACTCTGGAGACCAAAACAGTGAGCACTTTTCATAATCACTTTAAAAGAAGTAGATTTAAACAGGATATGTGGCTAGAGAGACTTCAAGTATGTAGCTTGGTAAAAAACCACCTTGAAATTGCCAACTGTACACTACTGATCACCCCCCTCCTCCAGCTCAACAAGTCCCCTCCCGACCGGGATCCAGACTCCCAAGTCTTAGGTTGGAATTTCACAACCGACACCTCAAACTTTCTCAATTGTTGGAAATTTCCAATCTCACAAGCGCCTTTTTCTAAAACCATTTAAACATGTTTGAAGCCCAATTATCCATGGACCCAAAACACAATACATGTATGTCAGACCAATCAGTCAGGTGGTTCCAAGGTAGATGTTTTAATGAATTTGGTATTTCTATGATTTTATTGGACACAAAAGTGTTAACTCACCATAGACTGCCATTTCTTGACAGGTTGACCTCATTTTAACAAATCTGTATCTCAGTCACTAAAGGATCTTCCTGATTCCTCCATACTATATGTAAGCTAAATAGTCCAAAATCCCTTGAAGACATTTTAAGAATTACTATAGAGACATATAGTTATGTCCCTGGTCCCACCCTTTTAACCTGGTGACCCCATCTGAATAAATTTGAATCCCAGACACCAAAGAACCCTTCATACATATCATAATATCAGTCAAATAGACCTGATGGTCCTTGTGAAGGAAGCATATTAAGAGGGAAACTGTCCTTCACTTGGCCCCTATTTGACCAGGTGGCCCCATTAAAAAAATCTGAATTGCAGTCAAGGAAGAACATTCCATTCTATATAAGCCAACTAGTTCTTGCAAACATATTTTAAGAATTACTATGTAGTGAAATAGTTAAGTCTCTTGCTCTGCCCTTATTTGACTTTGTGATCCATTTTTCACAAATCTGATAAGGATGAAAATTAAGTTCCCCAGTTGAAGTTGGTGATATTCACCCATTGGGCACCTCATTTATGAATTTTACTTCTGCAAATTAGGGGATATAGAAACTTCCTAGAAGGGAAATTTAACTAACAACAATGTAAATTTGATACTATAGATACTTCCCAGAAGATGAGGCCTAAGCAGAATGAGGTCGTCAGAGGGTGAATTTGGTGATGCTAGCCTGCTGTGCCGGATAGCGTCACAAAAACCGTGTCTGTTCCTACATTGTGTATGCCTGGCCTCAAGCAACACAATGTATTATACAACAAGCCTTGAAATAGTGTGATAGTGTGTCTGTCATTTGCAGAGTGAGGTCCCCAGAGGGTGAATTTAGTGACGCTAAATTCACCCTCTGGGGACCTCATTCTGATAAAGTCCTCAACTGCTATGGAAGACCTAGAATAAAATTGAATTTCCCCAGTTGAAGTTGGTGATGTTCACCCATTGGGCCCCTCAATTATGAATTTTATCCTCTGCAAATTAGGGGATATAGAAACTTCCTAGAAGGGAAATTTAACTAACAACAATGTAAATTTGATACTATAGATACTTCCCAGAAGATGAGGCCTAAGCAGAATGAGGTCCCCAAATGGTGAATTTGGTGATGCTAGCCTTGAATCAAGCTTTGAAATAGTCTGTCTGTTATTTGCAGAATGAGGTACCCAGAGGGTGAATTTAGTGAGGCTATCCTGCACAGCGGGCTAGTATCACTAAATTCACCCTCTGTGGACCTCATTCTGATAAGGCCCTCAACTGCTATGGAAGACCTAGAATAAGATTGAAGTTCCCCAGTTGAAATTGGTGATGTTCACCCATTGGGCACCTCAATCATGAATTTTATCTTCTGCAAATTAAGGGATACAGAAACTTCCTAGAAGGGAAATTTAACTAACAACAATGTAAATTTGATACTATAGATACTTCCCAGAAGATGAGGCCTAAGCAGAATGAAATCTTGAGACTCTAGATACTTCCCAGAAGATGAGGCCTAAGCGGAATAAGGTTCTCAGAGGGTGTATTTGGTTATGCTAGCCTGCTGTGTAGGATAGCGTCACTAAATTCACCCTCTGGGAACCTCATTCTACAAATGCCAGGCACTCTTTGAGAAAATGAAATTAATCTGATTTTAATGACCACTGAGTGATAATATAAACAACAAGGGTGCTTCATTGATAACACCATTAATCTCATTTAAATTATGGATGACATGAATACACTCCCTGGGGACTCTGTCTAAGGCTGCAGTTCTAAGCTCTCTTTATATCTCTATCTGCCTTGCCATGTGTGATGTCTATCAGTTCATAGGAGAGTTGCCTTGTAATGGGAATTTAAATAAATATACTTTATTTACCTGTGAGTTAGGATATGAGATAGGGTGGAATGCTGTTGGTTGGGGGTGGGGTTCTGGGTCATGTGGGGGGGGGGGTGATATTTTGTGTTTGTATGTTAAATTGATCAAGGAGTTCCTGAATTTGTTATTATTTTTTGGGGAATTGTGGCCCTGGCTCCACCACTATTTGACCCAGTGACCCCATTTGAACAAATCTGAACCCCAGTCATTCAATGACCCCACATACCAAATATAAACTAAATCGGCTTAATGGTTATTGACAAGAAGTCGTTATAAGAATTACCAAGGAGGAATATAGTTATGGCCCTGGTTTCGCAACTGTTTGACACAGTGCCCTCATTTGAACAAATATTAATGACAGTCACCTAGGGAACATCCACCCCAAATATGATCAAAATGCAAAAATGTAATTTTTTGGTTTTTAGAGTTATGTCCCTGGCTCTGCCCCTAATTGACCCAGTGACCCAATTTGAACAAATCTGATTCCCAGTCACCCAAGGTCCCTCAGTACCAAATATAAGCTAATTCGTCCCAATATTTTTGTAGAAGAAGTCATTGTAAGAATTACTATGAGTTATGGCCCTGGTTTATCAACTAATTGACCGGGTAACCTCATTTGAACAAATCTGAACACCAGTCACCCAAGGACCCTCCATACCAAATATTAGCTAAATCGGCACAATGGTTATGGACAAGAAGTTGTTGTAAGAATTACTGTGGAGGAATATAATTATGGCCCTGGTTTCGCAACTATTTGACCCAGTGACCTCATTTGAACAAATCTGAATGAGAGTCACCTAGGGAACATCCACACCAAATATGAACCAATTTGGTGTGATGGTTTCAGAGGAGAAGATGTTTTTAAAAAAAGTTGACGGACGGACAGACAGACAGACAGACGGACAGACAGACGGACAGACGGACGGACGGACATACGGACGGACGGACGGACGACGGACGAGGAGTGATGACTATAGCTCCACCGGAGACTTCGTCTCAGGTGACCTAAAAACCGCACCCTCGGGGCCAGATATTTAGTCCGGACAATCGGCAAGCCTGATGTCCAGCCGAAATATCGGGCCCCTCATGTGAGATTTTTCCATCCCACATCTCATGTCGTGATGGATTATATTAATCTTGCATTGTTGTTCTAACCTAACTCCAGAATATGGGCAACTAACTACGTCTGCGAAGACTTCAAATTAAAAGAAAAACATCCGGTAATGGCCTTCTCGGAAGAATCCAAGAACGACATATACACTCTTGAAGTGAAGTTAGCTCCGGAGCGTGACGCCTGGTCCCGGGAAATAATCCGGCTGATGGCATTATGCCACAGTTTATCCGGAACTCGAAGTGAATGTGATTTCCTGAAGAAATTGTCGATGCTTTGACTGTGGGATAATGACAGACGAGTCTTTGGAACGAATTAATTATGGGTGACACGGGAACTAACATTCGTACTATATTGTTAATCCAAACAAGGTTTATTCAAACAGTGTCTGCTTCTCACCTCGCTGGGGTGGGTCAGACGGTACGGCGAATAACGCTTAAACCCTTCTTTATTAAATGGATTCACCTGTTCAGTTATAAAATCTTAGATTCATCGGAATGATCTATTATTCATCTGGGGGGGGGGGAGATTAGTGAATATAAGCAGACGGCAGATAATGCATGTAAAGAAGGATTCTTATTCATTGATGGACAATGTTTGGATAATAATTTCAACTAACGGCCTATGTTAAATGGAGACTGTTCACTAAATCCGGCCATTTATGGGATAATCTCCTATTATACTCAACAGCATGTACGCAACAACTGAATGAATTTGAGCCACGGATGAGTGCAAAATACACTCATGTACTCTATGAACGATACAAACAACATGGTAACAACATGGGAATTCGTCAGTGAGTATTTAATAAAGAAATTTGATCAGCAAAACTGGTTACTAATCAGTATATGAGCGTCGATTGGTGATATACATTTGACGTCACTCCGGCAATTGGCAATTTTGTCATACGCTTACCGCGGTCGATTATTTCTATGTGCCGTTCATGGATTGTTAATTCCCAGATAAATTAACCTTTCCTCGGCTATAGGACTGACAGCGTGATCAAAATGGTCAAAGGTGCCAAAAAGCGAAGTTACCATCCAACAAATAGCAATAAGAGGCAAACAAATTGACATTTAACCAAGCAATAAAGCACGAAAGCAAGCAAGCAACCGACCGATCAATCAACCAAGCAACCAGACAAATAAACAGGCAAGAAAGCGGCCATTGCAACCAAGCAGGCAACAAATTAACCAAATAGCAACCAAGCAGTTGTGCCCATTGGATGTTGGTATGAGTAATTCTTGGTCTACAACGTATTACATGTATTAATTGTTTTTATCAACTGCACCGAATAGGAAACTAGTTTAGAATGATCAATCTACATTTCGGCTATCCATGTTCAACTTCAACATTTGAGACACATTTAATCCTAGATTGAATTTGTTTCAACACGGCATTCGCGTAGTTTTTAATATATTTCATTATTGATAATGAGCACTCCAAAGATTAGCTTGAACACCATACTAACATATAGTGTCTCTTTCAAAGCTGGACAATGCAGGGCAAAGATATACATAATTACACGATGAAATCAGTTGGTTGATATAGGGCACAAGGATGCTGTTAAGAAATCTACCGATATTTTTTATGAAGTTCTCATTTTCGCAGTGTTTAGCTAATCCCGAGTTATTTGAGAAAAAGCCAGTGTCTGTAAGAAACGTACATGAATATATATAGTGTTTGCAAAACGTCAGGAATACCATTATTAAAGGTACTCATTCCGAATCGATGGTCCCCATATCATCAGATTCCAACAACAACAACAACATTTTTTGAAATGCCGCTTTCACAGTCAACAATAGTAAAAAATTACCTGTTATATATCAACATTTTGTTCAACGAAATTTTGCCGGTTTGTCAAATATTTGACACACAAAAAAGCCATTTGATTTTAGTGTTATCAATCTTCATCCGCAATAGGGTCCGAGACCGTCTTCTCGTCTATTTTTTACTGGCCACTAAAAAGTATCCGTGGTGAAAAATAATAGATTTCAAAAATCGATATCTGATCACTCTGAGCTTTGATGGGTGGGTTCCTTGACTCGAATCAAATATATTTTTTAGCCCCGAAGCCAAAGAAATAGTAATTTGCGAGCGTTAATTCGGATTATGCATCTTTAAAAATATTTTACAATATATAGGTTTTTGAATGTTTTATACACATAATGGGTTTTCTGCCATTAGTTAATTCAGATTAGCGAACTGTCGCGAAAATGATAAATTTAGAAAAATGACAGTAGATTTTCGTGAGACAGTCAGCAGGAACATGTCGAAACCATCTTTCATGATTGAGTGATGGGTCTTACGTTTGATGCTGTACCACCCTCATATCAAATTAGCAGGACCATGCACCAAAAGTGATTTGAAACACTATGCCGCGGCTCACAGCGAATACATGGGCATGCTCAACGCAGGTATTTCAATAATTTGTATGTCAAAATGACAATCACACAACGCCATTCCTTAAATATAAATTAACTACAGTGCATGACCCTCGTTGGCGAAATAATTCTCGTTTGTTTATTGGCGATTTGTTCGGGGTGAATGAAGGATTGTTTGTATAATTTTTGCGCAGTTCAGATGACGTGTTTTACAAAATAGGAACAGCCAATATTGTTGGATATTTTAGTTTAAACATATTTCATTGTAACCAATAGGTAGTACATTGTTCGCGATATATGGAGGTGGAATATACGGAAGGTTATAACATGATTTGGCAGCAATCAGAGTGCTTAGCGTAAGCTATCTGCTACACAAATGAAATATTTGTTGAATATTTTGCCAATGCTATAATATATATATAGTTTAGTGACACATTCTTCAAATGGGTAGAGTGTTTCAGTCGTAAACTATCAGTTTGAGGTAGTGAAGTATATAGCACATGATATTTCTTTAACCAGGGTGTAATCATTGATAATATGTCTTTAACCAGGGTGTAATAATTGATAATATGTCTTTAACCAGGGTGTAACCATTGATAATATGTCTTTAACCAGGGTGTAATCATTGATAATATGTCTTTAACCTCGGTGTAACCATTGATAATATGTCTTTAACCTCGGTGTAATCATTGATAATATGTCTTTAACCTCGGTGTAATCATTGATAATATGTCTTTAACCTCGGTGTAACCATTGATAATATGTCTTTAACCAGGGTGTAATCATTGATAATATGTCTTTAACCTCGGTGTAACCATTGATAATATGTCTTTAACCTCGGTGTAATCATTGATGATATGTCTTTAACCTCGGTGTAACCATTGATAATATGTCTTTAACCTCGGTGTAATCATTGATAATATGTCTTTAACCTCGGTGTAACCATTGATAATATGTCTTTAACCAGGGTGTAACCATTGATGATATGTCTTTAACCTCGGTGTAACCATTGATAATATGTCTTTAACCAGGGTGTAACCATTGATACTATGTCTTTAACCTCGGTGTAACCATTGATAATATGTCTTTAACCAGGGCGTCACTATTGATAATATGTCTTTAACCAGGGTGTAACCATTGATAATATGTCTTTAACCAGGGTGTAACCATTGATAATATGTCTTTAACCAGGGTGTAATCATTGATAATATGTCTTTAACCAGGGTGTAACCATTGATAATATGTCTTTAACCAGGGTGTAACCATTGATATTGTGTCTTTAACCAGGGTGTAACCATTGATAATATGTCTTTAACCAGGGTGTAACCATTGATAATATGTCTTTAACCAGGGTGTAACCATTGATAATATGTCTTTAACCAGGGTGTAACCATTGATAATATGTCTTTAACCAGGGTGTAACCATTGATATTGTGTCTTTAACCAGGGTGTAACCATTGATAATATGTCTTTAACCAGGGTGTAACCATTGATATTGTGTCTTTAACCAGGGTGTAACCATTGATAATATGTCTTTAACCAGGGTGTAACCATTGATAATATGTCTTTAACCAGGGTGTAACCATTGATAATATGTCTTTAACCAGGGTGTAACCATTGATAATATGTCTTTAACCAGGGTGTAACCATTGATAATATGTCTTTAACCAGGGTATAACCATTGATAATATGTCTTTTACCAGGGTGTAACCATTGATAATATGTCTTTAACCAGGGTGTAACCATTGATAATATGTCTTTAACCAGGGTGTAACCATTGATAATATGTCTTCAACCAGGGTGTAACCATTGATAATATGTCTTTAACCAGGGTGTAACCATTGATAATATGTCTTTTACCAGGGTGTAACCATTGATATTGTGTCTTTAACCAGGGGGTAACCATTGATAACTAAAACGTCTTTGGAACTTGTTTCCGTTTATCGACTTTTCGCGGAGACGTCTCCGTGTGTCAAAATGGAAGGCAAAGTATCTTGTGCGTTGACCAACTGAAATCGATTGATGTCCTGATGTGTGATAACAATAAGGGCATCAAGCAGAAAGATTTACATGGCTCTACATGACAAGCGAGCTTTTATTGATAAATAGCGCGACGATTGTCCCAGTATATAAAACAGAAAGGCAGTGAGGCAAATTAATATAACTATATAGACATGTCGATAGACATGTCGATTTTTTTGTTGCTTTGCTAAATTGGTTAAATTGCTGACCTCAATTTTGCATAACCGATTAAGTAATTATTCAGGCTGACTTGAGAAAAAAGTCGACGCTTATTAAACAAATTTATGAAGTGCAATTGGTATACTCTTAACCTAACCATAACACTAACACAAGCCATAGCCCTAACCCTAACCCCGACCCTAACCATACTACATATGGAGAGTGGACGGGTGTGTGTGGTTTCGTGACAATATGCCGACTTGATATTTGTTAACTATTCCCCAATAAACGCACGACTGATTCCCAGCGGCGGGGGCGGGGGGGGGGGGGTGGTTGAAACAAACAGTTACATCGATGACGTATAAACAATATACGTTAAGCAAGAATATTCGCCATGGGAATAGAATAGAATAGAATATTTATTGCAATACACCAGACATATAGGCAGTTGCATCGACAACCATGACGAATTTCTCCACACAAAAAAAGAAAAAAAAGTCATTTGCACCGGCCTATTGTTGTGACCTCCTTAAGATTGATATTCGATTTTGCCGTGGCGCAAATACATTTAGCTAAATTATGTCAACGTCGAGAGCAAGATAACGTTACCAGCAACTGATATATTGCAGTAACCATTCTTCTACAACATCATTCATATTGCCACCATTGGTACGAAAGTAGGCCAGACGCCCACACGCACAATGCATGTGGTCGTCTGGAACGCGCGCGCCAGTCAAATGTATGCATAAATGTAAGTTGGTTTGGTTACCCCTCCCCCACACGGCCCATTGATAAATGTTTGAATGCACACATGTATGTAAAATGACTGCTTATATATGTATATCTTTGGGTAATAAACATTTAAAAAAAAAAAAAATATAGGCAGTTGCAAGTTACAAAATGAATTAAAACTTAAAACATGTAAATACGAACGAAAATAAATTGTGTTCAATAACTGTTTGATGCAATGCCAATGCATCGTCATTCAACTATACCACCAATAACTTCTCGTGTTTATCACTATAATATACTAAACTTTCAAAGACCCCCTTCTGAGAAAGAACAACCGGGATCATGTTGCATACGGTATTTATAATCTTTGCTTCATCATTTCTCATAATCGTTTGAAATTTTTCACTATCGCTCATTTTTAAAAATTCACCCTTATTTTCTTGAATATTTCGAAATAGTCTTGCCCTGAGATCAGAGTATGCACTACACTCGATGCCAAAATGATATTCAGTTTCAACACGCGCCTGATCGCACATTGTACACAATCTGTTTTAACTGGGGTTTTCGGTTGTTTATGTCTACCTTTTTCTATTTCCAAATTGTGATTACTAATATGAAGGCGCAAGAGAATGGCCGCAGGTGGGTTGGGAGTTGGTAGGAATGCTTGAGCTAGACGAAAATTCCCAATCCCATGTCAGGGAAATTCAATTTGCACTTCCCCATTTGGTTCCAACCAGGGACCCCGTAGAGTTTTCTAACCGAGGTCCATTTCAGTCCACACTATTTACTGAAATTAGAAACAATATTGGATTTTTACTCTACAAATAAAACATTTCGCATCAAATTATGTTGGGAAAACCTAAATTATCATAACAGTTTTAACCTATTTTTGGTCTGAAATTTGTGTCAGGAAAATGCTCATTTTGATCAATGTTGGGGGTGAGAAACCCTGAACCCCCTTCGCTGTCGACACGCCCCTGGCCTGATAGACGAAAAAGCGGCGAACACGCGCAGTAAACATATATGTAAAACGATGCCCGAGAATAATGACTCACATTGCATTAAGAGATCCAAACTGGACATGCTGGGCCATGGTCTTCAACCCTTTATATACCAAATACCCATTGACGAGTAGTTTAAATTTCATTAGGAAATGTTCAGATTGTTGAACTTGTAATCCGAATATACATGTATCACTCCAATAAATAAGACTCCTGTTGCACATGTGTTAGCTGCCGTCTGCTTATTTTTCATCAAAAACCCACAAAATGAATAATAAACCATCCAATTTAGAATCCATTTAGTATAGAATGGTTTCGGCCTTTAGCCTTCATCAGTAAACGTCAGAAAATCAATACAGTTACGACATGACTGCACTTTACTTCGATAAGTATAAAGTACAGCCATGCCATGTAACTGTCTGATATTTCTGACGGTCACCTATGAAGGCCTATATATAATTATTGATGCTGCCCCTGTTACTGGCTATACATTTGCTGCTCGCAGTATAGAAAAGGGTTAATATTCAGCGGGAACAGATAACTCCATGGCGAACAGCAAAATGCGCAGCTCAAATCAGAGGGCATTACCGATAAATGGTGCTTAATATGGGTTGAAGTTTGAACGCAACATTCAGCCTAATTTCCGGTTTCAAGAGAGTTATTTTCTCCAGATTAGGGAGATTGTTGCGCGAATTCAATAAAACCAAGGCCAATAATCGATGAAATTTCCATAGTGCGCCTTTCTATCAATTTGGATTGTGCTGCTAAATAGCAACTGTATGACATTCTGAATTTAACCGACGAAGGCCGAAAGCTTTGAAATTAAAAGATTGTATATGTGATGTTAATTTGTATTGATGCCCCTGTTATTGGCTAAACATTTGCTGCTACAGTATATATAGTATTAATATTCAATGGGAATAGAACTCTCCGTGGCGAACAGCAAAATGCGCAGTTCAAATTAGAGGGCATTACCGCGATAGATGGTACCTGATATAGTGGTTGAAAGCAACATTCAGTCTAATTTCCGGTTTTAATACAGCTGAGTTCTCCAGATTAGGGAGATTGTTCCGAGAATTCGATAAAAAACCAAGGCCAATAATCAATGAAATTTCCATAGCGCATTTCTATCAATTTCGATTGGGCTGACAATAAGTAAATCCCGAGTTATTGATGCGCATAATAATTATAGAGACACATACAGTGATGAACCATATATAAATGCTTATTACTTGGCGACACGTGGTGATCTTAATCAGCGCTTGTATCGTGTGTAGCATCACTGCATCAGCAATACACGATAGCCGATGCCAGCAGGTCGACGACTTGCGGTCGGTATTCTCCGTGTATGAATGATTTTCACATCGACCGTCCTGAACTGAACTTACATTGGAGCATGCACGAAAGATCAATAACAGTCTCCAAAAGTTCACGAGAGCAGCATCCACACTGTTAGTTCTACACAGAGTGCCAAGTATCGTGAATATTTTCTCTTGTGTAACACCCCGTGATGTACGTTTTCGTTTATAATAGTGAGAAAAATATTATACCGGATTAGCAATCTAAATTCTGCGTGATTAAATTCTCTTGACTCAATCATACTGGTGAGTATATTTTTCTACTATATATAGATGCATATGAACACATCACTATATACATTAATTGAAACCAAATTGCAGTAAGAATTCGTGATGTTGTCACCTGCTATATTCCCCAGAGGAGGTTTGTCGACACTTGTTCCTGGACTAACACAATTACTTACGACATATGTAGGCTATATTTAAAGAGAAAACCACATGCGAATTGCATTTATTCTCAATATGCCCATGCACTACACACCTTAAACATATCAGATCACGACGCACACACCTAAATCTATGTTACAAAAACATCGATGTATTTGTAGATTATACCATAAATCTCTACTCTGGCTACGCCCGTAGAGATCATGTTCCACCCGTCGTTCAAAATCTGGGGACTTTTTGAAGATTTGACGGGGAACTTTATAACATTAATAAAATAACGCAGGTTATATATTTCTTAGTCAATACCTGTTCCGTAATAATGTATTTCACTGCAGGAGAAGGTCTCAGTTGGAGATTGTGTGCTTTACGCCACTTTTGTGAGCAGATTTTACGATAAACATTATTAAATTGATTACTCGGGGAAATTTCATTATTGTAAGTGAATCAGAGCGAAATAGCCAATACAAGTTGCGTAAATCATGCAATCTCGAACTTGGACCTTCACAAACATTATTAAGGAACACGTATTAACTGAGAAATGTTTTACATGCGTTATTTTGGAATACCATAAAGTTCCCTGTCAGAATAGTTCTAAACATCAAATTTTCCCCAGGTTGTGATTGGGTATAATATTATCTCTACGGGTGTAGCTAGAGTAGAGAATCGTGGCATGATCTACGATGTATTATATCCTATCCAGCCAATTACGATATTGCTCAATCCACCCCAGCTGAAAATTCGAAAGGCTTCTTGATGACTCTGATTCTAATGATATATAGAGTTATGTGCGCTGTTGAGAATGGGAGACGGTTCATATAAGTTAATATCAGTGGACTCACACTTCATTGAAATAACATTTCTAAATACTAATCTAAATCAAACTGTAATTGAATCCTGGTGAAAACATTTTGCATGAACAAAATATAGGGGAAATTATTTGCAAGAAGTTCTAATTTATCTAACAGAATAACAAATATGTGCACAATTTAAAAATATTCCATGACTCATCTTTAAAACTAAACGATCTCCGCACCATCTTAATGTCTTAACCACCCTTATGCACCAAACACAATATTCTGAGCACGGGCAATCAGGTAGGACAGGGTAATTAAACATTAAAATTAGTAAATTGTTCACCAGTGTTGGCGAATATTGGCTATAAGTTTACGAAACAAAATTAACTGTAATGTCATGCATATGTGTACCCCAAATCCACTGGCAGTAAATAAAAAAATCCGCCCAGGCACCACAGATTAACCCTTTCAGTGCCAGGTCCGATTTTTTGTATCAACCCATATACCCTGTGCCAATGCATTCTCTTATATATGCGAGTCGACCATAGGTCGCCTCGCATATATAAGAGAATGCATTGGCCTAACAATTTTTCATCATTTGTTATTATTTTTTACAATTTTTTACGATTTTGATAATTTCTTGTATTCTTTAACAGACCTATTTTGTAGGTTTAGTGCCAGGGGATCTTACGTTTTTCATGGGCATCAAAATTATTACTATGAATACTTGGTGATAGTTTTGAGTTATAACATCCCCCTAAGGCTTTATCCAGTTTGTTCTTAAATTCGCTATAGCATGCTTAAGCATACCCAAAAAAGGGCCGATTTTACAGACCGTAAATTAGGGCCGATGAGATCGGCCCCAGGCACCACAGATTAAGTCGAGAAATAATTACTGCATGATATATAATTATGTACTGTAACACGGGTCAAATGATGATTGATTCCTTAATACCACAAGGTATCGTGCAGTTTTCTTAAACAACTTCTTGAAGAGTAAATTAACGCGCCGAGATGCTCTTTGTTAACTCGAATTCATGCAGGTATGATATGACGTGTTATCAAACTTGGAAGTCACATTGTGATTATATACACCGTAATACTTGCATCATAGCACATATGTTGCAAATATGTGGGGCGAATGCACCATTAAGTACTAGCATATTGGCACACTTCTCGTGATTTGTAACAAATCTCTTCACTAAAAGGTCAGGTTCAATCCAAAAGACAATGTTTTCATACCCCACTAAAAATACCACGAAACAAACGGTGTCTTGCACAAAAAGATTAATAAATATAAGAAATAAACGCTAATAATACGGCTAAATTGTTGAGTAGAATGCATTCTGTGCATGTATAAATCGCATATTACTCAATAACACTGATACTTCAACCAACATCAAAATTAACACACAAACACATAAAAACTGAAGATATAACAGAAAATAGCCAATTAATGAGACTCAAGCGACCACATATAATGTGGAGATAACAACAATGGTAATGTCATAATTATCACATTAAAAAGCGCTTTAATCTACGAGATCCAAACAGCTGTACGTTACAGAATGATGTCAGGAACACTTTTATGCATGATTATCAGTCGTATATATTGATGTTCTGTGTACACCACACATGGCACAAGTCACATGCGTCAGACAAAAATGGGATGAAACAAGTGGATCAATTTCTGGAAGAGATGGTTTACCTTGGTCCCTTTCCCCGCAATTAGGTTTCAGCATGTGTATTTTCAACTGATTTGAAAAAGAGCTGCATATATGTGGATGGTTTCTATGCAGCAACCCCGAATATCAAACGAAGGACAACCAAAACAGATATACGTTGCGCGTGGGAAATGAAAGTGCAATATTATCTCGGCAGATTTTTGGGGCTGGCTTTCGCGGGGTTCGTAGCAATAAGAATATTAAGCACGAATAGCCTTTGTGCTCCTGAATACTCCCAGCAAAGATCTTCAACTTACTTCAATTAGGATTTGCATGCAAATAATATCTTGGGATATTATCAGCTCCAAATATATGGAGTTCGTCCGATCTCGTTTGATCTTAGCTGATTAACAACGTGAACTTGACAATAAGATTTTGGCACCGATCATCTGCGAACATCTTGGATGATCTGAATGTTAGTTGCGCGAACTTTTACTTAGATACATAGCCAGACTAATTAGGTTAATTAAGTACAAGCAAGATACCATGCATCTTGTTCGATTTCACAGAAAATCAATGATTTATAGCACGCCGTTCCGATCACTTTAGCTATATTATCACTAACGAGATCATGGCACCGAGAAAGAGAGTTCTATTGCGCAGCAGTCCGTTGTTCTTTTATGCGTTCGCATTTTTACGAGCAGAGCATATAATATATTGAGTATTGGTTCTGGAAATCAATTGCTGTCGATTCACCGTGCCCCCTAATGTATCCTTTTGTAACTAAATGGAGGCTGCATGTCTTAATAGATTAGGTAAAAACAAAAGAAAAGAGTCGGCGGTTCAACGCACAATAGATGTCCCCCGTTGGGACACGGGAGATTGCATGCGGGAGAACGGTAGGGACGTGATTTTAACTAGACGCATGAAACAGTAAGTTCCTCCTGATATTTTCGAAGATATGTTCAAATGTGGTAGTCTGAATGCGATATCTGACCAACATAATTATGTAATGGCTAACTGTATATGGTGGTGACAACATATATACTCAAACGAACATCAAATGAATTAACTGCGTCCACCCGGGAACATATTCATCTATGCTGGTCATTTTTGGCACGTTCATATATAAGAATTTTCGGTTATCGATAGGTGGACCTCCACGTGTGACTTGGCACGCTACGCATATATGGCACCAAATAGAGCGACCAGTTTATCAAAGAGTGGATCTTGGCACTAAGCGCTATGACATTCCATATCGTCTGCAAGAGGAATTATTGGAAGTCATAAATAGATAGATTAGATAGATTTATATGACAGATTCGCCCACTCGAGGCCGATGTCAAAACAATTACAGCAATGTGTGACATGTATTTACGTGCAGAACCAACCGGTTTCATCAGTCTTTAAATAAGTTTTCTACCCACATAACGGCTTGTGACATTTTTACTGAGCACTATTTCTCGCCAATCGGCCTCAGGATGCTTGACAGTGCAATATATCAATGAAACGACGCGATAGAAAAACCAAAGAATCCAACATTTAAAAAAAGTTAGAAATATGTGGGGTGAAAATTAAAACCTGTTGAGTTTTTAAACCCACATTCATGTACATGACATGTTTTATACAATATACACACATGTGAATATAATAAGATATTCGTTCGTTCGTTCATTGTACCGAAAAATTGTTGTAATATATGTATCTGTATTTTCTCATCCGAATTCCATAAATGGTCAGAAAACTACATAAAAGAAACTGCAATTTGTGTAGGCATTTTGAGGGCCGGGATCACAATTAATTCAGAAATATCTCACCCAAACGTAGGTTTGCCAATAATCGAAAAACCTCAGATCTGATTAGATCAAGAAGTTTCCAAGTCAGTGGGTCATAATGTGGCAAACCTCTGAGCGCGAAAAGATTTCTTGTTTCACCCATTGTACATTTATATCTTGATACTAACAGTCTGAACAAGTGTCTGGGTATGTTCTGCCGGGCATATAAAGGAATACATGTAACATATGCATATCAAAGGAAGATAAAACATCGTCCATGCTGACTGTGCACCAGTTCGATTCGATCCCAATATACTGACAAAGCAGACAACAGCTGGATGTTGTCGACAGGTGGGGTTCAGTCATATTCTGGACGATACGATATATATAAGCGCATTAGTTTTAACTCACATGCACGTCTAGATGCATGTTGGGTTATTATTATATTGAAGTGGCGTGTCCGGTTGAATGATATATCCAACTGAACAAAATGAGGGTAGTACACCACTGGAATTCGGATTGATTGATGTCTGTTGTTTTGCCCATGCCCGAAAAACATAATCAGATTAGGCTAATGCACATTGTCGCTGATAATTATATTTATGAAGGTTCAATTACCATAAAACAGTATCCTATATGAGAATACTTTACAGACTGGTTAAAGGACTCAAAAATATTCGATACGATCGGTTACTATATGGTATCAATTTACTATAAATCCACCGACTGGTTCAATTGTTACAAGGATCAGTCTATTCGTATTGCTTTTGGTTTGAATATCACGGGCGCAATAATACAAATAATCAGTAACATTTCATCGCAAACTAGATACAAATGCTATACAAATGGTATAGTTTATGTAACTTTACATAGCAAGTCATTATTCGTGTGACTTTTCTGTGCATATTTTCCATGCGCGTTTTCAATGTCACTATTTAAGAGACCGGTTGCTGATCCGAAACTGGAAGTAAAAAAAATTAGTAACTTGATTCTATCGGCGTTAGTATATACCGGACCTGGAATATCATATAAATACCAGAAAATCGAACCCAGATGACACCCCGTCTATCATGCATTATCACATATAAAAACAAAATCACTTCGACGACAGATTGAATATATAGAGAAGACCTACAGTTTGTGTTTGAATGTCAAAATATTTCATTACTGTCTGACAGCCACGAGTGAAAATCGATATTTATTTCCAGACATGAATGAGATGTTTCAGGTATTCAAACAAAACAACTGTATGTATTCTTTTTATTATATGCGCCTTATTAATGCTCAAAGTTGCTAAATTATGCTGCATTTTCACTTTTAATAGTAGAACAAATTGAACAATATAGACCGAACGAAATAAACTGTATTGACTATTAAATTCGCGCTCGGTTAAAACCGCCGGCAAGCTACAGTGAAATACGGAAAACTACATTGAAACAACGAAACCGTATTTAACTGAGATACATACGACGATCTACGTTTTGGTAATTTCAAGCAATTTTAAAGGAAATCATTAACGCGCGCCGCGTGTATACTGTTCTGCAAATTTTTGATAGACGTGGTCCCGTGGGCATTTTATTTATAGATATTTGGTTTTTCCGGTTTAAAAGTCGAACTGCGCGATCAGGAGGCCGAGTCCGGTAAAAGGTGTAGTTGGGAATTTCAATTTCGTTTATTGTCCTTTACATTATTAAGTCAATAATGTTGTGATTTTTGGTTTGTGACAAGCTATGTCAATTACAAATAAAATAAATTTAAAAGATAATATATATATCAACTTTTATATATATTTTTCGTTCTGCAGCCTACTGGTGGTTGTGGTCGGAGACGGCCGAGTCGGCCGCCGGTTCGTTAATTATGTGCTGGTTGTTATTGTTATTTTAACGGAATTCTGAGTTGGTCATTCGCGAAACCAATATATTTTATATTCTATAATTACAATCATGGGTATATAATATATTATCTTGAGCGCGCTACCATTTCTGATTATGGTTTCCTTGTATATATTATGAAATAGTTTTCTTCTACGGCAGCTGCAGCGAAGCTCTGAGATACAGGATTTACACCACAAACAAATTGATTGACTCTTGGGATTAAATGTGGCACTTGTAGACGGCGACCCAGCGTTCGCTCTATGTATAGGCTATATGTCAAATAGATTGGTTCATCTGTTCGCGAACACAGGAGAAAACTCTCCTGACTCTTCCGTAATGAATACGCCTCCATTAGTATGGGTCAGTATGACTCTGATTCTGTATATACACAGTTAGTTACATGCCAAATGGCCAGTGAACCTGTGTGAATCGATGAAGCAACATGCACAAAAGCTGATCGCGCCATCTCTTATATATCCATTCATATTATAAACATCAGACGACAAAGACAGCATTGACTGCGTGTCAGGAAGACATTCCAAAAAAAATGTTATCGACTCATCTACGCATTGTAATGTACAGCCTATAATCTAACCTATGCTACACGGCTAATATCCATCTACATGTCAATGTACATGAAGTTTATGCATGATATATATCTAGATCTAAGGACATTTCTAATCCAATTTACTAACGGGATATAATGGACATATCCCTGGTGATGCATGTTGATTAACTAAGCCCCACGCATCAGGCTCATTTGTGGAAATGCTCTGGCTATAACGAACATAGCAATTATGGAAATCGAATGTTCGGTGGGGTGCCCATGCAAGTGAACTCAACAACACACATCAACATGACGGCTGTCACGGTGATTGTCAAAGTTGGACAATGTATCGCATAAGCATTGCTAATAGCAGTGAACGGTGTGACTAAACACCGCCCGGACCAGCCCGGACCGCCCCTGTGGAATATAGGGGTGATTTTAGGTGCAATATATGTGCATGGGTGTCATGGAAAGCCACTCGCACACGGACAGGGGTCGCGACCACACAGAAGTGTCGCTATTAACCCATCGGCGAATATGTTCGCCGCGAATGAAGCTAACAGCCCGGACGGCCCCTGTTGCGTCTAGGTGTGATTTTAGTGTCCAATGAAACCCACATACGCACGGAGGGTGGTCACGGCCGAACAGAAGTACCGATATTAACCCCTAATCGTGCCAGATTCAGCCAGAATTAAAATTTGCCCCCAATAACAAAAACTCGCAGCCCGGACGCCCGTAATACCCTCGTATTTCAAATAACTCCTTACATATATGTTGCGGACCTACCCTCGACTACACTCACGAAAAAACAAGGGCCAATCGCCAACGAAAGCCGGGCAATTTACCCGAAAAATGTCGCCGTCGCCGAATAAGTTTACCGCTAACGAAGCTAACAGCCCGGACCGCCCCTGTTGTATAGTGGTGATTTTAGTGACCATATATGTGTGTGGGTATCATAGAAACCCACATACGCACGGATGGTGGTCACGGCCGAACAGAAGTACCGATATTAAACCCTAATCTTGCCAGATTCAGCCAGAATTACAAAATGCACATATATTGCACCTAAAATCACCCCTATTCTCCACAGGGGCGGTCCGGGCTGGTCCGGGCGGTGTTTAGTCACACCCACAGTGAACACAGATAGATCTGTAGAATATAGACGTTTACCCGAATCAGCCCACCACAGAAGCTAATGAGCGATGGCTAAGCTGGTTCTATTCCCGATATACGCAAAGGGAGGTAACCTGATTCGTGCACCTTGATGAAAACAGTATTTATTCCATATTTAATATGATCGCACGTAACACGTAGTGAAGCAGCCACACATGCTGCGATTCGATATTGCAATAATTGTATGGTGATAATTAGGTGTAGTACTACAATTAGTAACTTACAGTCCACTATTAGTATATAACTCGAAGATACATAGGCCTACGTGTTTGTACTATCATTCCAATAAAATACCAAATGTGATAGGGGGCTAAAATAATAATATAGTTATATATCACTAGCAGGTTATCCGGTTATTGAGCAAACAACGTCATTCTCCGTAACCTCGCCTAAGGGGTAAAAAGTCGAGGAGTCAAGACTGAGAAGTATCAGTTGGAAAATTCCGAGCCAAAGGTGACGTGCAAATGAGATTTCCCATAGTTTGGGACTTTTGATCTGGGTCAAGGGTGTGTAGTTGGAATTTCCAAGGTGGGGAACCCACAAATGAAGACACCCCAGCCATGTCTATGCATGGCTTTAACTCGGGGAGAGCTTTCCGATGAATGGCAACAAGCCATATTTCCGACTAAATCCTGAAAAGTTACCCATAATTCTGCTGTGGTTAAGAAGTCGATTACTTAGAGCATTACTGTATAGAAACCACATCAAAGGTTTGCAAAGGTTTGAATACTTCTCAAACTGGGCAACGCCGGGAACCATTCTGGACTCCTCGACATTTGACCCCTTAGGTGCGGTTACGGAGACTGACGAGGTTTGCTCAATAGCCGGACAACCGTTAGTGATATATTACTGAAATATTATTTACCCCTCCCCTATCAGATTTGGTATTTTATTGTGCTGATAGTACAAACACGTGGGCCTATGTATCTTCGATTGATATACTAATAGTGGACTGTAAGTTATTAAGTATGGTACACCATTTAATTATTATATACCCTATAATTATTGTAAAATCGAATCACAGCATGTGTGGTTGCTCTACTACGTGTCACGTGCGATCATATTAGTTGTATGGAGGGGATCCGACATCAGGCAACAATCATATAGAGTTCATTTCCGGTCGCATGTGTTAAACCCACACTGTGAGATTGCTTACACACTATTATGTTTTGATGTCAACGAGGAATTTAGAAGATCGTTATTTTGTAATATAATGAATGTTTGTGTGTTGCTCAGCTATACTCACAGCGTGGGCTGGATCGATGGATATATCAAAATCAGATTAAGGGCGTGATGTGGCATATCAAAGGTGTGGATGAGCCTGGTATGCATGCAGTACACGATGGAGAGGTATGGAGTGTAAATGATAGCTATTGTTTCAGATTATACATTGATTTTGTGCATCTTGGGAAGGTTATCAGCTTCTTTCTGGGTCGGTGGTTTCTACGTGAACTTGAGTGACATTAACCCCCCTTTTCCTCACACATAACACTGACAACTTCGTGATATGCCACACAGCGGCTGAATCAACAAGGAACCACAATAAACCATATAAACCAATCATGCAGAACCGACACTTTCGTGTATGTATATTGACAGTACTGGTCATGCAATACAGCGATGTTTGTGGTCATGCTGATTCAGCCATGTTTGTGATTCGGGGTTGCCAACGAACTCGAGATTTACAATTTTAGACAGCCTTCGGTGCATTTCCCCAATAGCATTGCTTTGTCCTACCATACATATTGTCAAAACAACAGGCCCAACTGACACTGAAGGGGTAACTCTCACCAAAATAAATTGCTGAAGGGTGTATACACATGTTTGGAAACTGTGCTGAATTAAGGGTACATAGGGTCTGTGATCGGCACGAACGCAGTTACTTCAACTGTGTTCCTGAAAGCCTGACGCCATCAGCAGTTTGTTTTCAGTTCATTTTAGTTTTTCATTGGAACGTAAAAAAAAATTCTCTTACAGAAATCATGGCGGACATGAAAACTCATTTAGAACGAGATTTCAAAAGCTGTGTACCAATCAGTACATTTTCAAAACCTGTGTACCCTTCAGCATTTTTGGTCAGAGTGACCCCTTCAGCCCAACTGACCCACTATTAAATAAATTTCTTGCGGCAGGTCAATGTTGTGTCAAGCTGATACGTGTGTTCGGGCAGAAAATGTTCCCACATTGCGGGTGGCAAAGTCTAAATATAATATCCAAGTATCGAATTGGACCGAAAGTAGGGCGGCTAAGAGTAAAATCGTCCACAATTATCAAATATATTTGGCATGCACGAGTGATCAGGTATGAGCTATACTAAACAAGTGTTCAACTATACAAAAATCCGCCGCCGTCATCGCACAACATAATGTTCTAATTTGGACGCATTAACCAATTTTATCGATTAGAATATATTACCAAATTATTGTGCACCCAATATAAAATATATGACATCGGTCTGTATGTTTGTCGTCACGTATCGGCGTTCATATATCATGCCATGAGTCTCTACTCTGGCTAAAGCCTCTAGAGATCATATTCCACCAGTACAAAACCTTGAAGTTTTGACAGGGAACCTTATCAATTCGAAAAAATAACATGGGGAATATATTTTTTAGTTATTATCTGTTCCTTAACAATATAATTCACTGTAAGTGAAGGTCCCAACTCGAAATTTCACGATTAAAGTGACTTTGTGACAGATTTTTATTGCATTTCTGCTCACAAATATCACATAAAAGCATGCAATTTCGAGTTGAGACCTTCACATACATTATTAAGGAACAGATAATAATTAAGAAATATTTTTTTTCGACTGTATATAAGGTTCCCTGTCAGAACTTCAAAAAGTTCCAATGTTTTGTACTGGTGGAATATGATCTTTTCGGGCGTTAGCAAAAGTATAGATTCATGGCATGATCTAGTCATAGCGTATCCCAAAAATCGTATTAGAAATACCCTCAACATACCAGAATTAGTTAGAGAAGATTCATATGCATGTTCAAGGACACCAAAAGACGTCAATTGTATTTATAACTTTAAGTGAATAACGTGGAACTTGGCAGGCATAAGGATCTCGCTAAATCAGTCCAAAGTTTAAATAATTGGACACTAGTTTTGTCAGATCTCGTTAGTTGTCTTCTTACACGATGTGGTATAATTATGATTGTGCATAGAGACACATGGCGTATCATCCCCATGCATGGGCAGTCCGAAAAATTTACTACTGTTATTTTGAGCTATTCGTAATTATTATCAGTAGAAGTTCATTATGAGAAATGTGTCCATTGCATAATTGGTATTTTACACTCGTATACACAACACCATAGGCCCTCTGTGACGAATTGCATGAACATGCCCGACAAATTTCCCCAGAGTGTGAACGTATTAACATGCGACGGCGAAATCAAATTTGCCAATTGGTGTCCGTCCGGGAATAACAATTATAACATATGCAAAAGCAAATAACCAAAATCTATTTATATACGTAACGCACGCCAGAAAACAATATGGTATCATGGAATCCATTATACGACTGTAATTGTTGACATTTATCGAACTGCATTGCGCAATAAACCAAATGCTTGGGGCTTAGCAGCCGACTATTAATCCACGAAGAGTCGTAACTAATCCCTTGCGTAAGTTGCCGTACATAATATTTCAGACAGAGGAATATTAAAAATGAACTGCGTATACTGTTTGAGTACAATCAATAAAATTGAGTTACCAAAGCCTTGCGTGCATAGGACGTCGGCCAGGGAGCTATAACGTCGGCTTCGGAGGGGTATAGCTACTGCATTAGGCTAATTAGAGTTCTTCTAGTTTCTGAATGTCCAGTTTCGAGTCCATTAACTGATTTAAAACACAGTTTTGAAATATACAAGGATGAACTACTGTCGTGCCGATGAATAAGTCTGATAAATCTCGATAAGTGAGACACATAAGAACATTTTTCTGTATAAAATATAGTCCTCGAGTAAGAACAAAACCACACCCTTGGTTCGTGTTAGTGGAGGTTGCATGTGCACTTTGTCGTGAACACAATTGTAGGCATATATTCTGGTACAACTCTGTTCGAAACACAACGTAGATGTACGCAAACATATACAAAATATGTGTTTTGCTCTTACATGGCAGAGCATAGATAAATAACATATATCGTCGACGGAAGTATCTGCATTTTGGACACGTATGTAGTTTGGGATCTTTTTTGACACGAAAAATGCATTCATGTCGGTGTATGCAAAAGAAGAACAGTAACTCTATAACTGGAGTCTCGCATACTGATGTGTCATGTTTCAAAACGACAGGTACCCATTAACATGCAAATGAGCAGCACGTCTCTACCGACAAGGAAATGAATTACGTGGGTTACAAAAGCTCTATGCAAATGTTCGTTTTGGTGGGCGGGTTTAGAAGAGAACTAGTTCTCTGTTAGAAGTCTCCGTTGGGGCTCATTGTGCATACAGTTGGAGACATGGACGTTCTAGATACCTGGTATAAAGCGCCCATTCGGAAAATAGAAGACAAGGGTAGAACAAAGGAGCTGGGTTTTAAGATTGGGAAAGGCCAGACATTGACCTCCATAATTGACGTCCTTCAAATATTGTTTCGTAAAGTTTATTTTAATCATAATAGACGATTATGATGTTGTGATTTTCCACATTAACCTCTTGATTATTGAATAGATTATCTCATTCGGCCAAAACATAGTGCCCACGTTTTACAAATTACAATCGAATGATATGTTCACATGTGAAGATCATCAAAGATATGGTATATACATATGTGGGTCTGACGTTTACCGAAACTGCGATAACCACAATGATCCATTCGGCTAATGACAAGAGCTTGCCATGTTCGTCCCTATACAAATGAAACTAGAGGTGTGACTGTCCCAATGGGACTACGGATACCCCCCTGTTTTTAAAATACTAAGATGTTTCACATTTCAGTAAACATTTAGTTAAAATAATAAAATAACAGTTCCCATTGCAGGTGTACAACCATAACCCTAATCTTATACTTATCGACCGAAAAATGTAGGAATAAAAGCTTGGACAAAATTATGTATGTTGCGAAAATATTTCTAAGTCGAAAAAGGGGAATAACTCCACACAAAAAATGTCGGACATACGTCACAATCGCAGGTGCACAGGTTCCCATGGTAATAAATATCTGTGCCACGTTTTAAACAAATTGACCGAAAAATATAGGAATAAAAGCTCGGACAAAAGTATACATGTTGCGAACATTTTCTAAGTCGAAAAAGGGGGGATAACTCCACCAAAAAACGTCATAATCGCAGGTGCACAGGTTCCCATGGTGGTTGATGTCTGTGCCAAGTTTCATGGAAATTGATCAAAAAACGACTGAGAAAAACTCCGGACAAATTTGTGTCCATGGACGGACGACGGACGGACGGACGGACGGACGACGGACGGACGGACGGACAAGCTGACTCCAGTATACCCCCCTAACTTCGTTGCGGGGGGGGGGGGTATAACAATGGGCATCAAAAGCATCAATTCTGGAATTGTACAAATTGTTTTTTTCCTACTCCGAATTCCGAACCAGGATTCTATTATGTTTGACATTTGAACTTCTCAAATCATGTGGCGCCTTTCATTCAATATATTGTTAACTTGTTGATATGTATACATCTTAAACATGTTTTTTTTAAAATTATTATTTTAAATGTTCAAGGGACATTGCACTTATACATTAAGTTCCTCACATAGCAGTATATTAATCAGTTCATTTAAATTTGTCCTGCATTGACCTGCAATGTACGTGACAATGTAGTGTCAATGTTACACGTTAATACACAGTCATTTGAGTAAATACATTCCAGTAATGCTCATTACCTGAACACATATATGAAATTGAAGGCAAAGCATTTCCATCAAGTTCAGACTGGTATGTTTACCAACCATAGCTTCATGGTCACTAGTCTATTAGCAATGTCAAACCTCCACATCTTTCTGAGGACAGCTTTAACGATATAACAATCATTCAGCATCATAATTGTTACCATTGTGTGAGTTACAACTTGTGACTCCTTGGAATTCGAATACATGTAACTCGTATTCGTTCCTCAACCATATTCTGATTAATGTCATGTATAATGTACACGATGTACTGCATGCACAGCGCACTTAATACATAAAGCATGGATCAATGCTATGTTATTCTTGTTACTAGTGTCTTTATTTACACTGTCCAAGCTCTTAAAAAGAACACTTAGAAACCCAAATTATTTAAGCCATTAAGCTTGGAATTTTTTATTATTCAAAACCAAATCCTATATTGTTGGAAATTTTATTAGACCAAGTCCTTCGAAATTTTATGGTCTCACCCCCAGTTGGAACCCCATATGAACGTCCCTGTCAATGGGCTACAAAACAAAACAGAAAGAAAATGACCACCATAACTCCCTGGTCAATGCAGATCATGATATAAACAAGCATTGTTTACAAGCATGTGGAATGGGCCCCATGCAGTCACGATAGACGGTTAGCTAGCGTACGTGCAGGAAAGTGGGCGACAGACCAGTGTTATCTGTTTCGCCCTATCGATCACACCACTTATATCGGGGAGATCAAAAGGTCGGATGATGGAATATATCGGAAGCAGTCAACTTACGCGTATAGATTAGGTCTAACAGAATTATAATGTGTAATCGGACCAGATAATCACGACGAAAAGCGACAAATCACGTAAATAAACACCTCCGGAGTATCACGTGATCTGCCAGATCTTTCCCAGAAAAACGAATTTGGTTACCCTCAGCGTGGATTATAAGTCGGCGTTTGTCAAGGCTCGAATCAACGTCGTCGTCGTCGTCGGGAGGGGGGGGGGGGGGGGGGCTTAAATTGGTATAATGCGCCTAATGCATATTATGCCAACTGTAACCACGGGGGCCATTATTCTTGAAGTTGAACGTATATCATTACTCACATTACCATCACATACATAAGTATATCAGTGTCAACCAATCATAACCGTTGGCAAGTCTGATCAGAGCCAATTATTCCATGATTGTTTCCAAGATTTATGAGAGACAAATACACGAATAAATATATTTCATTTATTTCAATAATGGCTCCGTTCGATGTTACATAATAATCGAAAGAACACTTTATATTATTATCAGTTTTACATTCGTTTTAAAAATAGTTGTTCAAATATTTGCCTACTCAAATTATATTTCCTGTCGATAATGACTCAGTTAATTAATCATTTAGACTTGATGTACACCCCTAAATGACAATTTAATTGAGAAACTTAACGGTACTTTCCATTAACCCTTTCTATACTAAATGGATTCTCCCATGCACCAGTTATAATATAGCATACATTGGAATGGTCTTTTATTAGTTGGGGGGGGGGGTCAGGTAATAAAAGCAGATGGCAGGCAGATAAGATCTACTACAAGTGCAGAAGGATGGAAATGTTCTCACTCGGAGCAAAATATCCAAATAAGTTCAAATTGTCGTTTGTTAAACATAAGTTCAATAAATAACCTATGGTCGTTTGTTAATCTAATTATCTGGACATTTCATAAGGGAACTGCTCCTCAATTAATAAGTATTTAGTTTATATAGAAACAACTAAATGCATGATTTTGACCCACGGCCATCATAGTTAAATCAACAGAACCTACCATTATAATAGTGCCACTTGATCATGGGTGAAATTGTGATGGTGATCAATGCGTATACGTCCCCGCTCAGTTTCCATTACGAATCGATAAAAATCGATGGGGTAACCAATATCTGGGGACAAAACGCGATAGAAGCACACATACGAGCGATTGAGTGGTTTTCTCTGCCGCCCTTTATAATTGAATTATCCTGTAAAATTGATGAACACTTGTCAGATCGCGAAATAAAAAGTAATAACAACCAGTGGTGACGTGCAGTATATATGCTGAAAAGTTACCCATAATTCTGCTGTGGTTAATAAGTCGATTACTTAGAACATTACTGTAGTTATACCTTAGTTCTGCATTAGTGGTCACGACATAATATTCAATAACCGAACAAATGGAGACACATCTTCAAACTAACAATATATGGGATCCATTGAGAATATATAGTGCACTTTATAGCAGTGAATTTATTGATTTATGTTCTGGTTAACGACTCCGTAGATCAATTTTAAACACTACCTGTAAAACGATATTTCCTGTTGTTCAAGTTGAAACAAGTTTTCAGTCAAAAATTATTTTGTTTATACCGATAACCCATGCAACGATTGTGCCAAATTACAATATCGCCATTTTTGCGTTTTTACAAGGATTCATCAGCAGTAGAGCTGCCAGATGCTGGTAGCCCGTTCATATATATATATATATGCACATGGGTATATTCCAGATCTACACAGGGAAAACACACTCCATTGTTTGAGTCGATAAGCCATGCCCTGCTTAGTTTGATGTCGCGTTTTTTGACGATCGGTCGTCCGTATCATTTCGACAATAAAATCATCGTTTTATATATAGGGCTGCACGACGTTACCGTGTGTGATCGCCACGGGAGCGATTTTATTTAGTGTATGGTCCACTGTCGATGCAGTGTATTCTCGGACAGAATAACAGAAAAACACATACCGAAAGTAAAAACGTAAGACATCCCGTGTTGAGTCTGCGATACTTGGCACGCGGTCTTACATTCACCGAAGACGAGAAAGCGCCAGTATTAGAAATTGTTGGAACAGCTAAAGATATTCTAGAGAAGACCACAGACAACAGAACCCATGGCAGTGGGTCAAAAACAAGGCGTGGGCTAACAAACAACAACAAAAAGACACCCACATAAACCCAAACGGGACGCAGTATAGTATATACATGTATATATGATTCCATTCCATTGGCCTCTCTATAAGTCCCAGTACATGTAACTCGAGAACTATTTCCTTCGATAATCGATATTGTCACAGGAAACCGTCTTCATCGATATTTTCCAATGGGATAGTTCTGTCTCTAAAATCCACCGAAACCTCAAACCCACACGACGTGAGGTTTCCTCGCGTTCCTGTTGCAAAAATTCTAGTATAAAAGCGTGTCCATTTCAGACTCAGCTCAAATAGACAATCTGACCCGATAAGACAATAACAAAAAAACATTACGGCCATTGGTAATCCCGTTGCCAACCTAACAACACCAGTCGAACATGACTACCCTTCAACACAGTAACGCCGGTAACGACCAACCAGAGACGCACACACCATGGCTGAATACATGGCCAAAAGCCAAGCTGCAAAATAGAGACCAGTCCCCTCGATACGCTATGTCTGACCGCTGCCGGCATTTGTATTTTCTGAATTAAATGTAACATTTTCAAATGAGTATGGACAGCTCAGTTTATCAGAATAATGCAGAATGAATTGTAACCTACAAAAGCATCAAATAAATAAATGTGACATTTCTTCACATTATGTGCTGGCAGCGGTAAGTCCTGCGTAGGGGACTGAACTCTGCGTGAAGCTTGGTCAAAAGCACATCTATTCCAGTAATAAGCGCAGATGCGTTGTAGCAGATGCAAGGACACTTCGTCTTTGTCAGCGACCGTTATCGGTGGTTGGCAAAGGAACACGAAACATGTCCGACCATTTGGCCTTATGCCAGCATTTAAAAACTTCACCATGTATTGATCGTATTGTGTTCAGTTATTGATTACTTCAACCTTGATAGACCAGGCAAATCCAAGGAATACGAACACGAGATAAACCTATTACACTCGAACCCATTTCATTATGGTCTTGCGTCTAAGGTTTCGCGTGAATACGGAGATGATACAATTTCCTACTAGATGGACCAAAGACACGAGGGGCTGTATAAAAGAAGATTATATTTTTCACCTATATATTTACTCACTTTCTTAACGACAAGTATCTCTGCCGTTTTAATTTTCAACTGACATGAGAGTCACATCACGAACGTCATGCTTCGCTCTGAGTGTCAGTTGGTACAACAAACATCGCGAGACGTCATCGCGAGGGAGATATCGGCCATATATGGCTTCTTTAGACATTCCTTTTCATTAAATCGATTATCTTTCTTTGAATACTGACACGGCGTGCAGTATAATGTGGAGAGATATGAAGCTTCATGTCTGGCCGCTTCATGTTTGAATGTTTCTTTATCGTTCAGATCGTTTGAGCTCAGGCATTAAAATAACGGCATGTTATTTACAACAACGAGATTGAACCACTTTTACCGTCGATAGTCACGAAATCGTTGAATGAGTTCAAAGGTGTATGGAGTACGTAAGGAAAGCTATACTTGTGTATGGTGTTTATCGCAAGTTCCATTTCATGTTTTCCCTCTACAATTAATCATCATTCGGCATGTCATTCGGAGATGACCAAAAATATAGCTCGGTGCTAATTGTGGTGACTGTTGTGCCAAATGAAATCATATACGGTGTCAATACCGCTGTTGGAAAATAGGAGCAGGCAACAAGTCCGAAGTTTTGGTACTATATATCACGATGCATATATATTTGGAACTGTTTGAAGTTTGGGATTAGAAGATTTTGATTGCATGGACTAATCGAGGTGATGAGGGTTTCTCGTTTTCTTCGCTTTGGCTGCACTGTATGTGCAATTCGCACGAATCCTACACTGTCAGAAAATCCCGTATTTTTTACGGAAAAAAGCACCTGTGAAATTGGTCTAAATTTTCAGCCATTACGGCTGAATTTACCGTGATTCGAGAAGTAACCACCACCATGTAAGCACCACAGATTCGATTCCACAGACGATAGCTCGTGCTAAGAAGTTGTGGTTAGTTTTATATTTGATTTTCCATTGGTGGTATACTGAGAATCAAAACAGTATGCACAGCGCCACCTATCGTCCACCTTTTGCGACCGGTGGTATTGTTATCACAGACGCCACTAATTGCGCACCAGCACTTTGCCTGCGATGCTACTATCCTTGAGGGTTCTAGATCATCCCCTTGATCCAGAGACGACAAAATAATTTCATTGTTAAATCATATTAATGAGAGCGGGCGACCATTTATCTGCCAACAGAACGTGATTATCATCGGTAATCGGCAGCATGATGGTTACAAGTGTCGTTTTTCAAGGTCACATTTGTTTGTTATCATGCTATACTATATATTGTCTCAGTAAATGTTTGTCCTTTTTGGCAGATGACAACAACTTCAGTAAGTATAGTGCCATGTACTGTGCACATTTGAAGACATTGACTATATTGTCATGCTATACTAAATGTTATTGGAATTCGCAGTCGGGACTAATTGCGCACCAACTCTTTTGTCTGCGAACATTGTATCCTTGAGAGTTCTAGAGCATCCCTCGACCCGGAGACGCCAAGATAATTTTATTGTTCGACCACATTAAAACGCCTTGTCTTGTTTAATCATTCAGATGTCAATAAAATTCCCAAATAATTGTCATCCGGTCGATGGTTACAAGACTTAGCGTCGCTATTAGGAAATGTACCAGGAATTTTACTCATTGTGGAATACGTAAATGTAATTATCAGCAGGGTTACATTGGTTCGGGTCGTCCAAAGATAGCCCATTATTATGCAAGAGTGAAAATATACATGGTCTCAACTATAAGTAAATCTATGTCGTTTTTTGATAGTTACAACATCAGTAAATATAGATCATCATCATCAGATTGCCATGCTATATAAGGCATGTTGGCATCCCCATGCGGTACTGATAGCCGACCAACAAGTTTGCCTGCGAGCATTGGATCCTTGGGAATTCTGGAGCACCGTTCCACACATAGTCGCCAAGATAATTTCATTGTTCGATCGTATTAAAGAGCGGACAATCATTCAGATGCCATTAAACTTACTGGCATATATACAGTCGCATTAAGAACATGAGTGCCACAGGTCGATGATCCCGGAGTCGCATCATGCTAAAATTAAATGTAAATATAAGTTTCAGCAGGGTTACGTTGGTTCAGAACTTCAGGCAGCGCACGGATGTACGTTTTGCCAAAATTTCCTAGTATTTCAAGTGGATTTTCGCAAAATCTGTCAGGAATTTATTTGTGAAATTTGGTGCAAGCGATTATTGTGACACAATATTTAAGAACCATCGACCCGTTGGAAACTATAACTTCATTTACTTTACTTTTATGGCATGAAAAATATTTAGAATTTCACTGTTTTCTGGTACTAAGAAAATCTGTAAAATTAATTTTCTTCAAAAGTGCAGTTCATAAATGATATCATTAGAGGAGACTTAACTTTTCTTGATTCGTGGAATTTAATGATTATTTTCAATCAGAAAGGCAACTTACCCATAAATAATTTTCTACATTTAAGAATTGTCATGTTATGCCTGCATGCTGGTCAATGACAAATTGGGCGAGATGAGTTCTGGGTCATGGGTTCATAACCATGTTAAAACTAACCACCATATCTCTTACACTGTGGCCTGAATCCAGTTGATTGCCCCCCGCTTGCATGGACCACACTGCATATGAACATTTATTTCATTGGGCAGGAATATGTGTGACTGCTTTATTCTTCATTATAATATATGGGGTATGATGTTATATTATGCAATTAAAACAATTTAACGCAACATGATACCTCCTCTCCGAAAAAATACGTTATTTGGTGATTGGAGTGATGTATGAAATTACTAATTATTCTGGCAGTTCTTGGTACCGAAAGGGACAAAAACAAAATAATATTTTCAACCTCTCTCCATTGTTTTATTTGTCTCTTCTAAGATTTTTCGCCGGATAGATCCAGAGAAATTCTTTAGCTCTAGCCATTTTTGTCTGGATTTATGCAAAGAGTGCGTCTCCCCCTAGCATGCAAGATGGATAATAGACATTGTATCAACTATTAGTAAATGTGCATTTATTTTTGGTAGTGACAACCTTTTTAGTAGCGACAACCACATCAGTAAGTACAGGGTCACATGTAGCCAGACTGACATGTTATATAAGGGTTATTAGAATTCTCATATGGCACTAATTGCGCCAACACTTTTGTCTACGAGGTTTGTGTTTGAGAGCTAATGAACACCCCTCGACCCAAGGATAATTTCATTGCTTGATGGTATTAAAGAGAGCGGTCGATACAATGGCTGGCTATATATATAGTCGAAAACGGAATGGAGCTAACTAGTGCGACCGGTCAGTGGTCACAATGCCTCCAATTAATCGGTCCCGCTAATTTGCTATATATAAATGTATTTATTTCTATCCTCCATCATATAAAGAGTTACATGAATGACATAACAAAAACATAGAAAAAGAACAGTATACAGTACAGTAGAAACGAACATATTTACACATTACTGTGCACCGAGATGGCCCACTTCCCCAGCCTAGACCTACAAAACATGCACCATAGTTATATGGCCACTTATACATTACCATACGTTGGTTTACGTGTGCAAGTATACCATACATTATAGATCAGAGTACGCAGGTCGGATGAAAATGAAGTTGCTTTCGAGCTACCGAAAGTAGCATCTAACAAGCGCATCAGGAAAATTTCCCGAACTGTTTTTTGCAATGTGAGACGACCGAAACATTGAAAGTTTACTCTTTTCTATGTAATCCATAAGAAGTGGGATACCAACTAAACAAAGTGCCATAGCAGTTTTAGACCTAGTTGGAAGTCCTTGAATATTTGTTTATGCACATTCTATGAACACGATCAAGACGAACAACATTGTGTGAACTAATATTGAACAGTAACTCCGCACCGTAGAACCAAGTCGTCTTTGAACGGAAACGTCCAAGAACATATATACTTACTTGAATGTTTATAAAGAATTGGATTTTCTTTGAATCTCTCGAGTTAGACGAAGACCTCTAAAATGACAATTTATGAACACTGATGATAATTTATTCAAAAGTTGCAGTTGTGGTGCACACCCACCCGCATTTGAGGCATTTCATACACATGGATGTGACTATAGCTATATAGGGTCCTGGTTGTCGACGAGGTGGCCATCTTAGATATCCAACTACGCCTCCCCGTGGAAACCAAAATTTTCATTTCCCCAAATAGAGGAACGAAGGTAATAGTGATGTAACATTAAATTTCTTTTTTAAAATATTGTTGTAACTAGATATTTGGAACCCCGTGCACAGCTCTCAATCTCACAGGCAATAATCGCATGACACCCGAAGCCTAGCCATAGTCAATTGCTACAGTTTATGAGAGTACATTTTCTAATTACCCCACAAGATCACACACAATACCCATACGTATTAAGGATTTCTGCTAAGAAATTAATTCCATGGTCTATGTTCACATTATGGCTAAAACATGTTAACGGAATAAGCTTTAATGCACTGTGAAATAAAATAATCAGTTAAGCCTACAATGGAATAGATCGTACATTACATGAAGCCGTGTTATTAAGACGGCATTATATAAATGGCTTATGTCAGTATACTGAGAGTCATGGCATTTCTTTAACCCTTTGAAACGGACGGGCCTCAATATAGGTCAAACGTAGAACGGCTATAACCCGACGGGCCTCTGTAGAGACCACGCGTATGACGTCGTGGAATTAATCAATGTTTTTTCTATAAATAACGTTGTTTACAGGCGGCCATCTTGAATTCGGGTCCATACCACGTGTCCAAGGAAATAGAAACATCAAGTATTACCCTCCTATATAATCTATATGGTATACATAAGGTTTTCGATTTGGTTTGATTCACAATCTTTCATTGTTTGGCACCTATCTACGAGATGAATAAAAAAAAAACAATTTATCGATAACTTGGTCAATTTGACTGTTTTCCAACTGCATGATGACAAGTTCAGACTAAAATGTTATACTGAACGTAAGAATATATTTGGATATTGTTCCAAACACGACATATTTTATTATGTAATAATTGGTCGGAAGAGTCAAATATCAGAACAATCTTAACCAAATTTCGATCCGAAATTTCTGAGAAATATCTGACAGCTGTTGATTAAAAATAATGAAAATCCCAACTGTTGAAACTTATGACTAACGCTAAGAGTGATAAACTCAACTCACTGTCGCCACATACTTGAATAGAGAAACATACTATACAACAGATATATAGAGGCCATTCATCGATCATACCAGACTAGTTTGACATGACAGTTCATTAGAAAAATATTCCTGCAGGGTCGAACACAGACTAGGAAGACAATGTAGCTCGTTATAAAAACCACAGAATGCCACCATGACGAGAAATAACCGTGTCCCTATGGGCCACCAGATTGATTATATCGAACTAGATTAGTATGCAACACAATCACTAATTTAGATTCAATATAGTGGACTCAATCCCAAGTAAAAGCGGCGCTGTGATAAGAATATTAGCCTGACTTGTGCACAGAGTTCTCCTATACTTCAAAGAGTGTCGATAAACGCAGTACATACAAATGAAGTAGTTACACTGAAATAACGAAAGTAAAGGTTGATCAGGTCAGACACATCCTGAACTCAACTATTATAGCTATATTTAACTATTATAGTTCAATTTGACAAAGTTAACCCTTTCAGTGCCAGGTCCGATTTTTGTATCAACTCATATACCCTGTGCCAATGCATTCTCTTATATATGCGAGTCGACCATAGGTCGCCTCGCATATATAAGAGAATGCATTGGCCTAACAATTTTTTATCATTTGTTATTATTTTTTACAATTTTTTACAATTTTAATAATTTTTTCTTATATTAACAGACTTATTTTGTAGGTTTTTTACCAGGGAATCTTACGTTTTTCATGGGCATCAAAATTATTAGTATGAATACTTGGTGATAGTTTTGAGTTATAACATGTCCCTAAGATTTTATCCAGTTTGTTTTTAAATTTGCTATAGCATGCTTAACCATACCCAAAACAAATTCAACCAAAAAAAATAAAAAATCGGCCCCTGGCACTGAAAGGGTTAAATCAACCATTTCCCTGTTTTTTTTTGTGTGGAAACAATGGGATCGCGCATCCGAGTGCACAGCCTATTTATACTCGTAGCAACATTATAGAAAATTTTCAGTTTCCTGATAAAAATTGTTTTGCAACCTTTTGCGCGGGCTTATTTTAATTAATACACAAGGTTGTCTTTCTGAATGGCATTACCATGATCACTCAATCGGTCATTCATAACACAATTTAGACCATTTGAATGTTAGTTGACTGCCATCATAATAATTTTTATTTTTGAAATAAGATGTTGGGCTATGCCTCTTGTATCGAATTCACAAAAGAACGACGATATTCATATTTACCTATTATAGCTGAACATAACTATAATAGTTGAATTCAGGATGTGCGTGACCTGTCGATGCAATCTTTATTTGTGTTTACAATCCAGTTTGTTTGTTATACCTTCCACATTGTTTTTCAAAATGTGCACTTTATACCACAACTTGTCCATAATGTTCATGTCTGCACATTTTAGGCAATGAGCCCCCGATTAACATCTCTGACAGAGAATTAAAGATATTCAGACTAATCTACACTCCAACCACAAAAACAAAATGTGCATAGAGCCAATGAACCTCACGAAATTAATTTACTTGTCGATAGGGATATGAAGTCATTTGCATACCAGCGTGTATCACAACACGCCATCATGCGAGAGTACAGTAACATAGTTACAGTTCTTCTGCTTATTCACGATTAGAACGTGATGAATGTGAAGCTCGATTCAAAGTACACGAGCAAATATATGCCATAAATTAATTTGCAAGTTGGAAATTTCATGGTTGACACAACAGTTGAAAATATGTTTTTTTTGGAAACAGTTGTAAATTTGCCTACTTTCGATCGAAGTGTTCGACTTTAATGGCCATCAATTGAATAATTTATGACCTTAATGTCAGGCGTCAGGTTTGGAAATGTTCAACAATTGGAAAGCTTGAGGTACCAGTTGGAATATTCCAAAACTAAGGGTAAGGGTGCAAATTGCAATTTTTGGAACGTTGATCTGGTTCAAGGGGGTGCAGTAAGTTGGGAATTTCAAGTTGGACACCCCCATTGTCCCCCAACAGAGATCCTCTAGCCACGCCCCATATAATCAACGTGCATTCACGGACTCTTATTCCTCTAGCCACGTCCCATATAATCAACGTGCATTCACGGACTCTTATTCCTCTAGCCACGTCCCATATAATCAACGTGCATTCACGGACTCTTATTCCTCTAGCCACGTCCCATATAATCAACGTGCATTCACGGACTCTTATTCCTCTAGCCACGTCCCATATAATCAACGTGCATTCACGGACTCTTATTCCTCTAGCCACGTCCCATATAATCAACGTGCATTCACGGACTCTTATTCCTCTAGCCACGTCCCATATAATCAACGTGCATTCACGGACTCTTATTCCTCTAGCCACGTCCCATATAATCAACGTGCATTCACGGACTCTTATTCCTCTAGCCACGTCCCATATAATCAACGTGCATTCACGGACTCTTATTCCTCTAGCCACGTCCCATATAATCAACGTGCATTCACGGACTCTTATTCCTCTAGCCACGTCCCATATAATCAACGTGCATTCACGGACTCTTATTCCTCTAGCCACGTCCCATATAATCAACGTGCATTCACGGACTCTTATTCCTCTAGCCACGTCCCATATAATCAACGTGCATTCGTGGACTCTTAGTCAAATTGACTTATGATAACACATTTTAAATCAGTTTAACCTATTGACGGCTTAGGATATAATAATTAACACCACTGTACCATAACCTATTTGGCTAACTAACTTTAACATAGTTGTTGCCAGTACTATTCCTATACGATATGTGCTTACGCTGCTCTGACATACACTATTGTCATACCATAAACTGGATAGTGCCACAATAATAACACATCAGACATACTTTAAATGCAGAGGTCTCGGAAACAACGCAGTATTAGACAGAAACAAATCATCGATGGCAGGGGACACACAGTCTCTGAACATAACACGCCCAACATATCTATATATCACGACATTGCATTTATATATTGGATATAGGACAATGAGCAAAGTGCGCCTAATAGGAACTCTCGGTTTGAAGTTCAATGCAACATAAAAGACAACAACCTGAATATCGACGCGATGTCAGCGAGCGACAACAAAGAGTATCAGAACTGGTGACAACAAAGGACACATGAAGTGCTGAGATCAATTATTCAAACCCGGAAAAAAAGACCTTTTTGTGTGTGGAACAGAACAGCATTGGAAGCAGTCAGTTTGGATATATCGTAATCTGTGTTGGAGAATTGCACTGCATTGGCATTTTATCATACGTGAATTTGGAACTTAGATTTCGTCAACATTGAGTCATCGAAGCAGTCTTTGATTTAAACGTTTGAGAAATTGTGTGTCGCGGTAAACTTTTTGAAAAAGAAAACAACATATCGGTATAGTTTCTGGAAGATGGTGAGTGTAAACATGTCTGTAAATAGGCGAAGGTGAATATACAATTATTTATGGCGGTCGACCAGGCCACATATTTCAACGGTATTAATAGTTCTGGTTTCTTCCCTTAGACGAAAAGCTTCATGCAATGCCACAAGGGTTGCAGACGTGTAAACAAAGTGAATACAGAACTATAAATGCCCATTAGTACATAACATATATGCAAGCATTTAGTCGTTCCACAGGAATACAAAATATGAAGCTCAGGAGACTAGAACACATACAAAATAAGCTAATTTACAACCAAGAAAACAAACAAAACAAAGCAGAAAGACAAAAGACAAAGCAATAAAAAACAATTCGAGAAATGAGAAAGCATAATGATTGTGGTTATCCTCAAGTATTGGATTGGAAGCTGAGTGCGCATGCGGAGGGAAGATGATTTTGAATTTAGAGAGAGAATGTTGAGAGAAAAGGTCGTTTACAACTTCATAAACAGGTGATATTATAATGTTAACTCATTTAAGTGCATCATGTGACACTTATTGTTGGATATTTAGCGCGACATCGACGATCGTGTGGATTCGTGGGAGATATTGGACATTTTCTTACAAAGCGGTAGGTAATTATCGTTCAAAACCAGTAATGGCGGCAATGTTTGTTCACATTGGTGACAATACCTCAACGGTCAATGTTAGGACATTCATAAGGTAAACAATGAAGTCTCAAAAGCAGTCCACCAAGGTTTATCAACCATGATTAATAAAGATGCATATGTTGACCAAACTCTGATAAATTAAAAAAAAATACCATTGATATGAATGTCACAGTCCATCACGGTGTTTTCGATGGCGAATAACGAAGAACGGGGCTTATTGAAGGGTTAACTTCTGAGTGTATACCATCATCTGGTGCGATCCAAATCAAAATGTTGAGAGTGCGCTCGATTACAATAAACAGTTGTGCATCAGCAATAGATTTTACTGAATTGTGTTGAATGGTGAGAGCTGGACGAATTAGGGGTAAGTTTGTAGTTCCCGACCAGGACCACCAGGTAAGAATGGCTACAACACATTGTCGTCAATTGTGTGAATATCAGCACGTGAACTAGAAACAAAATACACCTGTAACGTGTGCTTTAAAGGTACCCAAGGCAATCGTAGTGGGTAAATATGCAAAGGAATATAAAATCTATAAAACATCACCACCAAGAATAACATGGAGAAACAGATAAACTTTGTTCTTATATTTCATTGTTGATCGTTCTCAAATAACGACAGTTTGAGTGTTGAAACCATTGTGTGTAAACAAAACTCTTACATTGGTTTGTCAACAAACATCTCTAATCCCGTAGTAAGTTCAAATAGTTTAGTCTGAATATGATTTTCAGAATATTTTGCAATGGTTTGACCTTTTCCAATATTTACCGTCATGTTTGATTACAATTTGGTATCTAATTGGACTTTGGGCACTAATTCAACTGCAAAAGTAATTTTTACAAATATGCGAAATCTCGTTATTGAAGAGTTATTAATGCTGAAGGGGTCACTCTCACCAAAAAGTGCTGAAGGGTACACATGGTTTGAAAATGTGATGAAGGGTGTACATGGCACTAACATCGTTACTTAAACTGTGTTTCTGAAAGTCTGGCGCCCATTAGTACATTGTTTCAGTTAATTTTAAAGGCACGTGCGGCCTTAATTGTCGAAAATATTCATATTTGTTCCAAACACCGTAAACAGAAAAACATTCAAACGCATACAGTTTCGTTCATATATACCACGACCATCGCGTAAACAGCATGTTATCATAAAGACCTACTATAGTTTACCTAAGCTAGAGCCTGATTGTTTTACAGAAGACAGCACAATGCTGCTGGCTAATCACACACAAATGGCATAAACGCTCTTTATTAGTTCCATATCAGGTATTCACCAACAAAGAACGCTCTTTATGTTTACCATCATAATATAAACAAACACCAGAAAAGTTACTTTTTATGCGTTTGTTTACATAACAATGGTCAAACATATGACCATAACATACTGTTTATGCGATATTTCTTATTTGTATACGGACAAAGTCTATCTACATTTTGATGTTCTTTCTGTTTGTGGCGGTTTTTGACGGGTGGAGATATTTTCACAGCATACCCACCGCCAAGGCCAACCGTGTCTTTAATGTTCACTGAAACGTAAACAATTATTCTCTAACAGAAATCATGGCAGATACGAAAAATGAACGTCATTTACAATGAGATTTCAAAACCTGTGTACCCTTCAGCACTGTTTTGGTGAGAGTGACCCCTTCAGCGTTATTAATAATGAAACTAAGAACGAAAGTTATCTTTTTTACATGTACTTGTTGATGATAGTTGTTTTACATGCTTTTATAAAATGTATGTTAGTTCGCGTGTATACCCACTTCGATGATTGCGTTCATTTATGAGACGACAGACAAAAGGCAGTCGAGGCGACAGGACACGACGGGGGTAAATAATTTAGAATCTGCATATATTGTTCCTCGTGCATGGGACCAATCGACATTCCTTGCCAAACAGGTATCGATCAGCTTTAAGCTTTACACATTGGTCGGGAATATATGACGTGAGTCACAGTAAGACAATGATTTCCAAAGTAAAGTGAAACACATCAAGACTATATATGTTCTAAAATATTCTTGGTGATTTCTAATTTTCGATTGGATACAGTTGGATATGTGAATTTTTTTTCAGAGTTCTGAACACGTTGAAGACTATGCTCTAATATTCTTGTTGCTGAAAACTGATTTTTCGATTGGATGCGAGAATAATTCACAATCAATTCGTTTAATCTTATCGACCCATAATACATAAGTATTAAGTGTTCAAGAGTATGATGTAAAATTCTTGTTGTTAATTGTTGACTTTCAATAGTCTGGATATATAGTGTGATGTGGAAAAGCTAATTGAAAATCAGAAATATGGTAAGTAGGCATTTTCCTTTGACCAACTCTGGTAGATTAGTTGTGATGATGCAATGTTGGTAGGTCCTGTATGCGAATTTATCGCTAGTGTTGTGTTATGGGCAGTGATGCGAATATAGGGTCTTCGTTTCGGGGGGGGGGGGGTGTCTATATCAAGCTTTCAAACTGTCAACATCACCACAATCTATATGGTCAGAACATTTACAACTGGGCATTTTGTGCTTTGAAAAAAAAAACAAGATTTAAACATTCAGAAGCAAGTCACACGGAATATTTCGTGTCCACAAATTACGTTATTATTTCCCTTGATTTGAATATTATTAAAGATAAGGTGCCTCATTAAATCATTTGAATGAGACAGATCAGTCAACATATTATTGCTATAATTTTAGATTACATCTATAATGTCTACATGTGTTTCGATAGAACATTTATCTTTTAAATTAATTTTATAGTGAAATATGTGTAACACAAACGTGCCTTCAAAACAAGTTTCAACAGACATTTTGTTGTTGTTATCTTTGTTGTTGATGAAAGTCGTGTCAGGAGCCGTGAAGACATAATAATTTTTTTTTAATTTCCCCCGATTTCGGTGTTCATGTGTATGGCCATTGGCAAGGGCACCCGTGAGAGGGACGAAATACAAATGATACAACCATTTAAAGTAGCATATCGTCATGGAAAGTAAATTATTGTGGTTATTTGTTTTTCGTTTTTGTAGCATAATCATGGGTTCGAAGTAGACTTATATCAGTACACTATAATAACATATATTAATACCATCCGGATATTCATAATTGGTAATAAGCTATTAAACTAATAAATTCTATATTATGACTACATTAGAATTGAGTTACCAAAGTATCCAGGATTATTTATGCCAGAGTTAATTATATAAGAGTGTGAATATGCCAATTTTATGTTAAATTCTTCAAGATTCCCCATGGAGCAGCCACCCGAAAATCACAATCATTGTTATAACTACATGTATACATACACCGAACTATACACAATTAGTATTCGTCGCTCTAATTGAACCACTTCACTTAAACTCATGAATTCGTAGCATGGAATATGTAGGAAGATAAAACAGGTTGAAGCTTTTATCATATTTTAATTTTCTAAGCAACATTTAGTGGACTTTTTGTGGTTCTTATATGTTAGACCAAGAGATGAATATTCTTCCCGTTCTATTTTCTACTTGACGTGCTTGTTGGTTTTTTTCCCTGAAAACATTCTTTTACCCTTTTTAAACCCATAATCATTTGCGAATGAGTAACAACAAAGAACGTGTGTCTCACTCCTGTGTGGAAAGTTTAGAGAACTAATAATGTTATAACAACATGGTAGGTCCGTTTTTGAGCCGTGCATTAGCATATCAAGTATTTTTCGACGGAATGTTACTAAAGCTAGAAACTACAAAATTTATCTTTTGACTTGAAAATAATTTTTAATTTGACTTTATTTCGAGGTACATTAATTCATTAAACGATTTTATCATATTTCGTATATATACTGAAAAGTGGAACTGAAGTTACCCTGAAACGAAAAGAGAACGGATGGTACATGGGGACTGACGGACGGAATGTGGGTACGTCTTGTCAGATGGAGAGATACGTTGTCGAACAATGTTGTCTGTCGGAGAATGGGGTTACAAAATCGGTATAGGGAGGAGCATTGTGGATAAAACTATGATCAAACAGATGAGAGGTTCAATTCAATCAAAATGGCGGCAATAAACATCAGGCACACGACTTGATTACGGCTCCAAATTGGCTGACAAGAAACAGTACTTTACGAGAGGTGTATTACGAAGTTATTTTCGGAAGCAAACTGAATCAATCTGAGTTTGAAGGAAAGGTATGCCGTTTTTTTGCATCTGGCATTTTCGGGCACCCACCACCCCCAAACCTGCAAAAAAATAAAATTGTTTAGTCCCAATTTATTGACCCCCCCCCCCAAATTTCCACTAAAATGGGTCTAAAATCTCATTAAAAAAGTCTACTGATATCACTCTTATGACTGGGAATTATCTCAATTAGTTCAAATAACAGTTTAACCTGTTTCCGAAGCTGTTTTAATTGAACAAAAAAGTTTTATAAATTGCTGATCATCTGTAAACCTAGGTCATTGTGCAGAATACACAAAATTTCACAATTCGCAATAAAGAATCTCTCTATATTCAGCATCGGAGATACCTGTGGCCCCCTTTGTTGGACTTCGCAAACATTTTGATCTTAGACAGAGTCTTCATTTAGCGCCGATTCAAGCTCATTTGGTCATTGAAACGAAGCTTCTTTCCGAAGGGTGTCAGGAAGGAATTTGTTCACCCCACCGCCCCATATGCAACATGCCATATAGCTTAATGTCATCTCTCCTAAGGCCCATATGAGGTCCCAGTAACATAAGTATGGTGATTTTGCAGTTATAAATTATTATAATATGTTTTAAACTGTTACAAATGTCATATAAGGGCACAAAAGGTTTTTAGTAAAAAAATTGCATGAGGGTGTAAAAAACGCGTTTTTTGCCCCTCGGGCCACCCACCCCGGCATACATTCCTGCAATTTGTTTACCACCCCCCCCCTGCATATCATATAGTTTGATAATAACTCTCTTCTTAAACCCCATATTAACACAGGACGGCATGACAATGCACGGGCCAACACGTCATAGGACAATAACTTCATCAGGTCAGGCACATCCTGAATTCAACTATAATAGGTAAATATGAATATCGTTGTTTTGTGAATTCGATATAAGAGGTATAACCTAACATCTTATTTCAAAACCATTATTAAAAACAGTGTCATATAAATCCGTACCATGTTTGTTTATGTGACGAAATATTATGATTCAATTCGTGCGGAAAATTAGTCATGATGGCACATGATAAGGTACATTCCAATTGATCTAAATTGTGTTATGCATGACCGATTGAGTGATCATGCATTAATTATGGTAATGTCATTTAGAGAGGCAACCTTGTCTATTAAGCCAGGGCAAAAGGTTGCAAATATTTTTTTATTATCGGGAGACTGAAAATTTGCTGTAATGTTGCTCCGAGTATAATTTGGTTGTTCACTCGGATGCGCGATCCCATAGTTTCCACACAAAAAAAAAGGGACTTGGTGGATTTAACACTGTCAAATTCAACTATAATAGTTATATATAGCTATAATAGTTGAATTCAGGAGGTGGCTGACCTGTTCATAAATGGTATAGATTAACCAGGAGAGACGATCAGACTGACGAACAGAATTCCTATTCCTTGGTGGGAAATGTTCAGATACATAAGTTCAACAAAGCCGTTTGTTGAAATTTTTATCCGAGTATTTCCTAAGTTAACAAACCGTCACTAAGTAAGGGTTCGATCATAAGAATAGTTCTTTATCAGAATCAACCGAGTCGAACACAACATTTATTCTGGTATATAGATCTATTTGCATGCTCTGACCGACTTAGAGCACAATTGACCGTACACTATGGGATTATCTGGCAATCACAATTGAGCGTGTGTTGACCACGACACACAACCAGTGCGCTGAGCGACATTGAACATTCCTTGGAACTTGGAGAGCTTTACCAAAACTCAGGGAACGATAGCAACAATGGTATTGTGCTATAAGAATTCAACAAATGAAGGGTGAAACGGACGTATATATACAATATATAGATCGGTTGTCTCGTCGTTTGACTGTCTTTTCGCAGCATATATCAGTATATGATATTTGAATTTGTCGAAATATCTGATCACAGGTCCCTGACAAAAATTAGTAATAGCACGATATTTAAAGTATATAAATATTTAAGCACGTTTAGTGTTATGACTTTGCAAGTTACACACTGAGGACAACGCGACTTTCAAGCGTATGTCGAACGTGTGACCTTTTAAATAAAAGTTGGTTTGATGACCAATGTCTAGCTATATGAGAATAGTGTTCAATCGAAAGAAGCATGCACGAGTATGACCACTGTGTAGGAACTGTTACATCGGAAGTAGTTCTATCGCCGGTATTGTGATGAGTCTTGACTGATTTGTTTTTAGTTTAAACAGATTTTATTGTATCGTTTGGGATTGGGGCACAAGTTATACAACTTAGATAGCCCCTCTCCCCATACAATTACACACGTTATTATAATAACAAGATGGTATATATATGTTTTAATTGTTTTGTTTTTTTGTGTTACCAGACCCGAGTTCGATATGTGAGTTCATTTAGTTTGATTACTGGTTGTTGACATAGAGAATATGTGTTTGTCAGTTTAGTATTAGCTTTTAGCTTTGGTGTACTAAGAAGATGGCGTTCATTTAACAAAGAAGAACAGCACCCCCTAATCATATGGTGTATGGTAAACCCGGTAGTATAGATGTCCCTTCTAATAGACTCGGGCTGGATTCAGGCGAAGGATCTCTGTTGAGGAAATTATATATGAAATCGTGAAGCACCTTTCAGATATATAGACACAGAAGACACAAACAAGTTTAAATGGTTAGCCTTAAGTCGGGGGAACTCAGGACATAATGCACATCACTTGTATAGATAATATAGTCTGAGTGTCCCATGTTGATGTAAGACCCCCCCCCGCACATGCGCTCGAGCAATCGAGCTTCGCAATATTACTCGCGAGCCCGATTGCTCAAGTCTACGGGGGTGATTTTTCAGAGCAATCGGACTCGCCAGCTACGAATGTGCATTAGGGCCACAACTCGTTATCACGACTTGTAGATATAAAAACTACAATAACTACTTCCGATAACTCGTTATAACGACTTGTAGATATAAAACGAGTCGTTATAACGACTTCCGACAACTCGCTATACTTGTTATCATTTATACAAGTCGTTATAACGACTTTCACAACTCGTTATAACGAGTTGCTACTCGTTATAACGAGTTGCTGGACTTCGTTATAACGATTTGCAAGTCGGTATAATGAGTTATAAGTCGTTATAACGAATTGTTGGAAGTCGTTATAACGACTTGCAAGTCGTTATAACGAGTTGTGTATTTGTAGATTTGGGGGTGCATGCGGTGGTGTTTCGGATGGTTCCAATGCGCTTTCGTATATACGCCAGCAATCAAGAATATGTGACTGATATTTATGCAACAATTTTGAATATCTGTATTTTTTGTTAGAATGGCGGGGTGGGGTTTGCTCTGTGTGGGCCTTTAAGCAACTTTTGATAGATAAGCACTTCGCGCAATTGTTGAGCGCATCTGCGTGAGTCTGCGAGGGCCATATATAGGACAGAATCTGAAATGTAACTTTTGTACTGCCGATATTTGCGAAGAATACCATTTTGTTCTGATATGCGAATTTGTTTTCGTATGTACGTATATGTTGCATACGTTTTCCAAAATCAGCCCTATATGTATATGGTGCAGGTAAGTGTGGTTGATATGAAAGTGACATGCATAACTATAAATCAAACGTTGCAGATTGACCGAATTCAGTTGTGATGACCTCGATCATACAAAGTATATGAAGTTCCAACAATCATAAATTTTGGTTCTCTGATTATTACATGATGCTACACTTATTCCATTCATTTAAGACATATTATGCACTTGTTAGGGTGCGTTAAACTGTTAAGTTAGTATTCAGGCACAATGCCAACTGGATGAATGTAGCATTCAACAACAACGACGAAAATCTGAAGCAAATCGACCGTACCACTCAATAGAAAACATTATCTGAACTACGCCCAATTATATATATTTACTTCTCGAATCGGGACGCAACTGTCGGCGACAAAATAACGAAAACGATTTCGCCATCGAGAGTCACTTAATTTAATTAGTATATAATAATGACGGCATGTGTTGTCAGTTTAGATTTAATATTTGTAAAAATAACTATTTTGAGCAAGATTATCCTCCATTTCTATTTGAGTGTTTCACATCACATCACATATTATATAATAACTAAAATTATGCAACGGTCGTCGCATAACAGGTATATAGCAGTGCCAGGTATATATCCAAATGTATTATTGTATAGCGCAAGTGTGATTCGGAATCGGGGACGAGGAATGAAGAAGGATCGGTGTCTGTAACTGATATTGATTTATTTCATTAATTTACGTGAAACGTCGTCGCATGCCTTATAGATCCTTATAGAAGCCGCTTTTAGTTTCACATCCAATTTATTGATTTAAGTATGTTTTCTTGAGGTTTTGGATCAAATAATAAATAGAACGTACAACTCGTCCCCAGTTTATAACGAAATTTAGAAAACTCGTCCAGTAAATTAGGTTTGAACATCACCAAAGGCTTGGTCCAGACCTCGTTTCGTTGTGGATCCTCTAAATATGATATGGGCTCTAAATATATGAATATAATTATAACATATATGCAATATTTATAGATGCATGCATCTTTTCTGTATCTCATCAGTTCTGTATATCGTGCATATATGTGTTGATTGTTCCACACGTTTTACTGTGCCTATAACTGTGGCTTTGCAAATTTTAGTACAGAAATGGTTAAGAATCCAATTGGATTTATTTGATATATTTATCTATTTTCAGGCAAGATCCAATAACAGAAGAATGAAGGTTCGGAAGGATGTGGAGAGTCCGGATAGGCTACTAGAGCTAGAAGAACCAGATAGCCCGCTACCCACGTAAGCATAAGAACAAAACAAATAGTCCGGGACCTAGAAATTATGTATATAAATGCAATTGGTCGGGAACTATAGTACTTGATCACCGACCAAATTAAAAACAATAGTCCCGCTCGAGAGATGGACCGAATTGTGATAGTCGGGGACCAAATCGTCAACCTGTGTACATGTGAATTCTCGTGTGGAAATATAGTCCGGTACAAAACAAAAGTTTCCCCATTAATTTTCAATGGCATATTATAATTTATCCCATGAAGTCAACATTGTGATTACATGGACATTTGATAACTGAATGTTCATTTTGAGCCCGCCTCAGTGTTCAAAAAGGGACACCCATGCATCAAATAACCATGTACCCCACGATGACACCGAACACACGATTTTGTCCCCATCAACAAATCCCAAGTTTAGTGTGTTTCTCACCGGATCCTTTTATTTATTCACACCAATAAGAAGTATCAATATCAAAGGCCGAAAGTGTGTTGTCACCGCAAGTGTTTCCTCATTCTGCTCTATACAGTTAACTCATATTTAATAAGCAGAATTAAAAGCCAGTGCCACAACAGCAGTATAGTGCAAACACCATCAAAACCACCGAACAATTCAAGCATGTAAATGCTACTTGTCAAAGAGATGGAGTATTAAACACTGACAAAAAAATCAGGTCAATGTGACATACTTAGTTAGTCACAATCATTTGGAGTCACTGTCACTAACCCACACATTTCAGCGAGTTACAATGACACATTCTGGTATTTAAAGTAGTCATAGTGACGCAGGATAACTATATTTGCAACACTGCCTTAAATGATGCTTCATATTCATTGCTGAATGTTAAATTCTCATGGCTTGCATCGCAATTCTGTTAGATTTACAATTGAACAAATGTGATGGGAGGATATAATGACATATACAGCAGAACATCAACCCACACAAAGGGCTACATTATTATTATTTCACAGACTCAACAGACATAATCGGAAACTATATTGTTATAGCTCTCAACAGTGTTTTAGGGAATTTATTGAAACTTATCCCGATTTCAACTCGGTCTCTGATTCTGGATACATCATCTGGTTGAGTATTGGAATTATTTGCACCAAATATACAAATTACATTTTCGCAGACAATCTCCCCGGAATATTCCCCGACTAAAATCGAAGGCAAAAAATAATCCCCGACAAAAAAAAGGTCCAAGACTATTTCTCGCGATGTGAATGAGGCATAATATGTGGTGGGTGGGGTGGGTTTGCGGGAATCTGACCACCCGCCAAGTTTGGTAAAAATATTCCAACAGTTGGAAATTTAATTCCTCAATCAATTTGGGCACTAGGAAATTTCAGATCCTATCAATATCTAAATTAAGACTGTTCCTATAGTTTTTGCTTCAGAACGAATTGATCGATTCTGCAGCACAAAAGGTAAAATCTCTTATTCGCGTTAGAGTGATCTCCCATATTCTGTGTGGCGTTTCTGTATTTTTCCTTCACACAACACAACGATACACTATATAGGCCCTTTATACGTACTAACACATGCATGGTCGCAGGGATGTGGCGACAATGGTACGTTGGTGTATTTTTACCCCCCCCCCCCTCAACTTTGGTTGGAAAATTCCTGCCTGGAACAACAACAGTTGGAAATTCGAGACTGCATGGAATATGTTAATAAGGTCAAATTGTTATGATACAGTATTTAGTATAAGTTATGTTGTGTTTAGACCAAAATATAATGATGTTCCTACTTTCTTAGAAATTTTAGACTCAAATAGCACTCAGCTGTAAAATTCCCAACCGTAGAGAACAGGTTAGCTGGAACATTGGTCACCGAAAAAGAACAGAATTTGAGCTTGCGGATAAATTATTATGAGTTGGAAACACACAACGTGGTGATCAAACAATTGTTTAAAGGGACTCAAGGTCTTCGAAGTTGGTTCATGTTAAATAAGTTATATTTTATTAACCCTTTACCCAACAGAACGGCCCTGTGCCAATGCATTCTCTTATATATGCGAGTCGACCATAGGTCGCCTCGCATATATAAGAGAATGCATTGGCTTAACACATTAAAAATTATAAAATTGTTAAAGAATGTAAGAAAAAATGGTAAAAAGTGTTAAAAAAAAATTTTGTTTAGGCCAATGCATTCTCTTATATATGCGAGGCGACCTATGGTCGACTCGCATATATAAGAGAATGCATTGGCACAGGGAATAACTGTAACTATCACAATGTGGTCAAGGAGCCGGTTCCAATGATATCCATATTTGTATGGTTCTATTGAGACAGACCGAAGATATTTTAGGCTGTTGAAGCTTTATTTGGCCGGTTTTGGTCGGTTTGTTGGGTAAAGGGTTAAAGTCCGTAAAATAACTATCAACAAGTACATTCAAAAATAGATCGACATTGTTCTAATGTTCATTATTAATAACTCTCCAATGACGATATTTCGCATATCAAAACCATTGTTAAGTAAACATCACTGTTATAGTGGCTTTAACGATCAAACTTCAATTAGATACCAAAGTTTAATAAAATCTTGACGGTAAACATTGTAAGAGGTCAAAGATTGAAACATATTTTGAATATCATATTGCGACTAAACTTTTAACTAATACTACACGATTAGTGATTTTTATTGACAGATCATCGTTAAATTTTGTTTACATAACAATGACTTAAACACGCGAAACTTCGTTATCGGAGAAATAACAGTTAGGTGTAAGAACAAAGTTGATCTATTTCTTCATGTTCTTCTTAGTGGTGATGTTTTAAATACTTTTATGTTTTTGCACATTTACCCACTGTGTCTTTATACTGATGTTTCAGCCATGAAATTTCCAACTGTTGAACATAGTACCAAGGTTAGGACCTGGATGGGGGCACCCCTCTCAACTTTGGTAAAAACAAATTTAATCCCTCCTCTGTCGCCACGTTCTTGACTGTGACCTTCAATTCCTAATTCTCTCGGTTTGCTGATCATTCTGGTTTGTGCGATGAATATTGATGTTTCAGTTGATTGATGGAGACCCAGTGGTGGCTTGTGAATTTTCGGTGGAGGTGCATGAAGTGGGACACCCTTTATATAGCTACGCCTCACGTCGCAATTCGTGAAACATGGATATGATAATATTTATATATAAAAATGTAATCAATGCAAGCATATCGGAATGAAAAGTGCCTCACCTAGTTCTGGGCATATTTCGGGGACAATTTCTCTTGGCTTCACCCAGCTCGCAGCCAGTTCCCATGGAGATGTCTTCAGCTTGTAATCAAAGTCAACTTTATGGAATGATTCAACTTCTGAGATGTATTTCTCCACGTTGCTCGCGAATTTCACCATGAGAGATTTATCCTCCTTTTCGTTCTTATCTGAGTCTTTGTCCTCGCGGAGATTATATGATATACTGGCATGGTAATGCCAAAACTCTGGCTCTAGAATTTTGTATGATATATACAAAATGATAGAAACTGCTAAGGCGACGCCTACCGAGAGTCTTGTCCGAACCTTCATAATATCCGTTCTGGAATGGAATAACGATTATTATATTATTACTTATTTTCAATTATTGACGATACAACTATTATAAGGCATATAGTATGCTTTACCAGTTGTATATATATACTCACTTTAATATTATAAATAAGAACCATGCTAAATCTGAACTTCTTTCAAGAGTACTATTTATGCTATATTGGTCATTGTCGCGTGGCGACGTGCAAAAAGTTACCCAGGATCTCCCAAAACACGCATAAAGTTACCCAAGCAGGATCTCGAAAACATGTCATAGTCACCCATGCAGGATCTCTAAAACTGTCACACTATATCTATAAGTCTCGTTCATCCACCGCGTGATCTCGCATTGACAACAACATTTGCGGTTACGTGAAGTTTTTCGTATATTAACAGCCTCTGTTTTTCTCAAGATGTAAAAGTTTCAACTTCTGTGGGTCACAATTGATATGTTCAAACCGATGAGGTTTTGGCACCCTGATGATTTATATACTTTCAATAGATCCAATGTCACTTTGTGCACGCGCTTGGAAGATCATGTGTGACATATGCACGCGTATATAAGTAGATACATGCGATATATAATGACAAGTTCGGCTTCAGTTCGGCTTTGCAGATCAATCCATGTTTAATTATTTACAACTACACATTGAACTGCTAACAACTTTCACCGGAACTTTGATTATAAATGGTGACACTACAGATACTATACAACATAGCCCTATCGGCATGTTTCACCAAAAATAGTGTGCCTTCAATAAAGTCCTTATATCCGTCGCAACTACTAGTACCGATACTCGTAATAAAAAGAGGCTTTAAATCAATCTATGTTATGAGTATGGAGTAATGAAAAAACATCGATCTACTAATTTTAAACTTTAATTCATCACTATAGTATAAGGCGAAAACAGTCATAATTAAAGTTCCATGCTGGCAATGGACTTTGAAGATGAAAGGGTTAAACCAACCATGCGTCCAACATACTCATGCATGCTTTATGAATAGTATTATATTCGCCAGCGATGAGAAATAGGCAACTTATCGATACACCAGACGCGCCAAAATGCTTGATATTCATTTGTGATAATATTAATAAGAAAGATCAACGGAAAGTGAGTTTACCGGCAACAGGATAATTTCGTTTCGTCTCCGCTTAATTCCGGTTTATCGAAATACAATAACTCGTTAGCCTCATTTCTGTGAACTGAGCATTGCGTACGTGTTATTTGATGGTAAAATCAACACAAGTAGACACCCTCATGAATTAAAAGTCATCTGTATATGATATACACTCACAGTTAGTTGTCCATTAACATATTTCCGTCACTCGCTGTGGTATGTTTAGCGCACTCGGGCGTAATACTATTACATCGCCACGTCGAAAGAATCCAATTCGGAAGCAAAGCCATCATTAACAAACAATTGAGAGCCGCTAAAGATGTCACGCACAGTCTGGAACACTCTCTCAACCTAACTTATCGAATTGTTAATTGTTAGAATATAAAGAAGTCGGCATTTAAACCATAACCCTCGAAGAATATTGATGTTGTTATATTGATCAGAACAGCTGCAATGTCGACAGTAATATTGAGGCGCTCTACCAGTGGCATCCACGGTTCACTCCGCGGTGAATTATTGGATAGTCTCCCATTGACTGTTCTGCGCGCTTGCTGTTAGCCTGTTACACCACTGCACCGACTTCGAAGCTTGTTGTACAACATAAGTTCTTTAATTAGAGCATTTCTATTGAATCGGAAACAGCCGAAACTGGGATGGGCCCATCAAACACTTTTTCATACAGATCATTTATTGCTTTCACTTCAGCCTGACTAACTTTCTCCCCTTCGAAACTGTCAGAACCAGTTGCAGCGATTCCTAAAATTGCCTCTTATTCGACATTTGATGTCGAGGGTACTTCAATATTTGAATGTACTTCGACATTTGATTTTGCAGATACTTCGGTATCTGATGTCGCGTTTGATGCCCTGTCATCGGATGTCGACTTGGAAATTTCATTTGAATCCTCCTAAATAAATTCATCTTACAGCTTATTAGTATAAGGGCTCAGTCCACAAGGAAACGAGCTCTGAGTGCTCGCGAAAATGCCTTCTCAGAAAGCATTGTGGCAACTACGTTTGAGCCATAAGCGTTTTTAAGCCTCGTCTAACCCCGATACATCCATTCATCGTGGTACCAATGCTTCCCATGAAACTCATCATCAGATGGAAGCCGATCTCAACCGCTTTGAACCAAAGTGGCTGGTCAAACGTCACGCATAGTCACAATTCCCAACTGTGTCGCGTAATTCTGAATATACTTCAAAGTGGAAAACACACATGACTCATCTGTTGCGGTCTATTATCGGTAGAAAAAGAACTTCTGACTTGGCTGAAGGTTCTCAGCAGTTTGGCGAACAGATGTGTTCCACGAATCCAGACCATTTCGGTCTTTGTCTTATTTCTCGATTTGAAAGCCAACCGCAATGGCATAACAAATCAGTGTTCAAACCACAGGTCCCCAGAACAAAAATTGACCCCACCCCAATAGTACTTAATCCTATAGAAAGGTATCCAACTTGGCCCGGCCTAATTTTTTATCATTTTCACAAAGTCCACAATCAGGTTCAAAATGCATACAAATAATGTTTCTTACATAAATGCCTCGTACATAGGTAGAAAGAGATACCATTACTCTTCAATTGATGTATCCCGTGTAAAAATTGGTTAAGAAAAACTCCGGTTATGAGCACAGGTCTGACGCAAACCGGCTGTAAAATTTCACTCGTTCGAGATGGTGTCCGCTAAACTGGGTCAAAGGGTGCGATTTTTACACCGACTTGTGCTTCAAAAACACAATCAGCGGTTAGTAGAATATATATATTATACATCATTAGAAGCGGAAATGTTTACTAGTCCACCCAAACCAATCACGCCACATCTCAGCATCGTGTCTCTCGCATTTATTGAAAAATTCAGTTTCATAAACCCGGAAGCAAATTGAAATTTTCCAAAACCAGCCTTTTTGTGCGAGTCTGCTATGAGTACTATTTATACTTCTTATGCAACACAATATATAGTTATAAAAATTAAATAAATACACAAAGACTGAATTAACACGAATGCCGATTGAAAACATACATATATGGAATATAACTTCATAAATATTTAGAGCGTATATATACTACTTCTTCGTTATATTTGACTAGCTGGTGTACCCGACTTCATCCGGGCTGTTTCCCCGCTGCTTTCCGGAGAAAGGCGCGATTTGACCTTGAATTGACCATTTTGAAGGTCAAGGTCAGGTCCTGGTCACGATTTGACCCGTCCAAAACACTCCCCGGACAAAGTAACCCTAGGTATCAAATTTCGTCGAAATCCGTCCGTTTTACCCGATTTGACCTTGAATTGACCATTTTGAAGGTCAAGGTCAGGTCGGGGTAACGGTTTGACCCGTCGAAAACACTCCCCGGACAAAAGTAGCCCTAGGTATCAAATTTCGTCGAAATCCGTCCGGCAGTTTCCCCGGCCATTGCTAACAGACACACAGAAGTCCTAAAATATATTTGATTTACATTTGGCCCATGACAAATTAGTATTACGTCATTTCGGCTTGCTTACAATATTTTACAAACTGGCCGGTTTGAAAATTGCAAATTTCTTCCGGGTTTATGAAACTGATTGTTTCAATGAATACGAGAGATACGATTCCGTGGTGCGGCATGATTGGTTTGGGTGGGTCAGTAAACAATTCCGCTTCTATTTGTGTATAATATATATATTCTACTTACCGTTGAACGTGTTTTTGAAGCTAAAGTCGGTGTTAAAACCGGACTATTTGATCCAGTTTAGCGGACACCATCTCGAACGAGTGAAAGTTTACAGCCGGTTTGCGTCAGCCCTGTGCTCTTAACCAATTTTTACAAGGGATACATCAAATTGAAGAGTAATAATATATCTTTCTATCTATATTCGAGGTATTTATGTAACACACATTATTTTTATGTATTTTGAACCTGATTTTGGACTTTGTGTAAATGATAACAAATTAGGCCGGGCCAAGTTGGATACCTTTCTATAGGATTAAGTACTATTGGGGTGGGGTAAATTTTTGTTCTGGGGACCTGTGGATCAAACCTGGAGGCATTTGTATTGGTTTTGTTATAAACTCAAGCATGGGTCGGTACTTTATTGTGGATAATCCCAGCTTTGTAGGTTTCATATAGTGTATGATAGGCTCACCATTGGCTTCGATTAGTTCTTCAACCATAATACGTTTTTGACGAGTGATCACTTTTGATATAGGTGTAAGCAGGGTATCGTCTTTCGGAGTTGAAACTGCGGTTATCCCAATGCCATGAAATTAACCTTTACCATCAATAGTAGCGACGCTGTGGTCGACGTTATCTGCTACCCACTGAGAAAAGGTACCTGGAAAAGACTCCACGAGTGTACTTTCACCCGGATCACCGATTGCTTGTACCTGTTTAATTCGTCGTAAATAATTTAAAACCCCAATTTAGACAGTTCATCAACAAGCACCTTGACCCGAACACGTGATCCATTTCAACTCCAATACCAAAAAGTACTTGGCCATATCTTTGAAGCAAATGGCGTTGCTACGCCCTTCGACTTCAGAAAAAAATATATACTCCCCATACCGTTCTTCCAAATTTCTGTTTAAGGTGTTTTATTGAATATGATTCTGACCTAATTGCTAGCTCCACAAGTATGTGACTCGGACAGCGTATACAGTTCTGTACCACCCAGACTCCAGCCATACACACAACGAATGAAATGAGCGTTGCATTTCGACATTTGGTGTTCTGCCCTGTGGTTTTCTCTCAGCTGGATCTTCATTGATTTCTCCCAAGAACACGGAGGTCGGAGAAACAAGATGCATGATATACGGCTTCTGCGGCAACGAGATCAATGCAACTTACAATGCGTTTCTGAACCTTCAATGCCCACGAATCCTCTCTTATACGTCAATGTTTTTTTAAATTTTGTCTCTAATAGGGACAGTCGCTACTGTTCGCACTTATCTTCTACCGAGATGATGGGGATCTAATATGGCACCCTTTCCACATATGAAACAGTCTTCTTTGAAGTTAAATTGGTCTTGTTTATGCCTCATTTTCTCAGAGCGAACCGTATATCCATACACTCAGCATTGACACTGAAGGTACTTTTCCTATCAGTGAAATAACACCTGCATTCTTTATGGATCAAAGCCTTTCCAATGGGTGTGATTTTTGTTGCCCCTTTAAATATTCAATAAGTATATATGGTTATATCCTCGCTTATCATAGAAGTCAATCAAAGTCTCCAAAGCTCAAGTTTGCCATAACTTTTACCAATCGATTTTCCTTATAGGTTCCACTTTACATTGACACATGCTATAAAATGACATGACGCACAAGTCCTCTTGAAAGTTACTGGCCCCTACATACGGGGTTGGTTCTGCCAAACGAGAGACTAGTATGAGAATAAAAAAAACTCAGCCAAGTACAATGCAGTTTGAATATACAATAAGCATTCTGCGTATGTCGGCACCGTTATAGGTTTCAACAGAAGTGAACAAAACACCAATAAAAAACAGCGATATCCAGGGGGGGGGGGTCCGAAAAAAATGACATGACAGTAGGCTGAAAAAAACTGTTTTCCGGCTCTTGTGTAAACACCACCCCCCCCCCCTATTTGAAGGAAAAAATATTTTTTCCAATTTAATGCGGGGTACCCACCCCCTTTTTACCTCCAAATCTGTAGTCTCACACCATTTAAGCTTGATGGTCAGTATTACAGTTACCCTATTTCCGTTTATTGTTTTTCTAAGTCATTCCAACATCGAGAAGAACCGCATGAAAAAATTAATGAAACATACATTTCAGTCTGAGAACAGATAAGAATCGTATAAAGCTGCACCCAGTGTTGTCCAGTTTGTTTTTGTAGACTAATTGGTGCATGACAGTATTTGCATGTAAACAAGTTTTTGAACATTTTACCAAATTTCCACTGATTTACAGTAATCACATGAAAACTATCAATTTTGGCAAAACATTTATGCTAAATAATACTGGATCCACAAGATCTTATACCATCTCACACCATGGCGTTTAACAGATTTATCAGCATCCATGTGGCTTTGATGTGAAATTTAATTTTTGTTTCCATAAACAAACAATTAATAAATACAACTAAATAAAACAAACAAAAATTAACAGTGGATGTTGCTTTAAATAGGATTCAATAAGTTCTAGCATGATGAGATTTCCATGTTTTTGCCTCTAATTATGTCTGTCTGATCAGGTATAATGAGTAAATATTAATGCTATAAATGAATAGTTTTTTTCATTTTATTTACATTAAAGTTTAGGCAAAAACAAACTTATTTGTTTCCTATTGCGGTGCCAAAAAATTCCAGGTAGGTAGGTAGGGATTTCTTTTGTTGGTAATATTTCCCCCCCCCCCCCCGAACAGTTAAGAAGTACATTAATGCTTACTATCTATACTTGTGTTAAGGCTGTCCATGTATATTGCAAGAAAACAGTTAATGTAGCACAATAATATGATAATTATAGTCAATGTGGACAAACAAATGCCTCTCAACTATGCAGCTCTCTTGTAATTATTCTCTCAGTTTAGGTTGTGGTGGCACATCTTACTCGGAGCACAATATTGACATATCAACAGGTCCAAGACGAACACCATAATAGGGATTGTCTATGACTTTATAATAACATAACTTGTATTATATTATATTAATTCAAACCTCACTTAAGTATTTGGTCATACGCCTCAGGACCTAAGACACACCTCCACTGGCAGGATATCTCACATGCGCCTCAGACACGTTGCACAGGGTGTAAATGTTCCTCAGACATGCACCCCTCATTGCATTGAAATATAAAGTCCCACACCACACTGAAAATGGTACCACAGGTCACACCTTGACTGAGGTACCACACATCAGCATTCAAATTGCCCCCAACTTTTGAAGTTCCTTATACACACTGGCATATAGTCGGGGAGCCAATAAGGTCCACCTGCACCCCCGATGATTACAAATAACCTTATTTTTATTGTTCCCTATGGTATCCAGATAGAGAATCCGGATTTCACCGAAAAATAAAAGTGGCCCTACTAGGTGCTAGAGCCATTTGAATCCAAGATGTATAGATGTGTATAGATATAACGAGAGTAGCTACATGGTCATCCGTGTGTTTATGTATATATGGAGTGACTGTAAGGTCGCGGTGGGATGTATATGTGTACCGTGTGTGGCTGTATTGTGACATGTGGCTGTATATGTATATTTGTGCTGTCTGTATGATCATGGATGGAGTGCGTAGATAAATAGGGAGTGATTTTATGGTTATGGGTAATGTGTATAGGTGCACATAGTATGCCTGTATGGTCAAGATTGAAGTTATATGCATACCTGGAATAAGCCGGATGGTCATTGACGAGCGTGTGGCTATATAGGGAGTGCCCTTTTGGTAACGGGTGGGTCGTATATTTATATATGTTGTGGATGTATTATCATCGGTGGTGTATAATGTGTAGATGAATGATCATGGATGGCGTGTATGAGTATACAGTGAGTTGCTGAATTGTCATGTGTGAGGTGTATATGCAAGTATGAAACTTATGAGTGGTCGTGTGTGCGGGTATTGGTATATTTGGAAGGGCTCACCATTGGTGAGGTGTATATGTATATCTGGATTGACTCTATGGTCATGGGTAAGGCAAATAGATATACATGTAGTGGCTGTATGGTCCATGGTGAGGTGAATAGGTATACAATGAGTGACTGTATGATCGTGAATGTGGTGAATATGTATACATAGAGTGACTATATGGTCAGGTGTAGGAGTATACCGGGTGTTCATGCATGGTGACTCGTGGCTATATCGTCATTTGTGGCATGTACTATTGTACCGGTATAACCAAATATGGCTGTATGGTCAGGTGTACGTGTATAGATTGGGTGACTATATTGTCATTTGTGTGGTGTGTATGTACATATGAGGTCATGGGTGGGTTGTACATGTGTAATTTGGGTGGATATCGCTTTCCACAATAACTCAAGGATATGTTAATCAATAGAGAGGTCATGTCAAAGAGTTCTCCACCTTGATAGTGTTTGTGTACATGGGGGAACTTTAAACGTGAAAAGCGATAGCCACCCATTACCACACAGTCATTATACATAAAGACCACAGACATAACAATATAGTGACCAACTGTATAAACGCACACCTGACCCATGACCACGGATGTCCATACAGCCATGAGTCACAAGGCAGGCACATCTGGTATAATCCTAAACATGACCCATAACCATATAGTCACTCCTTGTATACCCATTCACCTCACCATTGGCCATACGGTCATCCCATGTATACCTATTCTCCACACACACACGGTCAAATATACATTCAATATATACATCAACACCACAACAATGACCATAGAGTCACCCCGGGTATACATATCCACCTCACCAATGGTCATATAGCCACTCGCTTCATACACATACCCTCACCCATGGCACCTGGTATACTCCTTCGTGCCCTATGACCATATAGTCACCCCGTGTGTACCTATTCAAAACATTCATACATGATCATGGTCAATCATTGTATACATATTCACCTCACCCTTGGCCATGTCACTCCCTGTATCCCTATTTGTCACACCATAGCAGAATAGCCACTCAAGATATACTAATACTCCTCAGCCATGTCAGTATATTCACTCCATGTATACATATGCACATCATCCATGGCCATATAGCCGCTCGCTATATACACACACCCCTCGCCCATGACCATATAGCAACACATGTGTATACCCGTATAACCTACACATGACCATACCGCCACGAGTCACCAATCAGGAACACCGGCTATACTCATACACCTGACACATGACCATTTAGTCACTCCCTGTATAGCTATTCATTACATTTATGATCATACAGTCACTCATTGTATACATACATGTACCCATCTCACCATTGACCATACAATAACTCCCTGTATACCTATTCACCTCACCTATGATCATATAGTAACTCCCTGGCTACCATCTTGGCATCCACCCTATATCCAGTTGATGTTTTATCATAATGGACCAGAATAGCCACATATTATGGTTCATCTCAGTTCCGTTTCAAAGTTCTGCCCATTTCCTTTCAATAATATGGCAAGAATCACAAAAGAGATTTTCCGCAAAATTCCATACTGCAACTTTAAAATGAATTTGTCATGCCCCATATGGAACTGGGACAAACATAATAGAACGTAGTTGTCAGTTAATTAACTAACACGTATAATAACCAAGTGAGTCACAATCTACTACATTGTCGGATAACGCAGATAATAATGTTCGGGATATATGTAAAACATTTACTTTTTACAAATTTGGTTGCCATTTTGGAAGCCATCTTGACCAATTTGGTCTATAAACACCGTAGTGTGACACATTTAAGATATACCAAAACAATAAATACCTTTGATACCAATGATAGTTGCATTTTACTTAAAACAATTGTCCAACCCTGAAAAGTGAATTTTTGCCGATATTTATGTCAAGTTTGTGAGAGAAAAATCCAATATTTCTGGTGATGTCAGTGGTGACAATAGAAACAATGATCCATGGTGCATCAGACATGTTAGTATTCAATGTATATAATACAGATTAGCCAATTTTATATATCAACCACAACTTGTAAGCCATTGCAGGACACCCTGGAGCAATATTTACCATTTTTCATATTTTCGGCGGCCATTTTGGAAATTTTATACACCAATTTCATTCCCATTGAAGTAAAACATCCGTCCAATAAAATAAAGCACATAGTTGTTGACATTCTATTAACAGCCTGTGTGGTTTGTCGTTAAAATGACTATCCAAATCGTCTTGCAAAAAAAATCGAAAATTTCACCCCTCTTTTTCAAATCCTCTTTCTGTATCTATTACGGAACCCTCGTCAATGGCAAATGTCTTAAAATGACGCTATAATATCATGCTTGATGACTGTCTCAAAAACATTGCCATTTACTAATGATTAATGTGAAGAAAAATGGAAGATATGGTGAAATATTAATTAAATTTCCTATTTTCGTGCATATGACGTCATTTTTCGGCGGCCATTTTGAATTTGTTTCGAAATTATTTGCCGTCATTTTGAAGAAGGACATCATACCAACAAAATGGCATACATTTTGTCTGTGTCTTTTGCTAACAACCGATCTATTACAACGATTAAATACAGCTGGTCGGAATTAGAGGAAATGGTGGCCATCTTGGATTCAAATGGCTCTAGCACCTAGTAGGGCCACCTTTATTTTTCGGTGAAATCCGGATTCTTTATCTGGATACCATAGGGAACAATAAAAATAAGGTTATTTGTAATCATCGGGGGTGCAGGTGGACCTTATTGGCTCCCCGACTAATATGCATGATTGTAAGTTTTATACACCCAAACAAACCAGTAGATAATTTCATGTGCTTTTTAGTGCATATCACAGAAGGGTGTTTGATAAGGTAGACATGCAGTCATCTTTATACTGTCTGTATACATACTAGTAACTATGCATGAACACTGTGAATCCTTGATTGACTGGGGAGAGGAACTATAAATTCTGATACAGAACTTAATAGATATTGCTCTCTAACAGATAAGACTTCTTCCGACAAGACATGGGAGTTGAACAAACAAGATTGCCACAGGCAGGTTCTAAAGACTGCATATTTATTGGATCCATCTGCAACCACAAATGGACATGTATTTTAATAGAAGTAAATTGTTTTTGAAAATTCCATCTAAAATTATTGCTCCTTAATGTAAACATAGTATATGGTATATATTTAGCGATATAGATGTGTTTACATGCCAATTACATGCATTAAACAAAATAATTTTTTGTTTTTTTGGGGTTGAAATTAAAACAAAAAAGTCCAGCTCGGCCCAATTTCGGCATGTCGGTCGGGTAACCGGAAAAACAGATGTTTTGTTTTGTTGCCTTATTCATGTGCTACATAACTGTCCATTTTCATCTGGAACCAGTGGCATTGGTACATGGCAATGTGATCGGATGTAAAAGGCGAATTCCTGAGAGTTGGTTCGTAATCTGGATTTCTGAGAAGCATCATGCCTATATCCACACTAACTACCCCCCCCCCCTAAGCACTGCCCTAAGTGTCATACACACATTAACAATGATGCTGAACACTTTGAGGCAATTATATTGCAGGAAAAAATTGCGACCACTCAGGAAAAAAGTTACTTTTTTCGCAGCTGAACCACCCACCCACCCCGGCATACTGTATGGAAAACAGTGGAAGACCCCCCCCCCCCCCTGCGATATCTGGAAATTATTTGCCACTACACACTTGACGAAACAATCGGCTAGGTCTTCATGTAAGACGCACGAAATATATATATATATACATACATATATATATATATATATATATATATATATATATATATATATATATATATATATATATATATATATATATATATATATATATTTCGTGCGTCTTACATGAAGACCTAGCCAAACAATCGCTACGTTATATTTGATAGTTATCTTACATAAATCATTGAATTGGTCGTTTTTCACCATTAAAGAGCGTTCTACATGAGTCAGTTCCGGATATGGTTAAAATAAAGAGCGTTAATTTACATGTAGGCCCATCACTTCGCAATTCACGCAATAATGATAAATTCGAGACTGACTATATTTAGTTCAATGAAAGCTATTAAAGAGCGTTTAATTAAAGGAACTTTCATCATGATATGAGAAATACGTTTTCCATTGTCCATATTTATGTAAATATATTATCTGATGACCTTGCAGTTATATGAATATATGTTCTGAAAACACTTTTACCTATATCACTTAGCGCACATACAGAGTCCCGTAGTCACAATTACCTTCATAATTTGCGTCAAATATGCTATACACGAATGTATCCTCTTTCCAACGATACCAAAGTTAGCTTGTTAAGAATTTTTTCCGGGTAGGTCCAATATTTCAGCTCGGACAGCCTGACTATTAAAGGTACGGTTGGCCTTGGCGGTGGGTATCCTGTGAAAATATTTCCACCCGTCAAAAACCGCCACAAACAGAAAGAACAACAAAATGTAGACAGACTTTGTCCGTATACAAATAAGAAATATCGCATAAACAGTATGTTATTGTCATATCTTTGACCATTGTTATGTAAACAAAGGCATAAAAAGTAACTTTTCTGGTGTTTGTTTATATTATGATGGTAAACATAAAGAGCGTTCTTTGTGGGTGAATTCCTGATATGGAACGAATAAAGAGCGTTTATGCCATTTGTGTGTGATTAGCCAGCAGCATTGTGCTGTCTTCTGTAACACAATCAAGCTCTTGCTTGGTAAAATATAGTAAATCTTTATGATAACATGCTGTTTACGCGATGGTCATGGTATATATGAACGAAACTATATGCGTTTTAATGTTTTTCTGTTTACGGTGATTGGAACAAATATGAATATTTTCGACAATTAAGGCCACACGTGCCTTTAAGTCTAAATCTGTTTTCCAAAATCTAGAAAATATTTTTCAATGCTTTGAAATTTTCCAATGTTTACATTTACGTTTTTATTGGACTCTTGTACTTTATTGAACTAATTGTAATTTGATCGGTATAATGTTGATGTTTGTGTAGCATTTGTTTGGTATGCGAAAAAATCGTTAATGGAGAATTATTGATAATGATAATAACAATAGTGTTGATCTATTTTTACATGTAAACGTCGACGATAGTTGTTTTACAGACTCTCATGACGTGGCATATATGCCCACTGCGAAGGCATGTATATATTTCCCATAACTAATAAACAGTCAGAAATGCAACCCAAACTTCCGTTCTTTCTAACAGGCGGGGTAACATAACAAAACCCGAATCAAACCAACTAGGAAAGGCCTTAGTAGTCATTGTGAGGATTATTCACACCTCTACCCTAACCTACCGAAAACAAGATGTCTTCAAAACGGGGCGGTCCCGGTTGAGTGCCTTTAATCGACATACATGTATTTTGACCCTATAGCATGACAAACACGATAATTGCTATGTTGTAATTTGAGACGTTAAACCTGAACGGTTGTTATATAATTTATGTTCGAGCAATGCATATTTTGACCTATTTACAACTTTGATCGATCCTTAATTGCGATGTGGTGTGATAAAACCGTGCCATTACCCACCGAGGCATTATATATACTAATGACAATGCATTTCCTATATACAATGCCCTGATTATGTTTAAAGTATGTGTGCCCAGCGACGAACTAGTTGTGGATATCTGCATCGTACACTCTTAAAGCCCCAAGTACAATGGAGTGCGTACGTAGGCACCGGTACTATACTTGTTCCGTATATAGTACCAACATGTTGATACTCTGAAGTGACCGTCCAGGTATACTCTATGTTACATGTCCGGATAATATGGGGTAACTGTCCGGGTAATCTGGAGTACCAAATATCCAGGTACTATGTGGAGTACCTGTCCAGGTACCTGTCCGTGTATTCTGGAGTACCTGTCCGGGTACTCAGGAATACCAATATTCAGGTACTGCATGTATGTGGATAACCTGTCCAGGCACTTTGGAGTATCTGACCTCTCCAGGTACTCCGGGGTGGCTGTTCAGGAGCCTGTACTGGTACAATGGAGTACCTATAATTGGGATAGTATGCTTTTCCCCGAACGTGGAGTAAAATGTGTCTGAATATCTGAAATAATCGGCCAAATTTGTGAATTGGTGTGTAATTAAAGTAAACATTATAAAAAAAACATCTTAAACCTTTTATTCGATTTAAGTGCACCATATATTTCGTTATACTGCACCATAGATTTCGTTATACTGCAAAATATACAGTAGACTGAATTTACCTATACGACAATATACCATATATTTAACAGTTATACCGCAAAAGTTTTGTCCGACCGACACAGAATGGCGCGAGTGTTCTCGCAGATATTTGAACCACATTTCAATAAATAAAATGATGGGTGTATGTCACGTGCTTTTAAGGACCAATGCTCGGTGTAGTAAAATTCAGCTCCATAATTTTACGAACTACCGGTAACTTGGTAAGGTTCCTTTGTTTTCGAAAACAAGGCTTGGTCGACTTCCCAATTGATGAACAATAACATTTTTGAAATAACACATGCAATTGTACATTGGTCAAATTGCCTTCTTTGATTAAGTCTAGTTAGATGTCAAAACATATTGGGTTTATGGCAAGTAAGACACATTACGTGGGTGATATGTTGACAGAGGACCAATTTTACGAATTTATGAGGGTAATATGGCAGTTGGTGCTCATGGTGTTTCCCAAAATCTGACTTTTGAGGTTTTTTTTGGGTGTAGTTTCCCCACGGGCCTGTTCACTGTCCCGCGTTCTCCGGTGCCCATACACGGATGAAATCTGAATCCCGTTATTGTCACCATTCTATTCCAACTATAATAAGCGTGCGAACATCCGCGATGCCATGGCCTGACAGTAATCGCCAATAGCTCCTCCCACAGCTCGGAGTAAAAAAATCAATGCTTCTGATGGAACGTCTAATTGTTCGGAATACTCCATCCAGTACAGTGGTAACTAAACCTCGAACATAAACAACATGTTTTCGTTGTAACGGATGGAATCATGAGCGTTTCTCAGTCGTTCGAACCATTTGAAGTGCCCCCTCTTCCGCCTCGTTATAGGTTTAGGGATTTAATTCTTGGTGATTCTGGACTATTAGAAGGAGAAAGGTAGGTTTATTTATCATTTATAGATAGGTAGCTACACCTGTATTGGATTATTTATAGGCGGCGTGGTTCCTCTTCGTGTGGTGATTGCGATGCATGCACCGTACATTACAGTATTGATGTATTTAGTTTTTCCCTTGTTCTGCAAGGCGAGGGTTTCACATGCTGATGATTCAGATCAAGCTGTTTATTTGTCATTTTTTTGTATTTGTCTTTACGGGACAAGATGAATGAACGTATAGGTCCACATATACGTGTGACATATACCACCGTAAGACATGAATAGTTGTATGCGTATACATATGTACGTTTTCGTTACGAGAAAATATTAAGTTCGCCCCATTGAAATTAACCCATTTATCATGCATGGGAGCATTTTTGGTCTGATATCGACTTTTAAAAGAGGCATACTTATATCACATTTACATTTGTTGTCTGACGCCCAAAATATTTCATTCGCATCCCGACAATCCACAAAATCATCCATAAGTATACATCGAAAAGGATCACAAAAGCTCAAAATTTAGAACGCTCTTTATGTTTAGGTACATGTATAATAGAACGCTCTTCGGTGTCGGCTTTTATACTTATCCCATCGTATTATATTAAATATTTTGTGCGTCTTAGCGATGTGTGCATCTTAATATAGTTGATTACATGTATAATTCCCCCGCCCCGGTTGATGGAAAATTTGGAAATTCCGGACAAATTATAGTGTGAAATTTGTTGATTTTTAGATCAAAAGTAGAATATTTTCCTACTTTCTGCCACGTTTTTGGACTTAAATGAAATCAGTAAGGGGTGTTATACATGTAAGGTTGGAAATTTCCAACGGTCCAACGGTTGGAAGAGGGTGCAAATGGAATTAACCGGAATAGGAAATTCTGCTCTTGTCCAAGCAAGTTAGATACATCAAGCTGAACCCGCTAACGCGAGGTGACCGCATAGCCACGTCCCTATGGACAGCTGGGTGCATGGATTTCCAATTTGTAATTCCGTGACGGAGTTCATTACGGCGATTGGCTCGTCTGGTTTGAATTACGTTGCATATTATTAATGCAGCACCTAATCAGCAGTTAATATGATATGGGTTATATTATAGCAGCTGTCGATAGATGAACATTCCTGGGATTAAACCATGCGGATGCCCAACATATTAAAAGATAACTCGATAAACGTACAAGCTGGCAAGATATGAAAGTGTTTAATAGTTCGAAAGTGTTGAATCGTGTTCGAAAGGAACAGCCCATCAAGTACTGGCTGATAGCGCTCCTACATGCTTTGGCAACATGAGTGCAGGCGGGATAGTGTTTCTCGCCCCCAAATGAAACTGTTTTACTTAACACAGCAATATTTTGCAGCGACTAAGCGTTTCGATCCCTAAATGATATTTATTTTACTTTCGAACCTCACACATGGATCTGCAGCATCCCATCCAACTTTATCATTCTGATTAATTATCTGTCTTCCAGAGCACAACAAAAACCAGAATTGAGTACATGCATGTGTATCACTATATTTTACTCCAACATACATATACTAATAACAGGTTATATATTAGAACTCGCCAATCGTACCAAACATTCATAATTTGTTAACAATCTTTAAACACAAAGTTCCTCTCATCCAAGAAACAACCTATAGTCTGATAACCTCTGAAAGGCACTACAAATTATATGTCTCAAAACTTATCACCATGTAAATAAATTAATATCGTCATCTTGATTATACACATGACTGTTATTATAATGTATCGGGAGAGGGACTTCATAAGTTGCAAAAAAAAAAATGTGCCCCAATCCCTGATGTATAAACTTAAAAAAACAAAAGTTAAAAAATGTACTCTCCAAAAAAATAGTTAGAAATTACATACCTGAAAGTTACATACTGCATGACACTGTACTTATTTATGGTCTGTATTTTAGTAACGTTTGATTGTAATTTTAGACCACGTGCTCAAGCTCAATATTATACTATACTTTGATCAGATTAGATTGCACTGAGCAATTTGATTACAATGCACCAGCTGGCGATGACGCGTTTGGCTGGAAATGTGAATTTCCAATTGCTTTAACCGATAGTATGTCGCAGGGGCTAATTTCACGTACAATTGGCCGAACAAAGAAAACAATTGACAAAATTGCCAGATACACGAATCGGTTTAAACTCCATTTGCGTAAAACACCAATCCGCGCTTATCGGGAATCCAACCAGCTTGGCCATCGCTGGAAGTCTATATCGGTCTCATGATATGTGCATGCATACACCCCATGATTAGAATTTCAACTGTCAAATGTCTAAGTGATGTATTTTATTAATCCATTTTGTTGATGACACACAAATGTAACGCTATTCCCGACTATATGAATATGATCAGGTAGAGGTGTATTGTATCCTAGAGACACCATCGCATGACACATCGAATATCCTATACTACAGAATATATGGAGAACCAGATAAGTGTTATTTGGTTATACATACTATCTCGATAGCGAAATCAATAGTGTAGGTTCTTGGCGACCAGGAACCAGATGGTTCTTCGTGGAATTGTGTGAAACCTAACACAGAACCTGTTCAACATGGAACCATGCATATGTGTTGAAACAATTGGTTCTTGGTCTACAAAGAACCATTAGAAATGTAGATTATATAATTTGTCTCAACCAAACGAAGAACCAGAAATTGTCACCAAGAACGAAAAAACATTGACTTGGGTTAATATATAATATAGGTATCCCTTCTACCACACACGCAGTGCCACCGACTGCGGCTGTGATGGTTTGAACCTTTACTAAGAGATAGATCTTTATCTGGATATACACATTGGTTCCCAGATGATGTTTACTTTATATACAGAGAGGAATTTAGTTTTTGCTGGTTCGTAATGTTGCTGGCAACATTGTACACGAATTTGTTTTGTCAGATGATATGGATATTTACTCCCACAACGAGTTTGCGTGTGTGAATCTATCAATAATTGATGCATATACTATAACCTGTCGTATAATACTGGTACAGGGAATATACATAGTGTTGATAACCGTAGACAACTGTTTCTGTTATGCTGGTTTGGATCTGACTTTCGCGCAAACTGACACTGTTAAGAAAGTAAATTGTCATTGGCAAACCAGAAAAAGGCTATTCTCTTTTGGGACAACATACATGTATATGGCAGGGAAAATGATAAACAAATTAATTATAGGAATTGTAGCACATGTTCTTGCGATAACTCCCACTTCAGTAAACATTTCAAAGGCATGGCAACATGACATTGATATATCCTACCATTACTGCACGTAAGATGAATATTACAGTACTACAGTTGCATGTTGCTATATATAGTAAACATCGGTACTAACCACGGGTACTATAGCAATAGTCAGCAGTACTATTCCTCTTATACCCGTTCTCATAATCGCGTGTCTACACATGCACACGAAAGGCCCACATATACCCGATCATATCTCGATATGTTGTTTCCCCCAAAACATCAATATACAGCTTTATTCGTGAACTTTGTCATTAAGTAGCTATATAGGAGCAAATTATATTATCTGCCAAGATGCATATCATCTGTGGCCTAGAGGCGTACACTATAGGCGATCGCTCACTTAGCTTTGAGAATTTCACCATATACATTAGATTCCTTTAGAAAAATAGTTAGTAACTGTAACATACAACACAAAGCGTTTGTCTCACCACTTCTATAACTATGTGGAAGTTGAAAAAAGCTGATACCTTTCTATGATGTATAAGCATTTTAATGGTATAAAGTCTGTATGTTATTATATCACGGGTTTTTAGAATTAAATGTCACAAAAAACGGTAAATTAGGCCTACTATATTTATCTTGAGGCATGAAAATCACGTTGGCCTTTAGATTGCGTTTCGTTCCACAAATCCACAAAACGACAATATATGTATACAGTTGACGGGGTGTGGGTATAGCTTTCTTCTGCACACGTGGGGTATCAGACCGACAACCAATTCTGGTTAAAACACAGACTCCACAGCTATACAATACTGAGTCTGGAGTATTGGGGTGGTATCTATATTACCACCAGCAAGCGTTAGCTCTGTGCAGCTGAAAATAATTTCTGCATTGAATGCTTGCAGTATGTTTTTTCGCGCTATTTACGCGCCTGACAGGATAAATCGCTCTGCTGGTAGATGTTGTGATTGGGTGACGTTGAGGTAATTTTGCTGGTGGTAATGGAAATCCCCCCAAACTCTCAATACTCAGTAGTGCATAGCTGTGGAGTCTGTGTTTTAACCAGAACTGACCGGCAACCTGTGATCAGGTAATAAATAGTGATATGCTTGTCAACGTCACCCACAATATGATGTTCACACATGGGTCACACATGTCGATTTCTGAAACCACAGCTGTACGAATACCGCTTTGTCGTGGCATATAATCGAATAGCAAACCACGTAGAACCCATGGATGAAGACATGAAATTTTACGTCACGTCAGCTGTCAATTAAAGAATGGTTGTTTTTACTTTGTAAGTGCGTGTCTCTGTTCGAGCTTCGACTATCACACTACCCAACCGATGGTCGGCCTCTCATTGTAGTCGGCCTCTCATTTCGCCCAAAGGCCGGGGAGAGTATATAACTTGGGAAATTTGGATTCCACTGTGTCAAAAATATCGCATGTGACTCTTGGTTTACCAATATGAGTAAATGTTAGCCCGAAATTACCATTGCTTTTCTTTGTTATCATATGAAATCGTAGTAAACCAGCTTCGAACCGGATCAAACCAGCCCAATATAACTTGGCCTGTGCCAATGGTACAACTGTATACCGAGAACAATCAGCAAAAAGAAAATAAAGATGCATGCATCAGATCGTCCATGAATTATTAAAAAAAATTTACTTTTTAAATCTGATACAATGTTTGATGTATTAAATAACGTATTCTACTAAAGTATACTGTCTATACTATACATGTTAGTTATACATCTCTCTCTTTTAAACGAAGTAATGTGCAGTTTTATACTTGTTCTTGGTAACCACGTAATGAGTATTTTAAATGAAGTTTATTACGTGAAATGAATTAAAAATTGATACGATATTTTGTACATGGACGGAAACTTTGTAGTGGCGTTTTTACGATGAGAAGAAGCAAATAGTTAATTAAAAGTAAAATAGTTAATATTATTACTGACATTTAGTAAAGTAAATAGGTGAATTAAAACAAACTCAATACAAATACCATGTGCGTGTGTTCGCGGTAGGTCGCAAGTAGGGACGCAGTGACAGGGGGTTGGGGTGTAAGTACGTACACTATCGGGTTTAATTGAAAATGTCATGTACATGTCTTCACGTCTGGTCATCACATGTAGGGAGGCGGCGACGGGCGATTGGGGTGCACGTATGTACTGCTTTTCTAATATTGATTGTGACACTGCCGGTTCTATTTGACAATTTAATTTGCATGTTCTCACGACTGGTTAAATACCGGGACGCGGCGATTGACGTGTACGCACTTATATTGCATGGGACCATGTTTGTTTGAACATTTCATGTGCATGTTTTCACATATCACAATATGTCCTATGTAGAGACGTGGCGACATGGGGTTAGGGTGTGCGTACTTATGTTGCATGGGACATTGTCTGGTCTATTTGATTATTTCATGTGTACGTCATCAGTGCTGATTACATCGTCACAGAGGGGTGGCACAGGGCTGGGGTGTACGCATACTTATATTGCATTAAACACTGTCTGGTCGGTTTGAACATTTCATGTTTATGTTATCATGGCTGGTCACAGCGGCGTGGTACAAGGGGATGGGTTTACATACGTTTGATTATATAGGCGATATCTTTTAATTCATGTGCATGTTTTCACGTCCGGTCATCACATGTGTGGACACGGCGACAGGTGGTTGGGGAGCAGTATGTACTTTTTTCTAATATTGATTGTGACACTGTCGGATCTGTTTGACATTTTCATGTGCACGTTCTCACGACTGGTTACATGTAGGGACGCGGCGAAATGGGATTGACGTGTACGCACTAATATTGCATGGGACCATGTCTGCTTGAACATTTCATGTGCATGTTTCCATATGGCACAATGTCTCCCATGTAGAGACTTGGTGACATGTGGTTAGGGTGTGCGTACTTATATTGCATGGGACACTGTCTGGTGTATTTGATTATTTCGTGTGTATGTCATCAAGGCTGATCACATCGTCACAGAGGGGTGGCACAGGGGGTTGGGGTGTACGCATACTTATAATGTATGCAACACTGTCCGGTCGGTTTGGTCACAGCGGCGTAGCTATGTGGGGGTATACATACTTTTATTGCATTTCGTTATATAGGTAGCATCTTCTATTTGATATATCTCAAATTACATATGTATATTTGTGGTGATAACTCGATAAGCTGACGTTTCTTTTCTCAGCATCCGCCTTGTTGTAAATGGAGGCCTCTCAGTTGTTTACCACGGTGTTGCATTTATCTGTTAGAGAGTCATCTCGCGATGTCTAGTTTTGTCTGAGGGCAATCTGACTGTGTAAAGCAGGGACATAACAAGCAAAAGCTCGTATAGGGTTGGATCAAAAATCCCATTTGGGCATGCATTCTGGTAGGTTTTTAGTCATTCCTGCATGCGGCAAAGATGTAGTACTTTCGAGATCAGTTCGATCGTTTTCGACAAGCCTGCAAATAGCGTGCCTGTCATTTGAAGAATGAGGTCCATGGAGAGTGAATTTAGTGATACTATCTGCATAGAGGGCTAGCATTAGCAAATTCACAAGCTGGGGACCTCATTCTGCTTAGACCTTATATTCTGGCAAGTATCTATATAGTCTCAAATTAACATTGTCTTAGTTACTTTTTCCCTTCTAGGAAGTTTCTATATCTAACTTGCAGAAGATACAATGCATAATCGATTTGACTAATGGGTGAATTGTGACGCTAGTCCGCCTTGAGTTAAACTTACGGGAATGCCTATATTGAGATGCCTATATATATTCAACATCGAGTTGTATCCATGCACTTGCACCGAGAGGCCGCCAGACGGTTCAGCAGTGTGACTATTATATATAATAGAGCAGATGTGATGACATACATGTATCTATATATGGTGAAGATCTACAATCGATGTTGTTGATAGTTTGCTGGAAACATTGTTTGTTTTATATAATTTAGCGTATTTAAAAAATGTCCCCCCCCTCATTCAAATCAAAAATTTGTATCCGATCGAGTTCGGTTTCTAAAAAAAGTAAGTATACATGGTTACGGACGAAGTTAACCTCTGAATTATTTATAAGGGCTTATTGCTGTTGGCTCATAGAAATTATCGAGACGCGGTTGTTCCATTGAGCATTCAATGAACTATATCCGGGCACCTGTTTGAAAATCCGGCCGTTCCGTATAATTGCAATGGTTAGCAAAAATGACAAGGCGTCAATCTTTCTTTGTCTGAGAAGCTACGATACATTTATTACGCGCGCTCCGCGTGTATACTAATGTAGAGATCCTTGTTTCGCCTGGGTGCATGGGTGTTTTATTTATAGAATGGGAATTTTTGGGAGGATTAAAAGTCGAACTGCGACCGGAGGCCGAGTCCGGTAAAAGGTGTATCGTTGGGAATTTCAATTTCGTGTATTGTTGTTAACATTACGTCAATAATGTTGATTTTTGGTTTGTGATAAGCTATGCCATCTACAAATAAACGAAATGAAAAAGATAATTTGTAAGACTTATATTTCAACTTTTATAGACATTTTTCGTTCTGCAGCCCACTGGGGGTTGTGGTCGGAGACGGCCGAGTCGGCCGCCCGTTCGTTAATTAGGTGCTGGTTGTTATTGTTATTTTAACGGAATTCTGAGTTGGTCATTCGCAAAACCAATATATTTTATATTCTATAATTACAATCATGGGTATATAATATATGATCTTGAGCGCGTTACCATTTCTGACATTGGTTTTCTTGTTAGCGTATGCTGTCATGACAGTCGAACTGCGACCGGAGGCCGAGTCCGGTAAAAGGTGTATCGTTGGGAATTTCAATTTCGTGTATTGTTGTTAACATTACGTCAATAATGTTGATTTTTGGTTTGTGATAAGCTATGCCATCTACAAATAAACATAATACATAAGATACATGACGCATGCGCATGGTTGGGGAGGCCAGGGTGTGGGAGTCGCTGTGTACTTTCAATGGGAATTGTGGCGTGGTATTATGGTGGTTCTAATAAGGTTTCGATCGTTAACAAAAGGGGCGAAATCTAGAGTAAAGCCGCATGAAACCGCACGAATTGGCAACAGGGGAATGCTGGCTTGATCGGGGTCTCCATTGGATGGCGGTATTCAGCTTGAAAGTCCCATTGTAAATTTAAACCGGACCGAACGTTCAGTGTCCGGTTAATTATATCCGTATCCCCCTTTGGGTTTGGAATTTTCCAAATGTTGGCCATTTTGTTTTAAACAAAATTACAGAAAGAATGAAAATATTCGAAATTTGGTCTACAAAAAAAACCCTCTAAATATTGGTTGGAAAATTATCAGGACAATTTAAAACCAAAGTTAGGTCTGAAAATTTCATATTATTGTTGTCTCATGTTTTATATCTCTAACTGTTAGTGGGTAGGACTTCAGTCGCCTCGCCTGTGAGAATGAAAACAGACAGTCATGCTGACCAGAATTAAATCTCCGTACATGTGTTGTTAGAATGTAATCTCATTGCGAAAGGTGTGATCAATATATAAAAAATCGGATACAGGATTTATATCGTTATACTGGATAATTATTGATCAAATATGTCGTACAATTCTTTTCTCATGCAGCTTTTGTGATTCGAATGGCAATCGTGAAATTGTTATTCTTGTAAGTACCTGTGAGTGGACAGAGAGTGCAAAACGATACTGGGGGCTTTCAATAATTCAGATCGCATTGCTGTTGAGCTTCGCCATGATCAAGCCTGATTGTGGTGTGCCTGTCATTTACATAATGAGGTCCCCAGATGGTGAATGTAGTGATGCTATCCCGCATAGCGGGCTAGCATAACTAAATTTACCCTCTGGGGACCTCATTCTGCTTAGGCCTCATCTTCTCTGGAAAGTTTATTATAAAATTTCTATAAAAAATTTAGTTATCCCCAAATTGGCAGAAGACACATTGCATAATCGAGGTTCCCAATGGGTGCATGTACATCACAATATTCACAATTTGGGAATTTCAATCTGAGTCTATGTCTCCCATACCAGATGATAACCTGCTATACTGGATATCGTCACTAAATTCACCATCTTGGAACCTCATTCCGCAAACGATAGGCACACTAAACTCAGACTTGTTCGCCATATATATTGTTTATGATGATGACTGGACGTGTATTGTACCAATTAGCTGCCCATGATACGTTGTATATTTTTATTCCGGGACACAAGTAAGATGCGCTAAGGCTACGATCACACACTGTCACATTATTGTGCACACATTTGAGTCATAAAGCTTGTTATTACATAAACCAAGTTTCCTTCGTCTAAGTGCCACCACAGACGCTGCGATTAAAATCGTAAGTGGGGAAAATCGCAGGTGGATAAAAGTGGTTTGCCCACAGACGCTACGGTGCTGCGATGTTTGCAGCTACGATTTTATCCACGTGATCAAGCACGTGCTAGCATGTAAATTGTGAGACCAGTGCGATCATGGTCATGTGACAGCTACGATCGCGCGCGTTGCCAAGGTCACGCCACGATTTTCCTGGTAAAAATCAAACATTGCTTGATCGCTATATACGATATGGCTGCGATATTGTCGTGGACATGCGCAATGGGTGCTCCACCTGCGATTTTCCCCACTTACGATTTTAATCGCAGCGTCTGCGGTGGCACTAAAACAGCTTGTGGTATCGGGTGGGCTATATGCTTTTTATTGGCGAAGATCTCTTCCGTTGCGACTCTTTAGCACTTCTTTTCCAGGTGTACCACCGGCATTTCCGTATATCAAGGAATATGATTAAATAGTGAACAAATATATTACCCAAGATAATCGGTCTTCATCACAGTTCTGCATGGGTGTGACTAAACCACAACCGGCCACACAGAAATGCCGTTATATTACACCCTAACTTGCCATAAAATGCCCATAGTGACGTGACATGCAGACCGTACCCCCCATGTCGTCCTCGTAAAACTGTATAAGAACTCCACACATATAGGTAACGGAACTACCGTCGACTACATTCACGACCGAAATAAGGGCGAATCGCCCACCGAATCCTGGCAATTAACCATCGAAATGCCCCATCGCACAATATGTTTGGCGCGAATGAAGCTATAAAAGCACGGACCATTCCGGACCGCCCCTGATGTGTCTATGCATGGGTGATTTTAGTGGATAGAACAGGCCTGGGGTATCTACATCATGTGTATAGTTGTTTACACGCAATGGTTTAATTTCGAATTGGCGAATCTTACTTCTGGGTTCACCGGGACTGGTTCAACATTTACGTTTCACAGACTCGAAAAGCATTTTGTTCGTCTTTGCCAGTCGGTACGTGACATCAGATGATATCATTTTAGCTTCGGTGGCATCTGAAACGATGAAATCGTATATAGCTATAACCATGCATGTCCATATATACGAAGAGAGGGTATGTAAATCGAAATTTCTCGTGATCGAAAAGCCTTCCAAAGCCGTATCAGAATATATACCAGTTGACAAGGGGCGTAATGAATATGCCATGTAATAAGGACCGCCCACATGGCGTGTCTGCAAAGAGTAGAATTTATGGGAATCGAATTTCACCAAAGTGCTCGAAATGACGTCAATTATTATCGTATTTGTATATTACAGACTACCAATGATGTAATGTCGATACGAGAATGTCATTTGGTATTTTATCGCAGCATTAAAATCGATAAAAGTGACGCATAATCCGTTCATTGTGTCGTAACCGTCTGCTAATCGTGCCATGATATACTCGTCACAAATGGTTGCATAGCATGTACCGGATGCCCCCCGTGCCCGTTATTAATATAATGACGTGTGCCCCCAATTGCTACCCCAGCGGGCAGTGTGGTATATAGACTTTTATCGAATCCACTCTGTGATTTAATACATATTGTATTTATATATTGCGACATTTCAAAATATAGTATTGACACATGCGGTAGGTTGACAAATGATTGAAGATTGTAGCATTTATTGCCGTATCACAAAAAAGTGCGTTCACGTACAAACTGAAAGTATTGAGACGGGCAAGGTTTAGCTACACGCGCGTGAAAATGAAAGTTATCTGAAGTACGTGATCCAAAGGACACATGCATGCAGGCTGATGTCTGTTTCCGATGTGTAACGAAAATGGTTACTTGAGGAATGGTCCAATACTCCAATATCCAAAGAACGAATGAGAACACTATGTGGTCAATAAGAGAATGTGATTAATATACAGAGGCGAAATTTATTTGTTAGCATTGTTCTAATTTTCAACGTCAGATGTATATAACTGCGTACTCATTACGCCCAATACTATCGGTGTTTACTGCTACGCTGATCTGGCCGTGCCATTGGGGCGATGGGAATATCTCGCTGGACAACACGTTTCGTTTTTACGCGATGCGATTTATTTTAGGAAATTGTCATAAGGCTAACCTTGCCGTGTCAATGGAGCTATAGCGATGGGGATATCTCGCAGGACAACACATTTCGAGTTTTTGCGGATGTATCTTCGCGGATGTCTCATTGCTGCAGTTTGTAACTTTTATGACCGTTTTAATTGCTTGCGATGTTCAGGTATGAACAATGGCTGGGCCACTGTTGAAGATTTTATTGCGGGAACACAATGTATAGTATAACAGCTAACTTTGCTGATGACGTATGTCTCAGTTGGAATGTAGACCAAAGGTCGTATTGCGAATTATCGGGCGTGTATTTAGTTCGATTAGTATAGATGTTTGGTCCGCATTTAGAGGCTTTCTGGTGTGGTGAATGAGAAACCTGCAATAATAAGCCGTAGTTTTTGTAATGAAGGGTTAATTGTTTTAAGGGAATTCTGAGGTGGTGCATTCATGACACCAATATGTGTTATATTATAATTTATATATGCCTAATAATATGACCTTGAGGGCGTTGCCATTTCTGACTATGGTTTTCTTGCTCACCGTTGCTTGCCTGGTTTAGGCTGTCTATCGGACAAGGACGTCGTCTTGGGGTTGATATATAAACCGTGATTGTACATATAATCTTTCTTGTAGGTGTTCCGAACTTCAATCCTGCTCTCGTGGTAAAAAGGGAAAACCCCGCGTCTGCATCGTTATTCACCTATCAGTATGACTGGCATATACCACCTGTTGCCATAACGACAAGATTATTAGTGCTGATTGACTACTTATATGTACTTGTATAAATTAAAGTACACGCATGCAATTAGTTTTAAAGCTGAACTAATTGGTAGGCCTACCGTTGATTTAAGTATATCGAGTGTTGATATAATGATAGCACCGCGATGGGAGCTTATGGCTGCAGAGTATAGTTGGTGTATACATGCTCGAGATAATTAGCATGCAGTTCGATGATCGTGAAGGCTATTAATTCTACCAATACGCTTCATGAAAGGACAAGGCCAATATGCACTGTGTACAACGTTGGGCGCCACGGTGGTCCCCCAGAAGGTAGATATCAAATTCCGATTCCTCTGTGGTAGGCTGATTTGATTTTCTGAAAAATAAAACAATCTGAAGGGAACGCTATTTGCAAAATGTAGATTCATAACGTCCAAATTTCGCCAGACAAGCGTCCATATACTATATATAACACACTTTGCCCCAGCCACCGAGGTGGGAAAATACAGCAAATAATCCAAGGACTATATAGTCCAGGAGATATTGGTCGACCTCTGCACCCCCCACCCAGGACTTAACTTCACCCCACTAATTTTCTTCCTTAAGGTCTCCTCTAATATTGTTCACTTGTTAACAAGAACAAAAAGTGCACCAGGTCTCTTTGATCGCCCTTATAGTAAAGATGATAGCATATGCGGTCTTGTTTTCCGCTCGATTCGTTATGCTAATATACAACCCTTACAAATTAGCCAAAAATCCGACACCAGAATCCAATAAGGCGGCCAAGATGGCCGCCGAAATGTGAAAATATGCTATTTTTCTGACATGTTACCACCTTTCGTTTGTCTCTGTGGGAAAATGTTAGAATTTTTGCGTCATGTTATACATTTATCATATAGAGGAGTCATTGGCGAACACATGAGGCCCATAATATGCATTCATTGCGGGATATTTTTGTCCGATATCACGTTTTCCCAAATGCCGGTATCATAGGTCAAAGCCTAATCTCCGTTAATAACGCGATGTTATGTTTCGAATCAATGAATGTTATTGCTATTATAACAACACCCATGCATATATATTTGCAGGAGATACTCGAGCTAGGATTCCTCTTATACCTGAGTTGAGGAATATTTACCCAAATCCAAGATGGCGGCCAAAATGGCCACCAGAAATAAAACATCGCCGAAAATCGCTGATTTTAACATCAGTGAGCATTATTGTCATGGCAACTCCACACCTGCTTACTATTGTAAGTTGGGAACACTTAGGCGAAGAACTTACCTTGTACCATATCCAAATAAAAGTCCCCCAAATCCAAAATGGCGCCCACAATGGCGGACAGATTTTGAAAAATCACCGAAATTCCCTCATATTCACATCATTGGGCATTATTGTCGAGACAACTCCACCCATGCTTACAATTGAGTTGGAAATACTGAGGTGAAGTAATTACATTACATCTCATGCAAGAAATTGTTTTCCAAATCGAAGATGGCGGCCAAAATGGCGACCGAAATTTGAAAACAAGTCTACATTACTTTACTTTCTTACGATGGGCGTTATTGTTTCGCGATTTCTATCCACCATTACATGTTGATATGGAATAGTGACATGAAGTATTCATTAGGGTTTGGCAATTGATACTCACAGCCAAGATCGCTGCTAAATTGGCGGCTAGAAATTGAAAAGAAATCGATATTTTCACATATTAATTTCAACTTTTTGTCATAACGCATAACATAGCTCGTATCCTTCTGGAAAGATGAAACACCACAATTAATATCGCGATGTGGCATTTCGAAATCCAGTCTCCACTTAGCGCCGATAATGGCCGTAAGCGTAGGTGCGCCGAATAGTTATATCAGAACAATTACCTGATAACAGATTCTGATATGCCACGTCACGTCCATAATTATCTGTACCAGCTTCCATTTCTTTGTCTGATAGATCTAGGTCGCTCACACCGACAAAGTATTCACCACTTCCTGGGAGTAGGGTCCCTCTAATCATAACGTTTCAAACAATTCATTTTCCGGTGTCTAGCTTACAGAAGGTAATCTCTATGTATGTGTCTCATACCACACGGGATAACGACATGTACACATGGCGAACCAGTTAGCTCTAGTCACTTCTCAATAGATGGTTCGTCAACTCACAAACTCAGCGAACGCATTGGCATATGTGGACAACTTCGACAGTGTTTCGAAGGTTGCAAGCTGTCTCATTCCCTTGGACAGATGTCTATCTGCTAAGGAGAAGACCCTAGTGTACAGACTACCCACACTTCTTGACCATTATCCGAAGCAAACTGTGTGACGCCCCGCAGTTGTCTCGTCGAATATCTCCCAGCAGAGACGAACAATGCTCGCGGTGCTAGTTTGTGGACATGCGCCATGATAGTGGGAAAGAAATGGGCCACTGTATACACCACCCCTACACCTGGTGCATGTTTAAGATATCGAATGTCATGCGTGTCGGTTTTATTTGGTGTGGTAAGATTGTATTTCCACATCCGTTTCGAAGCCTTTCTGATTCAACTACGTAAACTTTTGTCTGGATAATAATATGCTAGCCTCCCTCAAAACAGTCGGATGGACTAAAGGATAATGTCTTTATATCATGAATGTATGCGTGTTTTGTTATCCTCTCTCGGGGTTAGTGTCAGTATGTGGGCGGTATTATTCAAGAAAATGTCAGGAACTGTGGTGCATTTATTTCACTATGTATTTAAAGAACAATTTACAGTCTCGATGGCAATGGCTGTGGCCGTTGGGGAACGCGACCTTTATGATCATATAGCTTTATATATATATAACTTTAGAATATAGTAGTTAATGTCTCATGCAGGAAAATGGTCGCATTGGTGATGTTACCAAGAAATCACTAACCACTAACTAGCACCGTGTGTATTGTTATCATCTACTTGGATCTGTTCGGTGATACGATTGCTGGACGCCAACAAGCTTGTTCTTATGATCATGTTCAAGGAGTTTGGGTATATTATGCATTATGGTCTTCTACGCCTTAGCAGAAATGCATCCGTCAAATGTTGGGCTTTCAACATTCGAAGCCATATACAGAAGTTGTCCGGGTACGTCAGTGCATTAGATTAGTATGTGAATTGATGAACCATATATTGAGAAGTGGCTCTTTGGGAAGATCACCAGGTATACACGTTGTTATCCCCATTAGGTCACCAAAGCTGACAATACGCAGATAGTTAGGTCCTTCTGAAAGCTAGTATACACATCGACCGAATACCTTTATAGTGTATCGCAAAAGATGACGCATATACCCCATATGTAGCATCTGAATTACACCATAAGCTATACCACGAATGAAGCTCGCTAAGAATTCAAAAGTTTTCGAAACCAACACGTGAGCTGGACACCGGCATATGTATTGTTTGAAACATTCCGATTAGCGGCACACTCATACAAAGAAGAGTAGTGAACTGTTGTTGTGAGTGAGATAGATTAATCTGACGAAGAGACGGAAACGAGTCTAGATAATGCTGAATGTGGCAATTCAGAATAAGCTCATGTACTGTTGTTTTGATTCTTGGAAGTCATAATATGACTATTCGGCGCACCTATATACGGTTACGGCCAATATGAGCCCTTAGTGGAGAATGGATTTTGAAATGCCACATTGCGATTGTGGGTTTTCATCCTTCCAAAAGGCTACGACTTACATTGGAACTAATATATGGCTTATATTATGTACCGTTTCGTTTATACAAATCAATATTATGACAAAAAGTTGAAATTAGTATGTGATAATATCGGCTTCTTTTCAATTTCTGCCCACCAGTTGGCCGCCATATTGACTGTGAGTATCACTTGCCAAACCCTAATGAATAATTCATACATATCAACATGTAATGGTGGGTAGAAATCGCGAAACAATAACGCCCATCGTAAGAAAGTAAAGTAATGTAGACTTGTTTTCAAATTTCGGTCGCCATTTTGGCCGCCATCTTCGATTTGGAAAACAATTTCTTGCATGAGATGTAATGTAATTACTTCACCTCAGTATTTCCAACTCAATGTAAGCATGGGTGGAGTTGTCTCGACAATAATGCCCAATGATGTGAATATGAGGGAATTTCGGTGATTTTTCAAAATATGTCCGCCATTGTGGGCGCCATTTTGGATTTGGGGGACTTTTATTTGGATATGGTACAAGGAACGTTCTTCGCCTAAGTGTTCCCAACTTACAATAGAAAACAGGTGTGGAATTGTCCTGACAATAATGCTCACTGATGTTAAAATCAGCGATTTTCGGCGATTTTTTTAATTCTGGTGGACATTTTGGCAGCCATCTTGGATTTGGGTAAATATTCCTCAACTCAGGTATAAGAGGAATCCTAGCTCGAGTATATCCTGCAAATATATATGCATGGGTGTTGTTATAATAGCAATAACATTCATTGATTCGAAACATAACATCGCGTTATTAACGGAGATTAGGCTTTGATCTATGATACCGGCATTTGGGAAAACGTGATATTGGACAAAAATATCCCGCAATGAATGCATATTATGGTCCCCATGTGTTCGCCAATGACTCCTCTATATGATAAATGTATAACATGACGCAAAAATTCTAACATTTTCCCACAGAGACAAACGAAAGGTGGTAACATGTCAGAAAAATAGCATATTTTCACATTTCGGCGGCCATCTTGGCCGCCTTATTGGATTCTGGTGTCGGATTTTTGGCTAATTTGTAAGGGTTGTATATTAGCATAACGAATCGAGCGGAAAACAAGACCGCATATGCTATCATCTTTACTATAATGCCGATCAAATAGACCTGGTGCATTAAAAAAAAAATGGCCGCCATGATGGACGCCATCTTGTCTGGAGTCTCTGCGGCCACTTTTTTTTCTTGTTAACAAGTGAAAAAAATTAGAGGAGACCTTAAGGAATAAATTTAGTGGGTTAAGTTAAGTCCTGGGGGGGGGGGGGGGGTGCAGAGGTCGACCAATATCTCCTGGACTAATACATGTATATCTAATAATATCGGAATTCACGATTAGGTATACAATGGTATTCAATTTGAATAACACTCGCCACGCGATAGAAGGAATATTTAAATATATACAGTTGTGTGCATATGCCATACATAATCCGCGCGTAAATATTATATTGTCGCCAAGACGTACGATGTTGTACGTAAACAAAAGCCTGCTCCTGTTACAGAAGTTTTGCTTCTGTTTACACAACACAGCGCAATTCTATTGGTTAATCACACGCAAATTATATAAACGCTCTTTATTATTTCCATATCAGGAAAACAACAACAAATAACGCTCTTTATTTTCACCATATCCGGATCTAAACAAAAGCCAGGAAACATAACGTTTTTTGCTTTTGTTTACATCACAAAGGAAAAACATTTGACGATAAAATACTGTTTATGCCATATTTCTGATTGGTATAAGCACAAGGTCTGTCTATATTTTACTATTCTTTCTGTTTATGGCGGGTTTTGACGGCGGTGAATATTTTAACAGCATACCCACCGCCAACACCGCCCGTATCTTTAACTAAATTACGGAGATATTCAGAAATAAACTAAAAAAAATGAAAAAATTCCATCGCACCTCATAAGTACATGTATTGGGTTTAAAAAAAAAAGAGAATGTGTGAAAAGGTAGTAGAGATGTTTCGCTTGTAGCTCGTGGCTATAGTGTGTTCGCCTTAAAATTTCTAACTGACCCCCCCCCCCCCCAATCAGATAAAACTCACAGGTTCGCATAATTCCATTTACATCCCTTGGTTTGGAAACTATTCAACTGGTACGTACCTCAAGCTTTCCAAATGATGGTAATTTCCAATCTGACACTCACACCTATAAGATTGGACAATTTTCAACTGATGACCATTTCATGCCAAATTTTGACCAAAATTATAAATATATTCTACTTTTGGTAAAAAAAAAAAACAAACAAACAAACTCCCTAGTAATTAGTGGTTGGAAAAATCAAACAATGACAAAAAATTCAACTTATAAGTGGTGTAAAATTCAACCTATAAGTGGTGTAAAATTCAACCTATAAGTGGTGTAAAATTCAACCTATAAGCGGTGTAAAATTCAACCTATAAGTGGTGTAAAATTCAACCTATAAGTGGTGTAAAATTCAACCTATAAGTGCCTATAAGTGGTGTAAAATTCAACCTATAAGTGGTGTAAAATTCCAACTAATATTGTGTGAGGCATGAATTTCCATCTGTTGAAAATATATACAAAAGTTGTTGAAAGTTGGGGGATATATCTCCCCACCCCATGTCGCCACGTGACATGCAACTATAATTGTAGGGTATAAATGACAGCATATTTCGCCAAAATGTACGGAAGCATGGAAGCAAGCATATATATATGTTGCAATTAAGGGACATCTCGTTAACAAGACTCCGATATCAACCCTTTTGCAGTATAATGAGTGTTGGTGAAAAAGATATGGCTCTGACGTTGGAGGTTAAAGAACTCGTGGCACTCGGTTAATATATAATTTGTCGATCAGTCATCATAGCGGATTAAATTATAACTACATAATTTTCATAAATCTGACCTATCTCCCAATTAGAATGAAACATGTATATGATTGGACGGCTTCGCAAAATGGAAGTTTAATGTCTACAATCTACAACCTCAATCTACAAGCTGAATCTCTCTATTTTGTCCCCCCCCCCCCCCCCGTCATCCAGATTCGAGAATATATTTACGACATTACGTGTATAAGTTTCCTCGACATACATGCACGCTAGGTCTATTCGGTGATAAATTATCACGCAAATGAATCGTTATCGATATGTCTCTCTCAACATACCATGCAAAATCCGTCTATTTATTCCTGACCCCCTTGAGTGGACATGGCTAGGTTAATGTTTGATATAAACTCGAGCGCAAGCGAATTGACAGAAGTGATTTCCCACCGGAAATGACTCCATTGAGTGGCACGATGAAATCGATGACACCTCGATGACAGTACCCATCTCGAGGGAAATGACTATACCCATCCAGAGGACGTTCGTGCTGACGTCCGAGATAAAACTAAGTCATGTAGGAAACATAAAACACCAGAGGTGAGGGTTACGGATTAAGTGTACTTTCATACGCTGGCAAGTTTGCACGGTATGTTCTGCAGGCATTTCATCGTAGAGACCACCATATAGTGCCATATAATATGAACGGAAACGTGCATATAACATGCATCTTTACCAAATCGAACGACATTAGAAGTAATATTTCTGTAGTTCACTTGTAACGGTGAGCAGCTACTGGCATTCGCCTTCAAATACATGTATGATTGATGCTTGTGAGATAATTGCATGTTATTTACAGGCAAAGTCGGGTGGCATTGCTATAGTGGTGGAACTATACAGAGATTTTACTTCGCTGTGCACAATATATTACAGATGGATTTTGTATGCTTGTTTCCATTCATATTCTGGCAGTATATCGTTTTCTACGACGAACTTTCTGCAACCATACCGTGCAAACTTGCCGGTGTATGAACATACCCTATAAGAGTATATGTCCACATGCGCAACTGACAATATTGCCACGAAAACTTTCACGAAACTCTTCATCGCTGGCATTGATAAATGAGGAATGAGATATATGATTGTTTTATGCTTATTGGGGCGGTGAAATGCCTCGAATATTGTATGTACGATTTGTTTTAATCAATTTTTTTAGGGCTAATTTCGTGCAAAGTATGCTTGTCAGTTTTATAATAACTGGTGGACTTACAAAAGTCTCACTGCATGTGCATGTAGTAAACAGTGAGTATAAGTAGTTTTAGACTTTTGTATTTTGGCTCACTTCATCCCTCTGTGACGAATTTCCTGTAAATGTACGAGGCAAACTTGTCAGAGTGTGAACTATCTGTACACTAACATGTCAACTGATTCGTAGTCTCCTGTACCAACATCACGCATTAATTTAGACAAGCCTTAGACAATAATTTCTTTTCCGTGCATTCGAAAGTTCATTCGCGAATGTTCACTTTTGGTTTATATTTAATAGTATTTATTTTACCACCAATTTAATACAGGTGCAATCCACTGTGTATATAATCATACCAGAAAATCAAGACTGTTATAAAATTACATCTCAGTGAAAAATATCAAGCGAAAATGCATTTCGAAATGGGAATATCGTTAAATATTGGGACATTTATAATGACGTTTCCGCGACGTCGGTGTGATATCATGACATTGTTTCTACACTAAATGTGCACATGGTTACCCCTAATGCAATTTAGCTTTTTTTTTAAATCTAATGACAAGATACCGTTATACTGTATAGAACATGAAGCGGGTATAATTATTAAATCATAATACTATACCGATCATTAAGATACATTGGCATAACAACAAAATATATGTGTAACAATATGTATGCGTCATACATGCATGTATATATTCACACGTATACTTATGTCACAGTATAACTGGCAACCGAACATATACAAACCTGTATACAAGTTATCGACCTATATATTTGACTATATATATTGTTGCGACAACTCGCCAATACCAGAACGAAATCGTTTACGACAGCCGTCTATACTCTGTTACTTACGATAATAATACACGACAACGTAGATGAATCCACGGGGGCCAATTTTGTGAATAATAGATGAACTGGCCCGAATAAAAAAATACTATCTCAAGTGTCTCATCACCAAAATATCCTTTGATGATGACATAAAACTCTCTACGCTGACAAGTCATTAAACTGAATTAGGAGTTATCTCCCTATGGAATCCTAATAAAGTTACCATGGAAACACGTATTGCTTGTGAGAATTCACATACGTTGGAATGGTGAACACATGATGATTTCGTTGTTTTCTACTTCCGCCAAACATAGGGAGACTATAATATGTGCTTATTCTATGTGCTTATTCGTATTGTTTTTGCGGCACACCCTGGTAGATCTATAGTCTTTTATCCCTCACGATTAATTTGCGTTAATTATTAATTTGCTAAATTATTTCAACAAACTACACATACTAGTATATGTAGGCCAACGCTTTGTTTATCATTTCCGATAATATTGACATAGTCTGTTGGTGCGTTGTATACCTTGCCGTTCAATGGGAGCAAATACAATGTATGTTGCAAATATGCGGCTTACGTTTTGCGATATAATCACTCATTCACCCGAACCCGTGCGTTGCGGTGGCTCTATGTATAGCGGCTCACCGGCGGGAAAACAGTTCTCACCATCGCTCCCGGATAGATGTAAATTTCCAAACTCCAGGCAGAGTTATCTCCCATCGCCCCGCTGAGATACCACTGCCACCAAACTCCAGGCAGAGTTATCTCTCATCGCTCCACTGAGATACCACTGCCATAAGGACATTTGGTAATGATTTCTTACGTGTTCTTAGTTCTTATGTATTAGGATTAAAATTGTCTATGCCTGACTCAGTTCATATTGTTCTTATCAATACCGAAATAATTACCATTATTGCAAACTTTTGGTGGTCAAAATAAGTTAATAGGTGACTAAATATAGTTCCGACGATATGTAAAAATAGATGTATCGGTCCGCAATTTACCATCCTTGTGGCAGTGCTATATCGCAGTGATACCGTAGAGGGCACTGCCTGGAGTTTGCACTGCCACAAGGACATTTGGTAAAGATTTATGACATGATCTTAGTTCTTTTGTTTTAGGATTAAAATTGTCTATGCCTGGCTCAGTTTATATTGTTCTTATCAATACCGAAAGAATTACCATTATTGCAAACTTGTGGTGGTCAAGATAAGATACTAGGTGACTAAATATAGTTCCGACGATACGTAAAATAAATGTATCGGTCCGCGAAGTACCATCCTTTGGCAGTGATCTATCGCATGTAGTGATAACGGAGAGGGTGCTGCATGGATTTTGGGAAATTTCACTAAAACAGACAAGCCAGTTAGGGTGGCATTAACGCCGTGTGAGAGGGCGATATTTTGTTTATATGTATACCGATTAGCTTGGAATTTGAATATAGAAGACTGTTCTATTTATCGGAAAATGTGGCCAATGTGCAAATTAAAAACCGTTTTATCGTACAAATCTGGCAAGTGTGTGATAACATCCCGAAAACCTATACGCCGCTGTACACACTTTTCTCTGAATGCGTGTATTACAATGGCACACAATCCCAGTTCAATATGCCCACTTTCACCGAAAAAAATCAGGCCAACATGCATGTCATACGCAGAAGTTAGGGAACGTTTATAGCACATGTATGGCATGCATATAGCACCCAAAAGTTTGAGTGTAGCGGGTTTTCATTCAATTTACGATTATCTGCGATTTTGCTAAAATTTAACTATGCTCAAACAATAGGGCCGATCACAATCAAGCACAGACCACTTGCAGCGTGAATGCAAGTTGTAGAAAAGAGCATAACGCATTCATATTCTCCACGTAGACATGATGGTAGGTCATTGTGCCAAGCAAAGGTGTGTGTTGACGAAGATCCATATACATTTCCATGCACATTTTCCCATTTTGTTGCTATTCCTGGTTCTACGCATACCTGCGAATACACTTTATTATACTAGCGGGTATTGTAACACCACATATGATGGCACAATTTATTAATTTGCAACCGTTACAAAATCATCTGTATATTATGAAAGCATTTGCTGCTGAAAAACGATCTGTTTCGTACATAAATGATGGAATTACACACGGGTCATTGATTGCATTGGGAATTGGTACAATTGCCTAATCTAGGTCTACGTATATGCATTTAGCTGCATGGGAGAGGAACAATGGATATTAGTTGCATGCAATAACATTTATTGTAAAATATAATGTGTAAATGATTCTGCCTAAGATAAAGTAATATAAACTTGATATATGATGATAAACAACTATATAGACAATTTGCCTTTTAAAATCATTAAAGTCCCACTAATGCTGCACGATTGTGGTCGGTGCTAAACTGGTCAAGTCGAATTGTAGCTATGCACCATCGCAGTAAAAAAAAATATAATCCACACAAACATATAAAACTCTTAACTATAAACCGTTCATTCATTGCAACACGGATGTAAAATATTTCCTGTTTTCGCCCCTTTTCGCACCCAGTGTATATATACGTCATATATAACATCCAATGAGTATACACCAATTGGGGCCCAACATTGTAAATAATATCCTAGGTTATGACCCTGCCGGCATTCACTGGGTGCACGGGAAAACATTATTCTTGGGACTATCTTCTCTATCTCGATCTCTCGCACGTAGCTTGATCGTCCTTTTATAATATTTTGATTAAAACCGGTGAGCAGATTAAAAATAATCGCCGTATTTTGCACCTTAAATTTGTATTGCGTATTTGGTGAACGGAACATTCAGTGCGTTGCGGTGGCCTTGCGTATAGCGGCTCACCGGAAGCAGCTTTCACAATCGCTCCCGGTTATACTACGCGCAGATCATTGTTCGCTACGAGCATCTCATAACAAGTTCGAAGAGTGCTATAAACATGCCCAAAATACAGCCGACTATATCGACGGAAATTCAATTTTCGAACACTTGATCCAAACATATTGCGTACGTTTCACAGCACTCAGAGAGCTTGGTGTCGAACTTCGTCGCTATACACAGCGCCACCGCAACGTACAGTTCCCGGTTCAAGGAGTACGTGATAATGAATGCCTGATTTAGCACGGCATGAATCTTGAAGTAAAATGACACAAATGGAAGTGATAAATGTCTTTATACCTTGCAACACCACGCGCTTAACTTTAATAAAGACATCGCAAAGTTATCATGCACTGAACTTGTGAGAATAATTACCTCAATTAACGGAAGGAAGCGTTTCCGCAGATCCATCTAATTTGTGATTTATAAGTGCACTATAGGAAATAGAGTAAACAATGATAATGTTTATTCTCATCACCTAAATAGTACATATGGTATACAGAGATAATGTATTTACAATACATACACCTTATTTACAATTATTATTAAAGTATCAATATTTACCATGAGAAATAAAGACATAATTATGCATGGGCGAATCCAGTGTTGTATTCGAACAACAAATCCGGAAGTCCACGAAGAGACTGCCATGGGCAGGTGCAACTACCGTGTATAGCCTGATAGCCTGATAGCCTGATAAAAATTCAGAACATGTTCGAGCTTTCTCTTCTGGAAGCCGACATCTGCCTATCTAAACATCACGTTATATTAACATAGCCGTACGGACCAGGGGCTCTGGGAGGGCTGCAGTCCAACAAACGTTTTGAAAGCTCAAAATTCGGGCAAATTGGAGATATTTTCAGTCAAATTCGGGCAAATTGAATGGCATTTCAGGGGGAAAATATGGCAAATTACAGTATTTTTCACATTTCTGCCGAATTATACATATTTAAGGTTAATTTTAATCTGTTTTGTTATATTTATGTGTATATACAGTGTAGATTTTACACAAACATTTACAGCCATGAGTATGGCATGTAAAACAAATTCGGCAAACAAGTATCAGCGGATTCAGCCCCCACCTAAAAATTCGGGCTATCAAAATGGGCTCGATATAATTATTGTCTGATATAAACCAGGCACCAATGTTAGTTTTATTGTGTAATATGAGACCTCGGATCTTAAAAGGCCACGGACATTAGTCACCTTTAAATTCGCTATCTTGGTATCTAACATGCAGGTTGCTTGCCTGAAGTATAAACAGATCAGTGCACATTTAGTGGCGAAGGAACGTACAATCCACAAAAGCACTCCGCGATGATTTGCCGCATTGAATTAATTCCATCGATAAATATCGTCTGGTTAATGTCAATAATTATATGGATTATCTAACTCATTCCGCCTTAGTGCCCAAATTCGTTAGAGCGAAAGCAAATATTAACTCTCAACATTTAATTTGTGATAATCACGCTTATTCTCGACATTCACATCATGATTATTTGTGAATGAATCTGTCGATAAACAGATTATATTCACATGGCAAGGCAGCAATGATTTATTTCACTTAATCATGCTTTATACTTCATGCTCGATCGTTGTACATGTGTAACTGTATAGTGACGAGTGTTATACAGAACACAAATATGTGAGCAAGTGGCGACATATTCATGCATGGGGGGGGGGGGGGGTTCTGTGCATGGTACTCCACCCCAACCATATGCAAAGTTGCCAACATTCAGCTTGACATATCAGGCCGGAAACAGCATGCAGTTCGCGATTTTCGACGGGGGACACAACTGTCCTGATATTTATTTTTCACGTACAATTGGGGGACCAAGTTGGCTCAGTTGGTAAGGTGGATGGTGCATTAGGCCAACACGCCATCAAGCAATGGCGAAGCTGGATCGTTCACGGTAAAGCGCAGATTCGTGATCGACGGAACGGGAGAGTAATCTGAATCGTGTATCTGGACAGGTTTGCATATATTCTACGACAGTTAAGTGATTTTTCCAGGCGACATTAACCTTCTATGTGACCTTTACTCCAAATATAAATTTAACCGTAAACCTGATATAACGTCGTGATATGAACTAATATAAGATCAAGCGACGAAAACCCCGATAATTCAAACCAAACCACTCACATTTGACAAAGAATATATGTTATATATACGAATTTGAACGACCTGTATAGTGATAAGCTGGTTACACTCATAACAAGTGTGCGTGTCGCACTCCCCCTTTCTGGTACGTGGGTTTCGGGTGATTTTTAAGTGGTACGCATTACTACGCAAGACTCACACCCCTCTGTTATAACTGGTACTCTGGCTTCAAATGCCGATTTTAAATGGTATTCAGAATTCAACAATAAGACTGGAATTGCAGCTTTTATAGCATCATATTGTTCACACTTTTATTATTTATTATAGCCAAAATAACATATATTGATGTAATTCAGTCTCATACATCTTGATGTGTTGAAGTTTTATATATTAATAATTTTCAAAACATGTGTAAAATTTATCATATTATAGTGTCACTTTTTTTATTTTCTTAACCGGTACGCAGGATTCAACCCTCTCTGCATGTTAACTGGTATTCAGGATTGGTGGGGGTAGGGGGCAACACCATCACAATGATTGCAAATGCGATCGGAACCTTGTGCCAATGACATCATCAGCCTTAATTGTATGTCAACAAATGGATCAAAATTAGTAATTTATATACGATGCTGCGAAAAACTCATGCGAACTACATTCCAGAAACCACGTATATATACATCTAGATCAGAAGGCATAAACACATGAGCATGCCTGTAAACATTTCAAATCTTGTTTGATATTCAAAGTATTCAATATGTTTATACTTGCGACTAAAATAGTAGTACATATATACACACGTATATATGATACATTTAGTTCAGATGGCTCCATATAAGCGCTCAGCGCTTGATGCCCAATCCTCTTCCTTGTCAGACATAATATACCTCATGCAAATGCATGTACTATTTAGGAGGAATTAAATAATAACTAGGTTTCATAGTTTCAGAGATTCATCCACCCCCCCCCCCCGGTTCCGTGGTTTTAGTGCTATACAGGTCAAAGTTCTGGAGTAGCATTTCCATAACTTTGACCTGTAGCACTAAAACAACGGAACCGGACATGGTGAATCCAATATGGCCGCGAGTTAGTGACAGGGCGTATTGCTAACGAAAGTCGTTTAGAAGTTTTGAGTCAATACAACGTGTATCAGACGAAACTTGTAGCAGATAGCATAAGGTATAGTCTTACATTGTGTAATGTGGACTCAAACGCAATGTGGCTTTAACACGGTTCTGGACTTACTCGGAAATTTTAGTGACTTCAATTCAAAATGTGTAATGATCAATGCGTCCTCCGAACAATCATGTCGAGATTCTTTCATCAATATTTCTCGAATCCAATTACTAGGTTTCTGTGTTGTCGGTGCCAGCTGATGCAACGCGGATCCCACTGGTATTACATCACGTGGTCGTCCTCGACTCTTGATCACGCACAGAATCCCACAATATAACCCTCGGCAACACGGTGTGTTTTAAACCTAACCAAAGTCAATCTCAGCGGGAGATATTGACAACGTGGTAACATAATTTAATTGAAGTATATTCAGGGACGTACCTAAAGGTGCGTTCAACTTATATAACTTCCAACTTTACCCTAGATCATGTCATGAATCTCTACTCTTGTCTAACGCCCGTAGAGATCATATTCAATCAGTACAAAACCTTGGAACTTTTTGACGTTTTGACAGGGAACCTTATAAAGTCGAAAAATTATGCGGGGAATATATTTCTCAGTTGTTATCTGTTCCTTAATAATGTACTGGACTGTAGGTGAAGGTCCCAAATCGAAATTTCATGACTTAAGTTACATTTTCCACGTTCCTTACAATTATGGAATTTCTCCTGCATGGGTTTCAATGTTGTTTTTCTTTTTGCGATATCGGCTCACAAAAGTCACAAAAAAGCATGCAATTCGAGTTGGGGCCTTCACCTACAGTGAAGTACATTATTAAGAAACAGATACTAGCTAACAGATATATTCCCCGAAATATTTTTTCGACTTGATAAGGCTCCCTATCAAAAGTTTCCAGGTTTTGTACTGGTGGAATATGATCTCTACGGGCGTTAGCCAGAGTTAAGATTCGTGGCATGATCTAACTTTACCCCAGAACCTGGCGCAATTTCCCAAGTTCGGTTATACATATGCACCAACTGATATGTCAAGCTTTCTAACCTCATACCCTATTTATTACGGTTAGGATTGGCCAATTCAGTTCAATTGTTTCGCAGAAAACGGGGGAATTATTCGACTTTTTGACAAAAAACCATCAAATGTCACCATAAATACTGGTTGGAAATTCAAACTATAAACCAGAACAATTTCAGCATGTTTTTAGTCTCAAATATCCAGCTAATTTTGTGTCCGGCATGAAATTTCCAACTGTTCAAAATGTTGTCGAATGGCGGCAGGATGAGACACCCAAAACCCCACGCCATGTCCCTGACCTCAAGTACCGGATTGACCGACCAACTTAGGTGTACATGTATATGTGTGGAACGGAAGGGTCGGATAACAAGACTGAAACTCGTTTAATTTGCCACGAGCTCAAGATATCTTTCCGGATTATGCCGACAGAAAAAATAATGTCCCTGATGACGAATTGCTATATAAATTATGCAGATATTTTCCAGTTTAATCGTTAATTGTCACGACGTACGGTATGTTTCTCAAGCTGCATACTAATACAACCAGAGTAGTCTATATATATGTGGTGCTGGGGAAAATTACTCTAGTTTTCTAATTCAGAGGGCGCCGAGCCGACACGTCGGGTGACAAAATATCGATTGTTGCTCTGTTTTACAGGGTACCCAGCATGACAATACAGACAACTGGCCACACGGGTACCAAAGTGGGAATCAATGGAAACATCTTCGCTCATTTATGGGGCATGGGACATAGCAAGCGTCGATATTTTGTCACCTGTTTCGGCTCGACGCCCTCTGAATGAGAAAACTTGAGTAATTTCCCCATAGGGAAATTATGGTCGCACAAATTCGCCCGATGTTTGACACCTTCACCCACCACCACCTGGACTATATATGAGATCCTGGTGGTTGAAGCCTTCACCCAGGACCACCTGGACTAGATGAGATCGTGGTGGTTGAAGCATTCCAATCAATACAAAGAAACTCAATTAAACACGCAAATGTGCTTAACCCTTTCTATACTGAATGGATTCTCACAATCAACTATATATACAAATATACATTAGAATGGTATATTATTCATTTGGAAGGGTGTTCAGGTAATAAAAACAGACGACAGACAGACGAAAATATAATTCCAGTCACAAATCTCACAAACAAATCATGCATATATATATTCACAACACATACGGCAAATCATGCAATTTACAACCATATGATGGGTTGAAATTTAAATACAAAGGCATCTCAATATAAGTACTTATTATTGTATTAGTAATATTATGTTCCTGTCTGGAACCCCCTTGCACCGTCGCTACGTCCCATATAAATGCAGGAGGACTGTTATATCATTAAATTCTTGTCACCAGAGACCATTGTTATCGCATGAACACATAAGATCAAATTGAAACGCTTTATCGATCGCGTCCTGGGGAAGCTTATTTACGAAGACAATCGGAGATCATTGCATGGCTGTTGTCGGTGGTTTCTTCATCCAAAATGGAAGAAGGATCGTTTGGGTCCCAAAACACCATGATTTTGTTGCAATTTTCATGATTTGAATCCGTTTTTGGGACACATAATTTCGCAGAAAGGTAGTTTAGGCATTTATCTATACCTATTTTGATACCTGGAAAATTCAAAAGCGAATATTATTTTGCTTATTTTGGAGCGTAAACCGCCATGTGGCTTTAATATGATGCACGCATTTTACTTCTTGGAAAATACATAAATTGCATATGGACTAAATTAATCTCTAAGTGCATTACATGTCCAATGTTAACAGGGATAGCTAATATTGTTGGACGCTACCACCGTATACCCAGCGTTACTGTGTTCTAAGAGCCTCTTAGCACAGTAACGGTGTTCGTGTGTTGGGAGCGGGAAACGGTGTGGCCTATCTGACAATCAGGCGCATCCACACTGTTATCTATTTTTATCTATTTTATGTATTCTATATTGATTGTTTAAAGACATATTATGGACTTGTTCGGGTTCGTGAAACTGATAAGTTAGTATTAAGGCGCTATGCCAACTGGAGGAATGTAACATTATACTAGCATCGCCGAAAATCTGAAGCAAATCGACCGTACCACTCCATGGAAGCATCGTCTGAACTGCGCTTAATTGTAAATATTTACTTCTCGATTCGGGACGCATCTCTCGGCGATAATCTAAAGAAAACGATTTCGTCATCGAGAGTTACTGCAATTAATTAATATATGAGAATGGCGGTGTGTGTTGCCCATTTGGATATAATATTTGTCAAAATTACTACTTTGAACAAGATTATTCTCCATTTATATTTGACCACACAACACGAGTGTTTAACATCACTTTAATTCTTTGTACCACTTATAATGGTTGAAAAATAAAGAATACAACACAACTTTAACATGACGGGAGCTACGTATGTGTAACATTAAAGTTCCCATGCCAGTGCATTCCCTTATATATGCGAGTCTCTCATAGGGATATAGGTAAAGAAGGGGCACTGTACACAAAATCCGGCCATTTATGGGACCATCTCATGTTACACTCAACATAATTTATGTAACAAATGAATTAATTTGAGCCATATAATAGTGCAAAATACACATATGTCATCTTTGAACTATGCAAACAACATGGTCATTGAAAATTAATTTATGACTCTAGCGAAATATATTAACCTCGTCCACTAAATTCGATTCGCTAAAGCTCGTCTCGAAGCGAATACAGTGCAATCGGTTAATAAATTTCGGATAGAATTGCGACTCATTACAGATCCTCTATAACTCTCAAAAGTAATCTGCGAAACTCCCACATTAAGAGAAACGGTGATGCTGGTTACATATTACACTATTTTCCGGTACATGTAGTGCTGACCGGAGGAGGCGCCGTTTATATGTGAATGACTGTCATGCCAACTAGCGCCCGATTAACATAACGAGACCCGAACAAGGATAACAAAAAAGTGCTAAAAAGGCCCATTCTAATGATCAAACACCATTATGTATTTGAATCCCGAATAACATTTAAGACGGGGGTATGAATTCGCGTACTGTCTGGAAATTTGGAAATGGCATGAAAGCGCACCAACTGGTGGACGACACACCCATCTATGATTATTGTGCAGACATTTTGGTGGTAATTCATATATTTTTACGGTCGGAGTTTAAATCATTCCATTAACAGAGGAGTACCAACCCACTCTGATTGCGATATGCGCGTATCAAATGGGCCAGCATTGATGCTACCAGCAGAATGTCAGGGGTTGCCAGGGGTTGCCTGGAGCCATATTACATAACCGACGCGTGTGGGCTTTTTTCCACGGCGCCGACGGTTATACGAATAGAATGATAGGTAAAACCAAAAAGAACTCTCTTATCATTGTTAAAATGTTCCTTTGAGAATAAACAGATTATTCATGGTGATACATGAGCCATTATCGTCTGGCGCTGTGGCTCGTTGTGTCAGGGAATTATTTCACGTTTGCGTGACCAAACGCAACGGATATGAATCGTATCGACGCCGCCACGGTGACTTATAGTTTCGCGACGGAGGTTGTGACGGTTCTCGCGCCTGCGCGTTCAATTGACTAACGATTTAGACCGTTACCACAGTCCGTCATGCAGTTCAGGTACTGTAGTGTCTGATATCACTGCCTAAATGTGTGTGGGAGTGATTAAAAGATGTATGCACTATCCAATTAAACAATGCTGTGTTTCCATCTCGAGTTAATTCCGGTATGCAAGTCAACTGTATGTATAAAACTATTTTGCCACACGGGTGGACATATGCATATGTGTTGCTAATTAATGTGAACTGCATGATGTCATATCGAGAAGGTAGTCGTTCACGTACAAGTACCATGTGATAACTCAGTACGCATGTGATTTGCTTACCGACAGTCAGCAAGTGTGTATCGCCAATGGCGTCTTTATAGTCTACCATGGGTCGAGCTACCTAACCAACCGCGCAACTATGCGGCTGTATGGTTGTCATTGGGGAATACGCACAAAGAGTTACATAACATGCATTTTATTATCAATCATGTTTAATTAAAGGGATCTTTCTAAGCGCTAAGCATGGTGTACTGTATGACAACGTAAATTACTGAATTATTGAGATGTGCGAATTAACTTCGAGGGAGATGAGCCCGACCAGGTCAGGACATGTGGATAAATATTGTATATCACCATGACTGTATTGAGAAAAGCCACATCAAAGATCACCGTCGGACTTCATTGAAATGCGTAGAACACCCTTTGATTTAAAAACAAATTAAAACCATATTTCCCCAGAGTCAAGATCTGAATATCAATGAACTTATCAAAGGCGCTCTTAGCCAGGAACTAAGCCCCCGGGAGTCCATGTCAACGGCAAAGCATGCCAACAATATTACCAGTACTGTATACAATTGGCTTACATTTCACAAACACCCAACACAAGTTATTGTTACAATGAGTGTCATTTATGCACTGGGTTGGAGTGTGTCCGATATAGATTGCTTGGGGTTTATAACGCAACCTATATAAATGGACCTTTCCACGGATGTCAATCAAATAATTGTTAGCAAATATTTTCTACCAATCAGCGACTGGCCCGGTCCTTGCTGCATTGAGATTTGTTCGCCCTAATTTGTTATATCCGCGCATACGTTCAGTGTTAAATTGCTTATTTTCAAACCACTTTTATGTTTTCATATCATTATGTACTGAAATTTCAATTTGTACAATTTCGATTGTACAATAATGTAGGAAATTCACCAATGACGATAACACCGTTTTTCATTTTGCAGACAGTCGTCATATGTGTCACAATTAAAGACATAACGAAAGTATGACATCACAGCAAAACATATTAAACTGTTTCTACAGACGCCTTGTCTCCTAGCAGCCGTAAGCTCATCCCACTAATAATGGATATATGTAGAGTCTGCAATGCATGGTGAAATCCCATACGTAAACTTATTGAAACCGGTGCCGTCGATCTTGTGAAGTTATGAGTGTATTATATATGATTCATAGAGGCACTGGCTAAGTTAGATCATGCCATGAATCACTCTTGCAACATCTGTAGAAATTATATTCAACCTGTGCAAAACCTGGAATTATGACGGGGAACTTTGAACTATGAACAAATAACGCAGGGCATATATTTTTAGTCAAACATATTCCTTAATAATGTCATTTCGTGGTAGGCGAAGATCACAGCTCTAGATCGCATGATTTATGTAATATTTGTGATCCAATTTCGAGATGATCATGAATTAACTAAAACAGATTTCGGAAAATGTTACCCCCCCCCCCCAACCCATTATACCGACCCTGTCGAGTTTTTGTGTTCGCACTGAACCGGTGAAAACTTGATAATTGTAAGCGATCGACGCAAAACGAACTCGGCTCAAAAAAGGTCCCACAAATAATGTAATCTCGTGCTGGGACCTTCACATACTATGGAATACATATTTCAGGAACATGTATACTGTTAAAAAAAAAATCCGTTCTCATGCGGTACAAAGTTTCGGAAAATTGCTGCCGGCACTATATATGTACCGTAAGGGTTACGGAATATTGTGCAATTTCATTACGGTCATATATTCTGTACAGCTATTCATACAGAACATATAAACAGCTATTAATACAGAACATAGAAACAGCTATATTCATACAGAACATAGAAACAGCTATTCAAACAGAACATAGAAACGTAACAAAACAGGTAAAGGTTCCTCAACTTTACGGGACTATGTGCCGGCAGAAAATGTCCGGAACTTTGTACCGCATGAGAACGGAATATTTTAACAGTGTATTAACTAAGAAATATATTATCTACGTTATTTTTTTGTGTTATAAAGTTCGGTGTCAGAACTTCTAAAATATCTGATATTGGAATATGATCTATACGGGCGTAACCACAATAAATATTCATGCCCTCTGATCTTTGGCTCAGTGTGAGTGCACATTGCTTCAGGGTGCGCGAACAAATTCCAATTTCTTATCGAAATGGCACATTGGAACATCCCTCAACTCAGATCGAACTTCAAAATCGGTCCCGATGTTAGCCCATGTCGGGGTTAGAACCACGACTGCGATGATGGTACCCGCAAAGCCCCGCAGTGGTTTTAAACAATAATTATTCATTTTTATGTTCGTCTTATAGGATGAAATCAAGAATGAAAGTATGAACGCAAAATCAAATCTTTTCGCAAGATTCGGAATAATTTGGCGTCGTGGAACGTACATTCGACATTTGCATGCATACACGTATGTGTCAGTCTTATTGAAATGAATGCCATCATTCCATTCCCGCCCCGCACATGCACTACCGTTTTGGGTTGTGGGTTGTGGGTCAATATATATATATAATGTATGAATAGGTCAATAGGAATTTGAAGTAATAACAATGAATTTCGCACCTTGAATTTATTCAACAACGTGAGATTATATGCTAGACAACACATTTAAAACAATCAGTTTAAAATGGTGGACTCACAATGCAAAACTTTAGGACGAAAGCATTGAATGTTCACATGGTGGAACTGTTTGATCCAGATCTATATATGTACGCTTGGCATAGTGATGAATATTTGAATCAAATTATTGGTGTACATATGATATAGATAATGTATGCATGGCTTGGAGTTGACTATATGCCAAAATAGAAGTCCCATGCAGATGAGGAATAGTCCACGAGGCGCAGGCAAGTGGACTATTCATCGTCGAGGACCACTGTTTTGGTAAAGTCAACAAGATATACATGCATTATTTATTATATTATATCGAACATTGGTATCAATTCTCACACAATTTACTGTGTCTGATTGTGTCACATTTATAAATACCGGGAATTATGGACATCGGTAACAGATTTTACAATTTACGGCAATCTGTTAACGGTGGCAGGAGAGTAAACTAAGTTATTACTCATGAGTTACAACTAACATCATCTCTTTGTGATTCATGTATTTATTTCTAAAAAATCGTCGATAACAAAGAAATTTCGGGAATTTTTTTTAAGTTGATTTGTTTAACTTTGATGATATCTGAAAAGGAAGTTATACCAATCACCAAACATGTAGGACTGTCTGCTTGCCAAGTTATCAAATTAACTATTTAAAACATTCTATAACTATGATCGGACACTTGTAAGATCATTAAAATTCTAAGTCTAAAGATATCCGATATGCAGCAAATAACGTTCAATATAATTTCAGATTGGCCGTGTGTTCAGCTGTCATTCCGATTGTGCGAAATTATTTTTTACTATAAATAGAATATGATTATTATGTGAGTAGGCCAGCCACTGTGGTACTATTATATAGATAATGAATGGCTTGGAGTTGACCACTATTTTGGCATAGTCAACGACAAGACATTCATTATTTATTATATTATATCGAACATTGGTGCCTTTTCTCAAACAATTTCTGTGTCTGATTTTGTCACATTTTTATTTACCGTGAATTTTGGAAATCGATCTCAGATTTTACAATTTACGACAATCTTTTGACGATGGCAGGGGAGCAAAACTATGCTATTAGTTACATCTAACAACATATCTTCATGATTCGTGCATTTATTTCTATAAATACGTCATTAGCAAAGACATTTTGGCGAAGTTTTAGAAGTTAACTTGCTTAACTTCGATTCAAATTGAAAAGGAAGTTACAAATAACGTCAACTGGCATTACAAAATTAGTACTGGCCGCTTCCCAATTAAATGGACAAACTATTAAATACATTGGATAGAATATATGCTCGGACATTTGTAAGATCATTACAACTCACCAATAAAGCTAATGATATACCAACAAATATCGTACAAGGTATAGTTAGAGATTGGCCGTATCTTCAGGAGGCAACCCGATTTCGCGAAATGAGTTTGTTACTATAAATAGAAAAAGAATAGTAGGCATGTGGGAATCCTGCTGGGGTACTATCGTAAAATAGTATAGCAGTATGCAGCCAATCAGAATGCGAGAAAGTCACGTGAGATATAATATCAAAATATAGTATACCAATGTGCAGCCAATCAGAACGCGAGAAAGTTACGTGAGATATAATATACTGGTATACACAATGGTTCAGTGTCCATATATTAACAATACAATTGGTATGAAACAACTTTTATGTTTAACAAAGTTATCTGATTTTTCACCAACCCATGACTTATCTGCAAAACAGTGTTCATCAATTCCGTTTAAAATGCGGATTTACAATGCAAATGTTCAAAAACGTGGACTGTGTCACCCATGACCATTCTGTATTCTCAGGGAGACAAATGGTAAGGATAAAATTCCCGTAAATACTACCTCTATAATACCGTGACGGCACAAGTTCCACAACGACTATTAACCCTTTAAGTGCCAAGTCCGATTTTTGTATCAACCCATATTTCCTTGATCATTTTTCAATTTTATTGATTATAATAATGTGATACATTGATGGAAAGAGCTCTAAAAATGATCAAGGAAATATGGGTTGATACAAAAATCGAACTTGGCACTGAAAGGGTTAATGGACATCATGATGTTCTGAAATCAATTTTGATTAATTCGGTTAATGTGATGATTGAAAATTAGAAAATTGTGTCGCTAAATTGAATTCGCAGTGGGATTGGATTGACTCTGGCCATTAAGTGTGAAGTGTGACGGTATTGTTCGATTAACATCCACGGCCTTTGATTGGTGTTTCCGCAACCCTGGTCTGATCGCGATGTTACACGGTGGGGAAACAGGACAGTTCGCAAATGGGATGAGACCCGCATGCGCTTGATCTTATATAGGTCATCGGCGCAACAACGTACTGAAAACGTTACACTTGGCACACCCGGCATTCGAATTTATCATGAGTTCTTTATAACTTGAATTTCAACTTTGATTAGTCAGTATTTATTTCGAAATAAATGTATCATGAACAGAACACAACGCTTTTTTTGTTAAGACCATGTGCAGAATAAACAAGCGTGTAAGCACATACATGTATCACAAAAATGATTCCAACATAATGTTTTATTATTTGTTACCACAGAAGAATGTTAAATATGTGAATATTTTACATAAAAATGTGCAATAAAAACCAATACAAATGGTTATTGGTCGGTGCGGGGAGGGAGGTGTAATCAAAATACTGGACACATAAAAATAAGTAAGTTCACCTGACATATTACGCTGTATCTCCCGAGGCCGTTTGTTGGGAAATTTTACGCGTGTATTCAGTATATTATATAGGACTGATGAAGTTAGCTATAATGAGCGATCGCATGCTTCAGTGAGCACCGTTTGTGCGGAGGTGGTACTTAATTCCAAAGTCACAAAAACCGTTATGAGGGTAAAACTCGTGCGAAGAACAACTTATTTCTGAGTGTAACCATATATGTCACGACACGATATGGAAATATCGTGCCCTCGTTGTAATGGATATACAAACTCGATTCAATACTACCATGCACGAGGCTGCACATTCGTCTTGAAGTAAAGGCGATAACAGAAACGTTTGTACATGGTGAAATTTGAGTTTGCATCATGTGGAATAACATCTGTCAGCGTATTTGTCTGTGGATTATCAATTGAGACGGGCACAAAAATATGCCCGACTGTATCGGTTGGGATATTTAACCCTTTACCCAACAGAACGGCCCTGTGCCAATGCATTCTCTTATATATGCGAGTCGACCATAGGTCGCCTCGCATATATAAGAGAATGCATTGGCTTAACACATTAAAAATTATAAAATTGTTAAAGAATGTAAGAAAAAATGGTAAAAAGTGTTAAAAAAAGATTTTTTTTAGGCCAATGCATTCTCTTATATATGCGAGGCGACCTATGGCCGACTCGCATATATAAGAGAATGCACTGGCACAGGGCATAACTGTAACTATCACAATGTGGTCAAGGAGCCGGTTCCAATGATTTATTGAGACATACCCAATATATTTTAGGCTGTTGAAGCTTTATTTGGCCGGTTTTGGCCGGTTTGTTGGATAAAGGGTTAAGGAATATATGGAACATACATTCAATGCTATTAGGCTATATGACTCAAACATCAGACTGTAATGTTAATGTAAATTGATAGAGTAAATAATTTGGCGACTGGTCCAATGAATCCCTTGACGGTTACGCTGGAAGAAATTATCGATGCGTATACAAATGTAGTAGATGATTAATGCCACATCGTTTGCTGCCTTTATCCATTCTTGCGACATGTACCAAGTCACAAGGAGATGTTCACCTGTCTTAACCGAGAATTCTGACTTTTGAACATGGCCATATGCGCAGCATATACGTGAACACCTTCCCTCTTAGTAAACCAAGTGCTTTTGTTATTTTTGGAAAAGCGACTCTTGCCATTCAGTTGATGTCCATTTATTCATGTAGTCACGCACCATATATCATTAGTTAAAAGATATGTTGGCCACTTATAAGACACTAGCTGATGTGCCCGACTTCGTCCGGGCTATTGAGGGATTTCTTTGTGATCGCCTCCGTCTGGGCAGAATATACAGTTCGATCGGTCCAGAAACATGCCTATATGAGCGTATATGAGCGAGGTCAAGGTCAAGGACCACCCATATTGTTCCCGGGATCAAAGTAGGCCTACATACCAAATTCGAGTCGGATCGGTTGAGCAGTTTTCGAGTCTATATAACACATACACACAGACAGACAGATGTTCCATAATATATAGAGGATATCCATACTTTTTCAGTGGATATGGGTTATATCTCACGAGTGATGACAAAACATTGAATTTCCACGAGTGGCTTTAGCCACGAGTGGAAATTCAAATGTTTTGTCATCACGAATGAGATTTAACCCATATATATCCACTGAAAAAAATTGTGGATATTCTGTTTATTATATACTTTAGTTACTTGCCTATGGCCCCCAATGAATATCAATACATCAGAAATTTCAAGCTGATATCACTCACTAGTGGGATATAACTTATATTTCACTGCTAAAACCTTATAATTCATGGGTAAGTATATAATAAATACACAGAACGACACGATGTGTAAATGGGTTTGTCGATACGGCACGAGTGATGTCGCGGAAGGATAGAACGAGAGGCGCTTGCGCCTCGAGTTCTATCCCTCCGCGACAGCACGAGTGCCGTATCGACAAACCCATTTACACATCGTGTCGTTCTGTGTTTATTACACACTTCGCGTCCTATAATCCGTGCATTAAAAATACATGATTAGAATGTTTATTTAGGCTCATACAGGGCGTGTTTGTCATGTGTGATGATTCTTTTATTTAAATAGTTCCAGTTTCATGGTTGAGGCGAACGTCATGTACGTCATTTTACGTCAACGAGATGTGTATGGAACGTACGTTCCATATGGATTTGTGAATATGGAACAGCAATAACACTGTACTTCTAGGAACAAGCGTGCAATAAACTAGATTATCTTCCAACGTTGCCATCGCATTCCGATTACGACATCTGTGGATATCCTATTTCATTGTCTGATAGACAACGAAACGAATGCTTCTCTGGAACTTTTAGAATTTTGACTCTCGAGTCTGCACTAAAAGGAACAACTACAAACAATTAAGCGAAAACATATCTACCTTTAACATAGTTTAGAAATTTGTAACTATTACAGAAGGTTTTGAACTAAATTAATGAACTAGCAACCATGAATTATATTACAAGCGGCATCTAAGCATTAAAGGGGGACTGTACACTAAATACGGTCATTTATGGGACCATCTTTTATACTCCAAAGAAAAATAACTCCTTTACTTTTATGAACGATGTAAAAGAGCATAGTAATTATAATGAATGCCATAAACTCATTTTCATTATAATTACCATGTTGTTTACATCGTTCATATATCACATGAGTGTATTTTGCACCCATTCATGACTCAACTTCAGTCATCTGTTGCATTTATTATGTTGTGTATAATTGGAGATGGTCCCATAAATGTTCGGATTTAGTGTACAATGCACCGTTAAGTGCATACAAATATCAATTACTCTCTTTGTTATGTTCTAATTCAATCCAAACTTACATAACATGATATTGTATTATACATGATGTGGTTTGAATGGAATACATTATTATTAAACCTTTCATGACTGGAGCTTCCTCAAATTTGGCGAAAACCCTGTGCCAATGCATTCTCTTATATGTGCTAGTCGCCCTCGCATATAAGAGAATGCATTGGCCTAACAATATTTACCTTGACCTTGTAAGCCACTGCGTTCTCTTATATATGCGAGGCTCCATATGAGAGACTCGCATATATAAGAGAATGCACTTGCACGTGGTTTTAATGCTGCACCAGCGCAGCCCCCCCGTCGTCAAAGGGTTAAACCAAGATATCATCAAACATATCAGGGGGGGGGGACCTACTATCCTATGTGTTTATTTCGCGGACGCATGTTCGCTGATATCAATATTGGGAAATTTGGACAGCTCATAAATTATACAGACCGGTAGTTAGCATTCTGTATGTAAGTATATACTGTCTCGCCGTGAGGCAATTGATTGGGTGTTGATTTTATACTCGTGTGTATGGATTGTCGTATTAGTAATGTGATTCAGAAGCGATTGATGGAGGCCACTGCTATTATATTACTCTGACACGACGTCTGGTAACCGCGTTCTTGGATATCAGCAGACATTTAATAGTGATCAGTGGTTATATTGTGGTTTACTGTCACACCCATCACCCATATATAAGGATGGAGGACTGAGTATTATTAGTACAAGTCATGCTATGAATCTCTACTCTGGCTACGCTGTACGAGATTCGTGGCATGATATATCGTGCGAGCAGACTGGATATCTTGCATTGATTCATTTCTGGAGTTGCACTTCTGAACATTGAAGACGCGACTGTGTTTTGAAAACGAAGTTTAAAGCAGGCTTCCTGCTCTGAACATAGTTTCCTTTGTTAAGCAATTTCAAGAATATCAAGTTGGTCCAGATATAATGTTCCATATACACGTGTCTCGTTCTTATTTCGCTAAATCTTGATTCAGTTAACCCTTCCATGCATGACTGCCAATTATTGACTGGTGCTTCCTGAAATTTTGCGAAAACCATTTGCCGATGCATTTTCTTAATATATGCGAGTCTTCCATACGGAGCCTCGCATATACAAGAGAATGCATTGGCCTAAGAATATGTATATTGGCCTTGTAAGCCAGTTCATTCTCTTATATATGCGAGCTCCCTATGGGAGACTCGCATATATAAGAGAATGCACTGCGCTGGATCTTTAATGCTGCACCAGCGTTTGGGTTACGAATATTGAGTTAAAGTGATCTATTTTGATGCTCGGTGCGAGTGATCCAATTTTAATAATCTGACCTCGGACTAAATGAAGTTGTTCCGCGGTCTTCTTTCTTATCATTTCGACCCACTCTCCCGATGTGCTCCTCTCTGTATCCATAATGGGTGTCGATCTTGAATAACCGAATCATTAGTAACTGGCCACGTGAATCAAGAACTCAAAGCAACCACCTATATATCCCGATCCATCTGGCTACCAGCTCCTCTTTGTCTCTACAATGGGTGTCGATCTTGACCAACCAAATATGTAGTAACTGACCACGTGCATCAAGAACTCAAAGCAACCACCTGCATGTATATATCCCGATAATCGCGATCTATCTGGCTGTCTCCTCCTCTCTGTCTCTACAATGTGTGTCGATCTTGATCAACCAAATCCTTATTAACTCACCACGTGGATCGAGAATTCAAAGCAATCACCTACACATCCCAACATCATGTCGGAACCGAAAGTTTTCAAAAGAGGACGACAATGAACCATATAATAGGATTTGCAGCGAAGAAGCCTACAATAACTGTTTTGGAAATGACCAGTGTCACATAATTATACACGACTGACTATATGAGCCCAATATCCATGTATTATCACCATACTGCACTATATATAAGGGCCCAGCGAAATTCCTGATCACATTCATGCATCCACCAACGTAAGCTCATATGTATATCAGTGATATGGTGTTTCCACAAAATTACTGTTTTAGCACACGGAAATGCCATTGCAATCGATATGATACTACGGTCATTGAAATCAGATAGCTATTATACCATAGTATTGATTTTGAGATCATGCGATTTGTATTGATCATATTTATTGATCATTCCAAGTTCTACATGCACACTCTATAGTTTCAAACTGCAAGCAATCATTTATATGTGTTCTATTTTCAGGGTCCATGTTGAATTCTTCACTAACGAGAAATCCTTCAAAGAACGACTACAACTGTATTTTATCAAGAATCAGCGGTCAAGTAAGTACAATGGAATATTTCTGTCTCTTAACCCGTTATATACCGAATGGATTATCCCACCCAGTTATAAAAGTATAAATTGGAACGGTTTATTATTTGTTTGGAGGGTTTTCAGGAGAAATAAGCAGACGACAGATCATACAAGCGCAGAAGAAATCCAATTTATTGGAGGGAAATGTTCAGATAATATGTCCAACAAACGACATATGGCAGTTAGTTGAACTTATTATCTGAACATTTCAAAAGGGAACTACTCACCAATGACTATTTAGTATAGAAATTGTTAATGCTTGACGTCCAAAATAATCATGCCCAATTGCACATACTTACAATCGATTTAAATATTTTTAATGTGTCAAATACTGTAAGGGTGAATATATGGTGTATATGAGGTTGGATGACAAGTTCATAAAACTTAGGTGAACCTCCGCTACCTATACAACAAATTTAGTCAAACTTAAATTAACAAATTAAATAATACAGGCTTTGGTGTGACGGCGTGATAAGTCAGATATGTGTAATAGTTAGAAATTGGTTGCATCTGATAGTTAAAGCATCAAAGAATTGTGACGGGTGTGCATACATATTATAGGGAATATTTGGATGGGGCATAACTATAAGAGAGTTATTCAATATAAATTAGGGATGTTGTCCTGTTAGGAAGACAAATATATCGGGAAGGGGTCAATCGGTTGGGTGGGGCGATAATTGGCTGCGTGTTGGGTAAAACTTTTGGGTGAGTTCAAAATAGCTCTTTCACAACTTACAATTTGATTCCAATAAACGGGAAACATGAGGTAATTCGGAAATCGAATCATTTTAAAATTTAATAAAGTATGTAAGAACAAGAACAAAATGATAAAATTGTTAAAGAATATCAGAAAAAATGATATAAATTGATGAAGAATGCAAGAACAAAAATGATAAAAAATAGTTAAAGAATGTTAGAACATATGATACAAAATTATAAACATTTTTCAAAGAATGTAAGAATTGTTAGGACAATGCATTCTCTTATATATGCGAGGCGACCTATGGTCGACTCGCATATATATAAGAAAAAATGCATTGGCACAGGGTATTTAATGTTGCGTCAGCGCAGCTCCCGTCTTGTTAATAACAGTACAACTTAGACAAGAGGCCATCCACAGAAACCAAGGATGTCCTCATCATATGATCATGTAGGAAAGTGCTCCTTCTCGGAGTGTGATACAACACTGGGACAATTTACGTGCATACGTTGATTGTTGGAGCAGATGTCTCAACTACATTTGTACGATAAGCCTTTATCCCGCATGGTTGTTATTAATAACAAGACATGTTTGCCTTAATGACTACCCTGTATTAATCACAAAAGCAACAGGTAGTCGGAAACGTGTTTATGGACCTCCAGCTTTCTTGTCCTTGGTGAAGGCCATTTTTTGGTACCACCCAAGCGCCAACCATGTGATCCTGGTCGACGATCACATATTTAGTCCTGAAACACACTAAGCATAACTGTTAGCACAAGGGGTACCCCCTCCCAAAATGGAAGCAGGAAATATTGGGTGGGAGGGTGGGTTGCGTTAAATAATATCGACCGAGTCGGTCGAACGAAATTACCCGAAAGACAGTATGCTGCTGTGTGATTACTCAAGTGACTTGGCGCCGGGCAAAATAGTTCCTCCTTCAATATCGATGGGCTTTATATGTTGTTCCACTGCTTTAGCATATATCCTCGTTCCTTTAGGGCAAACAAAGGCATTATCTCAGTTGACAATTAGTGAAGTGAGGAATAGAAGCTGGCTAATTGAGTGGCTGATTGCCACATCGCTCCGCATGTACTGATGTGATAAGGTCTATGCAGTACTGTGATATCTATTGATAGCCATTGGGTTTTCCCAGTAGCAACCATATCGGGATAAAGGATATGCATTGCTTCACTAGCATCTCCGTTTTCCCCTGAGTGGTGGCCATATTGGATAAATCCAGCGCTGTTCCGTTGTTTTAGTGCATCGGGTCAACCTTCTGGAGTAGCATTCCATGTATATACGGAATTCATGAATATTCAAAAGCTCCATGCATATGGAATGCCACTCCAGAACATTGACCTATATAACACTAAAACATCGGAACGGGGCTGGCTGGCTGGCCGCCACTGAGTGACAAGGCTTATGCAAAAAACGGATTGACGCATACAATATTATTCAATCTGATATATGACTATGGATCATTCAATTGGAATTTTTTTTTAATTTTGTGACATGAACATTTAGTCTCGTGGCATTATATGAACGTCACAACTTTCTTGCCAAAGAATCTCGTACCAACCAAAAACGCTAAATAATTTATTGTGGTAAGATATCGTTAGTGATTGCAATTTCATCCAATAAACTATGAACTGGCGATGATGCGGAAACGCTATAAACTTGATTACTCTCGAATTCTCCGAATACACAGCTTGTTATTAAACATCTATAGACATCTAAGGATATACTTCCCAGCAGACAAGGCGATATCAAATTACACACCAGAACTTTGTTGCGGAAGGATATAATACCAAAACGTCATTTGTTCGTTGATAACATCACGTGTTTGCAATCTGATTCCATTAAACTGTGAACAGGATGTAGAGCGGAAACTGAATCATGGTATAAACTTAATTGCTCTCGAATTTTCCGAAAAACAACCCTTATTGGGAAGATAAACATCTCGAAATCCTTGATCTGTAAATAATTGGTGACTTGGATTACGGTATATTATATCCCTGCCTATCAGTAGGTTGACGGGGGCGATCTGGGAGTGCTCATAATAAACCGACAGCGTTCTCCAAAATAGCACTATTTGCGCGCAATTAATGCACTCACCCTGGAGAGCCGATTTTTTTCTATCCGAGAGGCCGTTACTATGGCAATTGTCCGTAAAATTACACCAGTGACAAAAGTCGTGCGTAGATTCTCAGTGAGTTATTGCTGTCATTCCTCCATTCTAAAATTCGCTGCAATATATTCCTTACTTAGATTGGCCGATCTTCAAATATGATATTCCTGAAATATACGTTGGGACTGTATTCACTTGTTAAAAAAGGTTAATGTTACAGGATTTTTGTGTGTGTGTGCCTTAAATAGTGGTATCTTAATATTTGCTCAGTGTCATGATATGATGATAGCATATCAAATAATATTTATTTCCAGCACTGTCTGGTGCATCTTAACAACGTAGGGCATTTAACACATGTAATAATATTACTGTTTATTCATGCAATACGTTTTGTTTAGATATATTGGGAGAAATTCCGCCTCAGGGTTTCAGAGGATATATAAATTTAGGGGTATCCATAGGCATTATCTCTAAAAAAGTCTCGAACATGACTTTTGTGGGATTTTCTTCTTTCAAGTAGTTTGATATTGCGATTTATATTTGTTTAATGGATGAACTTTATATAGATCAATATGGATCCACCAGGTATTTGGATGTCATTCACAATGAGTATAGCTTGACTTGAATACTATATATCCAGACTGTGGATAGTTATCCGTGGGATAGGCATCGGCGGCAGGTTGGAAAGCAGCTGACCAAGTCGTTGGTAAACTGCTTATCATCCTGGGGTAAGCAAAAATAGTTAGCATCAAATAAAATTATAGTTAGTGACTTCATAGCAATATCAGGAAAGTCAAACTAACAATTTTAATTGGAGATCACGTAATGAGATAATATCAGTAATAGTCATACTCGATATTTGAAACTTCCATTGCTTGGAGCTTCGACTATTTAACACTATACAAGTGGGGTCACCATGGGGTTGCGACATGGCGCATACGAAGGAAACATTTACTCAATTGCCATGCAATCTATAGCTACGTCATCTGAAAACGCACATATAAGTGAAAACGTTACAACGTTACATAAGCTCGACTTTCATGTTAATTTTGTTTCAACATCACCATGAATAGTAATGAAACTATGCACACCATTGACCAACGTTTCCTCATTGCTTCCGTGTTTTCGTTCTCTGTATGGTGAAATGCCGCGATCATTTGACATTGATCGATGTCGATTACACAGTTCCATCCTGTCTGGTGTTTTGTCAGGTCCGATGAATATTGAATGAAGACGGAAGCATGTGGCTTCCAATCGTACACGACCCGACGTAATGGCTATGTTATCACAACACATAAGCTTATTATTGTGCCGTCTGAGCTATCTGAACCAAATCAAATATAATAGTCGCGCGATTAGGGCAATTAAACACAATCGTTTATAATTGTATGGTCTGCATGATGGTGCATATATCCATTTATAACACTAAAGCATTCGCACACCAGCCGTGTACGTCGAGAGTGGGGACAGACTGCAACCCTAACTTTGTGCATATAACATCAGTTGGATAGTTCAGATCAATAATACAAGTAGGTTGAAATTGTTATGGTAGATTGATTTTGCAATTAACCAGTAATAAGTGTGAAAAGTGATGTTTTTAAACCAAAGGTTCATATTTTGCTATTTTCTGTGAAATTTTCGAATTAATATCACATTCAGTTGGATACGGCAAAACATACATATATGGGGCGTCATGTTGAAAATTTCAGCGATTTTCTCGTGTGATTCGATGAATATTTAATGAAGACGGAACCATGTGGATTCCAATTATACACGGCTCAACTTATTGCCCTGGAATAAAAACATGGAAGTTCATTATCGTGTCGTCCAAGCATTACGAACACAATCTAATTCACTGGCCGCGGTGATTGAACACTTATCAACGTGTTTCTATAATTGTCCAAGGACAAGACAACCATTTTTAGCTCAACTTACTTTTGTAAGTTTGAGCTATTGCCATGACTTGGCGTCCGTCGTCCGTGTGTCCGTGTGTGCGTGCGTCCGTGTGTGTGTGTGTCCGTCAACAATTTCCTTTGGCGCGGGCTACAGGTCGTACCTTTGGTCTGATCTTTATGAAATTTTGCATGAATGTTGACATGTAGATGGGAACGAGTCATTTTGGGGTCATTCGGCCAAACAACATGGCCGCTGGTGGCCATCTTGGATTTCAAAATTCAATCCATTGGCGTGGGCTACAGGTCGTACTGTTCGTTTGATCATCATGAAATTTGTCATGGATGTTAATACTGACATGTAGATGGGAATGAATCATTTTGGGGTCGTTCGGCCAAAAAACATGGCCGTCAGCAGCCATCTTGGATTTTACTCTTTGCATGACTAAATCATTTGGCGCAGGCTACAGGTCGTAGTTTTGATCGGAACTTCATGAAATTTGTCATGGATGTTAACAATGACATGTAGATGGGAACGAGTGATTTTGGGGTTGTTCGGCCAAAAAACATGGCCGCCAGCTGCCATCTTGGATTTTACTCTTTGCATGACTAAATCCTTTGGCGCGGGCTACAGGTCGTACCTTTGGTCTGATCTTTATGAAATTTGTCATGAATGTTGACATTGACATGTAGATGGGAACGAATCATTTTGGGGTCATTCGGCCAAAAAACATGGCCGCTGGTGGCCATTTTGGATTTCAAAATTCAATCCATTGGCGCGGGCTACAGGTCGTACTGTTCGTCTGTTCATTATGAAATTTGTCATGGATGTTAATATTTACATGTAGATGGGAACGAGTCATTTTGGGGTCGTTCGGCCAAAAAAACATGGCCGCTGGCAGCCATCTTGGATTTTACTCTTTGCATGACTAAATCCTTTGGCGCAGGCTACAGGTCGTAGTTTTGATCAGAACTTCATGAAATTTGTCATGGATGTTAACAATGGCATGTAGATGGGAATGAGTGATTTTGGGGTTGTTCGGCCAAAACACATGGCCGCCAGCAGCCATCATGGATTTTACTCTTTGCATGACTAAATCCTTTGGCGCGGGCTACAGGTCGTACCTATGGTCTGATCTTTATGAATTTTGTCATGAATGTTAACATTGACATGTAGATGGGAACGAGTCATTTTGGGGTCATTCGGCCAAAAAACATGGCCGCTGGTGGCCATTTTGGATTTCAAAATTCAATCCATTGGCGCGGGCTACAGGTCGTGCTGTTCGTCTGATCATCATGAAATTTGTCATGGATGTTAATATTGACATGTAGATGGGAACGAGTGATTTTGGGGTCGTTCACCCAAAAAACATGGCCGCCAGCAGCCATCTTGGATTTTACTCTTTGCATGACTAATTTCTTTGGTGCGGGCTACAGGTTGCAGCTTTGGTCAGAACTTCATGAAATTTGTCATGGATGTTAACAATGACATGTAGATGGGAACGAGTGATTTTGGGGTCGTTCGGCCAAAAAACATGGCCGCCAGCAGCCATCTTGGATTTTACTCTTTCAATGACTAAATCTTTTGGCGCGGGTTACAGGTCGTACCTTTGGTCTGACCTTTATGAAATTTGTCATGAATATTGATATTGACATGTATATGGGAACGAGTCATTTTGGGGTCATACGGCCAAAAAACATGGCCGCTGGCAGCCATCTTGGATTTCAAAATTCAATCCATTGGCACGGGCTACAGGTCGTACTGTTAGTCTGATCATCATGATATTTATCATGGATGTTAATATTAACATTGTAGATGGGAACGAGTCATTTTGGGGTCGTTTGGCTAAAAAACATGTCCGCCAGCAGCCATATTGGATTTGACTCTTTGCATGAATAAATCCTTTGGTGCGGGCTACAGGTCGTAGCTTTGGTCGGAACTTCAAGAAATTTGTCATGTATGTTAACAATGACATGTAGATGGGAAACGAGTCATTTTGGGGTCGTTCAGCCGAAAAACATGGCCGCCAGCAGCCATCTTGGATTTTACTCTTTGCATGACTAAATCCATTGGCACAGGCCACAGGTCATACCTTTGATCAGATCATTATGAGATTTGTAAAGGCTGTAGATGGGAACAAGTCATTTTGGGGTAATTCGGGAAAAAAAAATGGCTGCCGGTGGCCATTTTAGAATTTACTCTTTGCATCAATAAATCCTTTGGCACACCATAATCACCACATCCCTGATCCGATCATTATGAAACCTGTTATGAATGTTGATATTGACATGTACATCTAGTCTTACTTAGACATTTCAATTAGCACTATTCCTATTCCTCCATTTACTGTCGACCATTAAATTATTCCCCTACCTAAGTTGAGCTACAGTGTCATTGACACTTTCATTCTTGAACGTTTTAAAATATTCTGTATTTTGCTGTATTTCTTAAAGATAAACAAATGGATGTGCAACAGAGAAAACGACACATTCATGTGAACTCGTTAACGTTATTGCACGAGAATGTTGCGTCGCAATGGTAAAATTAGAACCTTAGTGTAACATCGCATCACTGAGATTTAAAATCGTAGGTGAAAAACAATCGTGGCCGACACACGTAGAGTATCATCACACGGTTGCGTTTATAAATCTCAGATGGACAAACTCGTACGTGATCGATCTGATGTAACAAGTTTCCCTACAAATTATATGAATAAAAACTCAACGCATATTTTCCAATGCGTAATTGTGTCTTCGTTCAGCTTCGTTTAGTTATTTTTTAAATGGATTTTGGATATCACAGACGTCGAGTACGTTGATGTGACGCGACGGCATAAAGGTTACCTTGACTGGTTCAGTCATCTGCGAAAGCGGTCATGTTGACCTACACTGCAACCTAAAGGCTTTCCACGTGACATGTCAACTGTGCAGCTTTGACAAGTTTTGTCAAGTCTGCAAAATATGCCTGGACCTGCAAGCAAAACATGGAACTTCAGCATTGTATAGAAGTTATGTACAAATAAATCAACAAGTCTTCCTTTTTCCGTCATCCATTCATGACGACCTTGCACAGTGTGCACGGCAGGTGCCTCCAAATTATCCGCCATTTTTACTCTGATTTCACATGACCACGTGTCAGATCTCGCGACATCTCCAAGAAGATGAGCCGATTTTCGCAGCTGAAATAAAAAATGCTTGACACCTACGATTTGGTTACGTGAGCATGACGTGAGCATGCGCAGTACTACTAGCCACGTATAAATCGTGGCTAATCGTAGTCGTGTGAGGTTACACTTAAGTTCGATTTTTACCTCGCGGCACGAGAAACCAGCGCAATAACATTAGCAAGTTCACACAACTGTGTTGTTTACATTTATTGACACTCTCAAGATTGTAGTTTGTAGCAGACTGAAATTTAAGTCGGTATTGTTGTATTTAATTAAATAAACTTGTGATTTGTGTATAATATACCTCACCGTTTGGTGAAGACATGTTCTGTTAAAGCTAATTGTGTCATTGATGTTGTCGACGTTGTCAACGACAAGGCAACTGTTTTTACCGTACAGAACGTTTTAAAATCTTCTATATTTCGCTGTGTTTTGCTAAAAAAAAAACAAATGTGCGTGCAATGATAGTTTGGTTTAAACATATTTATTGTAACTCAGTTTACAAGGGATTGGGGGACAAGTTATAACAACTTAAGGTGGCCCCTCTCCCGACACTATTTACACAAATGTTTAAACAAGATGAATAACAGATATAATGTACATGTAATAATAAGAATGTTGATGATGATGTCTGGTGATTGATGTTATACCGGTCCTGTTTGTTTGATACTTTTATTCCAATAACCAATAATACATGGTAATACGGAACATGAATTTAATACACAATGTGGGTGCGGGAAAACAGCACGGCGATTCAAAATATTTCACGGACATTTAAAGATGTATTTAGGGTTCCAGACTTTCAGTTATCAGACGAGGAATATATTTGAATGCAACACCGCTGAATAACATGTTGAACGCCTGCATATTATTTTACATTTAATCGATATCTGATTGTCATATAATAGACAGATCTGTTATTTTATAAACTGGAGACTTAAATTTCTGGATCCCTTAATACATCTTTAATATGTAGATAACATACTGAAAATTTTAAGGATTCAAATCAGCATTACCATAAATATCTCCTCATATAATAAAGGGCTGCTAGACACCATAGTCAGATACTTACACATATTCATGTATCTCAATTACGTTGGTACTTCATGATTACCCATTTGATTAATTTCATCTACGTTTAAGGCTTGTTCAACATGGATAGATGCATATAACTGAAGCAATGATGGTTTATAGTTGACTTCTCTGCGGATGTACGTCGTACATAATCCATCGTATACCATGGTCGGTCAAAAAACGAACTCACGTTCACATAACAAAACAGTGAGCCCTTGATTATGTGGACTTCATTGTGTTGCGTCGTTGATGTTGTTTTCTTTGTATGTTAACAGAGGTCCCAAAACTAGAACACATGCAAACGAACCATCGTATTGTAGTGTGTGCATGTATATATAAATATGTATTACAGGCGATATATCCTGTTCATATACTGGGTATTCGGGTTATAGATACGGTTCTTAGAAGTAGAGTACCTTGAATCGGCGATCACATGCGTCGTCAGTAGATAAGATAAGTTTAATTGACAAAACTGTATTTGTGAATTGATTTATGATATGATGCTCATCACGTGCGGAGAATAATCTTCGGATCATATGACAAATTGAAGTGCATGTATTTGACACATTGTTGGATAAGATTTTGACAAGCTGTTCAGTTTGGGTCATGCTTTCAAAGTCTGAGAATTGTGTCTTCATAAGGTTTGTGAGCTCGAGACGTTGTGTGCGGTAAGCGCTGCACTCTAAAAGAAAATGGTTGTCGTGCAGTATTTCCGGGAATCCTTCCTCTGTAATACAAACATACAATCGTATATACAATGTGAAACACTATCGGACATTTTCTAATCGAGCGGTTGGATCGAAACGGGTTAGGCCTCTGATTCTTACGAATGACTTATTATATATTATGCAAGTTAGTATATCATTTAGCTGGATGTCGTCTGTGTCTTAACAGCAAAGTATTTTATTACTTTCGAAATATTTTCATTTTTCCCCCCAGAATTGTGAAATATTGTTAATGTTCGACCATTTTGGCAGCCTTTTTTGTGAAAAATTTTGTTTTTCCCTTTTCGTCTATGTCCCTCCATTCAATCTTACTCCTTTCCATGCCCATATATTATATTTTAACACTAGTCTAAATGACATCTTGGATTATATGATTTCCCTGAAGTAAATTTCAGCGGATAGGATAGGATAGGATAATTTTATTTACAATACACATACATGGAAAGTACAATTACAAATAAATATAATATTAATAGACTATACATGTATATTGCTAGGGGTGATATAGTCATGGCTGACTGTCTTCCTATCACGCGGATATTACATAGGTATCTTGTCCCTTGGACCTTCGTCTAAAATTTTATTACAAAAACGCTATTGCCAAATGTTTTATATTTATCTCAACGTATATGTGCATTGAGAATATAAGCGTGGCACGTTCTGAGTCTTGTTTCTATTCCTGCCATTTTTCGTCAAAAAAAAAAAAACCTAATGACAAAAAAATAAATAAAAAAATAACAACAACAAAATAAAACAAATGAAACAAACAAGCAAAAAAAAAAACACTAATACTTTATCGTGCATAAGAATTCCTATCCATTAGTGTGAAATATTCTGCAATATGTTCAACACAGTTTTAACGGATAATAGTGTCCATTTGTAGAACGTATTCTATGGACATTTATATTAAGGGAACTATACTAGTCGTAACGAATGGGTTAAGCATGCACCTATTATGGCACACGTGACATGCACTCATATGTTTCTAGTTTCCCCAACATCTCTATCATAAGAAGGGGTCGCGTAACTTGGCTCCAATTAACTTTTCGTCGATTCCAATAAATAATGAATGACTCAGGGACATGGGCCTTTCAGCTGTACACGACACTCCACTGTCCTCGTGACAACTACACAGTGACACTTATTGGATTTTCTAAATCTTATTTGCCCTAACGCCGGGCTAATGCTCACGGGGACGACATAATGGGAATGAAACTCAATAAATGATACGCTGCACTAATTCATCCAGAATTGTAGCATGTTAGGTTCGTTGGGGAAGGCGCGCGGTCGTGATATCACGATGTCTATATGAGTGTTGGGATGTGCCCTATATAGCGAATATTGAAATTTGTTCAGCGTTTACTGCAAAGCAGATAAGTCAAAAATGAGTGAGCAATGATTACGGTATAACTATTGGTACAGGATTATGGATCGTGTATGGGTCATTTCTAGCCAAGAGTTTTGTCGGCCGGGTCAGCTCCAAATTTCTAGTGGACTATGGCGCGGCTTGATGGCAATGGTAGTGTTATCATTATTGGCGAATTGAGAATATTGATAGGTCATCACTGACAGTTAGACAATAGATAGGTTGCTGCCATAAACCCCATCAGGGAGCACAATAACTGGTATAATATATTGGCAGTCATACATTTAAAAAAATCATTTAGACTCATCAGATAGGCTCATATATACGGGTCGTTATATATCGCGGTATCTTTGAGCGCCGCTCTGTTTTTACCCTGGGGGGAAATGATAGTCACTACTGATATTTGGGAGACAGACATGAGGTATAAAGCTCACCAGGGACGAAACACATATGGTGTGGATATCTTAATGCTAATGAAATATTGAACAGTTCCATGCTGTTTGATATTTTTTATATCCCCAATAGCACATTAATGCTTTTAACTTATCCCTGCACATAGTTAGCGTAGGGAAGATCAAGATAATTGGCATGGTGTGTACAAAAAGTTGCACGACACTGTCAATGAATTCATTGATGGTGTAGTCGTCGGAAGAGGTGGGGTTATAATCGGAACTATTCTTGACAGAACACAGTACTGTTGAGACCTCTACCCCCTATTTTCGACGTGTATTCTTGGTCCGCGAGTATAGTGTCTGCCGCGGATTATGAGTGTGCAACGTTATCCAGTTTCCAGCGAAATCCGTCATTTTTATTTTCATATTTTATACGAATAAAAACATTTTCCGAATATGATATTATAGTCGAAAAAATGGTCGAGCGTTTTCGGAATGTTAAAAGCGATATGACAACGGTTTCTATACCACCAGTATGTCTATTTTCAGAATCTACCTGTTTCCAGCTTTATATTTGAGTGGAAACAGGTTTGTGTGAGGCTTTTGGTTGTGTACCCCTCTATTTTCCCCCGTCCATCTGCTAATAAAAAACATGCTATTACACATAGCAAGTTCGGTAAGTGGCTTTCTTTGTTGCTGGAAATCGAAAAACAGGGAGAGATCTTGCCACAAATTGCATAATTACATATCTTAATGGTGAATTTTATCATAAAATCATCAGATGAATTGTATTTATGACTGCATTTTCAATTTTCTTTCCAAAATATTAAGGTATTGCATATACTTAAAATCAGCTACATCACAGATATACGAACATGGACAATCTACAAGGATATCTTGATCATATGTCACAAACAAAACTGCGATACATCGATTTTTGGTAAAGATATCGCAGAAAAGCTAACCCTACCCCCATCATCGCTGATTTCACGACAAGTCAGATTCCTTTGGTCGAAAAAAACGGTCGCGCAATTTCGGAATGTCAAACACGACATGCGAACGGTTTATTTATCAATAGCGTGTCTACTTTCAGAGTCTACCTGTGTCCAGTTGAAATTTTATTGGAAAAAGTGTTTTTGAACTCTTTTATGAATTTAAAGAGCGTTTACTTATTATACAAATATTAATCCTCATAACTAATCTTCTGGTGGACTGTGGGAGTTGAAATTAACAAAACTATCAAATATGGCGGTCTACTTTCAGAGTTTACCTGTTTCCAGTCTGACATTTTAGTGGAAACAAATTGTTTGGACGGTTTTAAGAGTTTAAAGAGCGTTTCCTGGTTATACAAAATATTAACTAACACGATTGGCCTTATCATGAATTGTACGAGTTGAAATTATGCACATATATCAAGTATGACTCTGAAGTGTATTTTTGATAATATTGGTGTGGTCAGATCAGTCTCCGCGGGTACAGTACAACAGTTGCGATCAGAATTTAACGTTGAACCCAATATAGAGTTTGACAATTTACTCAAATGTTCACAGTGATGGAACTTAATGGCTATCATATATGTATGGCTCTTACATGTAATATACTGTAACTATATGTGATTTTATAAAATTAACTTGCAATATAGTCAGGCCACCAGATACAGTAAATGATAAAAAATGTGGTTCACATCAATTATATACATCACAATCACGTGCTCCAGTGATAATGTCCACTATTCTACAAATGTAATGTTTATCAAGACTAAAGTTTCAGGATGTCGTTTTAAATTGATTGATGGTGTTTTTTCATCAATTGACAAAATTAATGTTTATTGCCAGGACGAATTTAAGTACCGCATAGTAGAGAGTTGTGTGGTAAAAAATCTGCAAGTCATATTTATGTAAGTGTCAGTCACTGTTTGTTAAAATTGTTCGGTCATGTAGATTTTTTTATATTTTCATGCCAAGCTACGCTTATGGATCATTCTGGTTTAGTAATACATTTGGAGAAACCCGACCAACATCAATTTAACAACTACAACAACTCATCTATGCCAATGATATGTTTAGCCATACATGTGAATAGGGTGGTATTGTTTCAAATTTTTAAATGTTATCAATGTCCATATGTATATTGCTGGGTATAGATTAGTTTTTGTTCTATAAATCCTGGTCGGTTTTATCCAAATTGGGAGTTGAAATTATGTTAATCTGATGATAAAGAAGACACTTTCTCCGTCCATCCAATACATCCCCCGGGATACATGTTTCACATACTAAATTAACACCTTAGTCAACATAACAAATCACTCCCTCAAATCATTTGCCACAAGAATAAAGATATATGTCAGTATAAATAGGCAAGACATCTCTGGATATTTTCTAAGAGAGAATTTATTTATAAGGAGACATATATGTGCATTATGTGCTTGTTCTTATATATAGTAAAACACATTAAGATGCAAGTGACACAGTGCGTGGACAAAGCTTAAAAAGACTTGCATATGAATCACGATTAATGGAATAGAATAACAATCACACGTGTTTTCAATTTCACCATGTCTACTACAAAATTAAAAGTAATAATTTCTATATGTATGTCATGTGTGAGAACTGTGGGTTCTAACAAAAACAATGACTTTGTTGTATTATTATATGGTGATAAAGTTTACTATAATGCTCTCATTTTGCGACAAGCACACGCGCCTTTACCCGACGGACAATTGTCGATATTGTGGATTGTACAGCATTGTTTATATTGTGAGGAGAGGGTTCAATATATCTTAGGATGACATGATAATGGTGCGACAAGATCGCGAAGAGACAGGAAGTTGTGCATGGTGGTTTCGTGAATACCACTTATTGATGCTAGCAAGGTTGAAGAACATAGTTGAGGGGACCCTTCCACCATCATTCATAATGTATCATGACTACATCTGTTGTGAACAAACCATCGACTTAGCTTAATGGATCGTTCTATACTTGGGCTTTGAACCGTGACGTCCCATGGCGATCAACCCTCTGGGTCGTGGTATTTTCCCGTAAATTAGATAGTGTCTATAGTCGGATGATATTGGTTAAGTTCAAATGGTGACACAGGTATGAAACTGTACAGGTTTGTGCCCCATGGGTCATTGATCATTATAATATCGAGAAACTTAGCCTATAATAGGCAACTACCGGGAATTGACTGGAACTTGCTATTATAGCTTATATCGTCGTAATTCAACGCCAGTGTTTACATTTCCGATGCAGTTGATACCCAAATGTGAAATTTGAGATATACCTGACCATCAGAGTGGACCAAATGTCGTATTTAAGGTCAGCGACAGTTGCTAATCAAATACCACAATGGTGTACTAATCATTCATTGGTATTTTTGCTTAATTTAGTCAGTGTCTAATCACATGCTGCTGGTTTTGTTCCAAGTTGGGCACACGTATGTCTAAAACTATGCAGGCATGTTCTGCATAGGCCACTGATAATGATAAGATCGGGAGACTTTGCCACCCGATAGCTCCTTAGTAACGGTTTTACTAAGCACCTACTGGGAATTTGCAGGAAAATGCAATTATAGTTGAAATGTATTTTACTCATTAAGCTCTACTTTAGTGGAAATTTCGAATTTACATGATTGTCACAGCTATACATGAAGCGTAAAGATTAATTGTGGTTACAATATTGATGGTGAATGTAGGTTTCAGTCGCTGTACCGAAGTTCGCCAAATGTAACTGGCGTGGGAAGTGTGAAAGCAAAGCCTATACTGCTATAGTAAAGATCTCAGCTGCACTGAAATGTATATTTGTCAGTAGCACAAATCCTGCGAAAACACAGAATTTCCCAGTGTATTTGGGATAGACTCCGATGACAACGGTGGAGTTAATGAATATGAACAACTAATATCTATACCTGTGTATTTGTGACACTACATCCCGTTATGATCAACGACGTGGCTTCAAAAACTAGTCAGTGGACAACAAGACGAACAGTATCAAATAAAACAATAATTGAATATGTAATCACATCGTGAAACTTCAGTCTTGTTGGGAATATTTTCGTTTGACTAAACAAACTGCATATTATCAAAATTACAAAACCATTCGACACTTACTTTTGCCAATTGCTGTATATTGAGGCATAACTATATCATATATTGCAACTATTAAATCACGGATAGTTATAGTGAGTCAAACACGAGTGTTAATCCTCATATATAGTTGCACAGGATCGCCAATAAGTGATATTACAATCAACGTTTGAGCATAACACGAAATTCTCCATAGGGATCAGTGATAAAGTTTGGTCGCAACTGTAGCCAGCAATAATCATCTGATCACATCCAATCTTTTTAAAACTATGTCTGTGTTTCATACTTAGTATTTTTTAGGAATATCAGTACGCGCATATCATACGCAAAATGGCGCCATTTATCCAAAATACTAGAATGTCCATAGGGCTCAGTGTCAAATTTTGATCGCAACTGTAGCCAGCAAGAATGTACTGATCACATAAAAAATTTCAAAAATACACGTAAGGGTCACAGCTAGTAGTTTTGATAACTTTCAAATCGCATCGATCACCATACGCCAGATGGCACCATCTATATCGTTTTATGCAAATGCGAAACGCTCTTTAAATTATGTTGACCCCGATTTAGGCCGACCCGCCAAAATTAAAGAATAGAAACAAGTCAATCCTGAAAACACACCTACTAGGCATACACAATCCGTTTTAAGATCTTATACACGTAAGACCACACAATTAACGTATTCTGTGTGCGATGCAGATAACACACACTTATACATTATACACGTAGATAGAATGACACATGTTTGTGAACTGGTTATCGGTAAAAGCCTTATTTCTAAGTCGCGGTCATATTGGATCCATTCAGTCCCTGTTTCCACGCATTCATTGCTACATGACGGGGCTGGATGGATTCAATATGGCCGCGACTTAGAATTAAGACTTATGGCACGAGGTTGTTGTCGCGGCAAGACACACGAGTTCAATAAACGTTGATATGTTCACACAACTGTATTGTTCAATGTTCTGAATATTGTAGCTTGTTACGCTTCATCATCATCATCATCATCATCATCATCATCATCATCATCAACACCATCATCATCATCATCATCATCATCAGCATCATCACCATCATCATCGTCATTACCATCATCATCATCGCCAATACGATCACCATCATCATCATCATTATCATCATAATCATCATCACGATCATCATCATCGTCATCACCATCATCATTACTATCATCGTCATTGTAATCAACATCATCATAATTGAAATTATCATCGCCATCATCAGTATTATCGTCGTCGCTTTTGATTGTGATCGTCATTGCTACCATCGTCACAATTTTAAGCATCATCGTTGCTGTCGTCAGCATAAACACGTCATCGACATTTTCATCCTTCTCATCATCACCATCGTCATCATCATTAATTTATTATAATCATCATCGTCATCGCCATCACCAATCATTTGCATAGTATCAAGATTGCAACTGCAACAACAACAACAACTACAACAACAGCAACAATAGCAACAACATTAACAACAACAACATTATCATTATTATCACATTGTGTTAAAGTAACTGCTGATCGTCCTAACGAACGAAGTATTAAATACTTCATCAAGGATGTCAACGGTTACGTTTTTCTCTGTGGTATATTTACTGGGGAGAAATCGGTTTACGGCATCTTCAAAATATCTGCATTCGGGTAAATAATACAATTCATCGCCAAGTTTATGATTATTACATGGCGAACATGTTCGCTTTATTAATGCCATCTTATTTCTCTGTTGATAGTCCGCGATTACATGTTGGAAATTGCCATAGGGTTTTTCTATTTCTGTTATCTATATATTGTCCAAATCTATTTCAAAACAAATGTTGTGTTTTAATATTTTGAATATGGCACCTCTGCTCGAACATCTATATTTGATACCCAAATAGATATGTATCGACTGCATTTAATATATCGGTACTTAAAAGATCAGCTTTGTCGCAATATGTTGTTAGAACGGTTTTCACCTTTTCTATCAATCTGATTTGCTCATTTGTTCTCATTAATCTGCAGTGCTTGCCAGTATAGAATCTTACAGTATCTACTACTTTCATATTCCTTACTTTTAACCAATACTTGATTATTCTTAAATTGATAATGATACTTATGGGAAATCGACCACTTTCTCCATATAGCATGTAATCTGGGGTGGATGTTTTTAAAATGTGTGTTTATGTTTTCGAACATATCGTTATTTCCCGACACCCACACTTTACAGCATTATGACAAAATACGAATAACCTGAGCGTCATACTGGTATACTTAAAATGTTGATCGGTATTGCTCATTTTGAAATCTTCTGTATCTTAATGTATTTCGAAAAAAAAATCAATGAGTGTGCTATAAACGTTTTAAGAGTAATGGAATTGGGGAGAGGAGTCTTTTGTGCCGCGTTTCCTGCAGTAATGTGTTTTCAACATGGCCCCGCCATTTAAAGGATGGTACATATAGGACAAATGGGGCTAAATGTCCATGAACAAAGTGTTGAAAAGTATATTATATACAATACCACGAGATCAATGACATCAAATTAACCTATTTTATTATTATTATTTAGTCTTATAAATGATACCTAACTCCACCTTTTCCATTCCACAGGTTTGAGGATAAGGATTTTTAACTTCGTCATCAAGCTGCTTACATGTATTCTGTACGTCGTTAGGGTTGTTTCCGATGATCCACTGAAACCGCACTTTTGGTAAGTTAACCCATTCATTACTGAACCTATTATCCAGTCTATTCAGTTACTGAATTGATGGAATTCCCTCCATTTCATTGGAGAGCGGCGAAGCACGCGCGTAATTTCATTGGTTTATGGCATAACAGATCAATTAACAGAGCATAGGTCAACGACGTGTTGACAAGTTTCCCACTCATTGTCAAACTCAACTATTGTGGGAAAACTGAATATATATAGGCGATATATTCATAACTCATTTTACTCATCGCATTATAGGAGACATCATCTTCATTTTTTTTATCAGTCAACGATATTCGTGACTGATTATTCTTTCTAAATACTAAGATTCTAACAAATATTTACTACCCAGGAATGCACTCCATATTTGGAAATGGTTTATTACGTCATGTTGGGAATGCCCCGGTATTGTAGAACTGAAATTTAGTGGACACTTCTATAGACGTACATCCGTTAGGATTGTCGTCGTCTTTTAAAAGAGACTGCGTATTCTCCTATTTAGTCATGAAAGTATGAAATGGAATAATTTATTATTTATTTGGAGGGGTGTTTTTGATAAAACACACACAGAGAACATGATATTCATATTGAGTCATTTGCCTGTAATTGGTGTGTAATGAGATGTATTTAAAGTATTGGATGATTTTGTGCTTGCCATAAACTTTAAATTAATTGAGCTCGCAAACATCAGTTATCTGAGGTTTGTGATTTATCATTTATCAACTCTTAGAGATAATTTGCGCAGTATCCTACTTTGCATTAAACATACTCATTAAGGCCACATCAAGAGGATTATTTTATTCTGACAGTTTCTTTCAAAATGGGCAGACATGCAGATTGTTTTTAGCTATTGTTTTCACATAAGACCCATCAGGCAGTTTTTATTACCACTGTTTACGACCACAATTTCCCAGCAGGCAGGTTTTTATATATTTTCAAATTATCAAACGCATTGTTGTGTGTGAAAAATAACTTTTCTTGGTTAAATGTTAATGGCAATTTTTTATGCAACAGTCTGCTGTCCAACCCAAGTGCATATATTAAAAAAACAACACAAAGAAAACTTTAATGTTATCCGAAATCACAATGGGAAATACCGTGTAGCTAAATTTATGGTCAGTAGTGAAAAGAGATTGTCGACATCTCATTGTAAAGCTAAGCTAAAAGCAGAATGTTTTGTCATTTTTATTTTCGGTGGTTCATAAAACCATATCATACTTTTATGGGGACAGGGTCGGTGTCTGAGATACATAGCATTAATTTGTTTTGGTCTGAAGAATTGTGAAAGTTAAATTGTACGATATGTCCAGAAATGATTATTAGTTGTACTGTCTACATACGTATTGCGTATGCGTTTCTATTGGCAACATGTTACAGTCGACTAGCTTCAAATGTTTCAGCTATTGTACCATCTACGACATTGAAGCTTTAAATATTTTCTAAATCGATCTTGACTCACAACGGAACAAAACACACAAACAACACAAAGAACTAATACAAATCAATGTCTTTATACTTCATCAAATAGTGTAATTATTCACAGAAATAAAATATAACCAGAATAATGATTATGTCCTTGGCCTATATAGCAGCATTATAAACTGCCAGGGATCCGTCTCCAAAGCAACTCCTCATAGAGATAGCGGCGCTTTGTGTTTGGGAATGTGACACATGGCGGTTTATTTTTTATTTCAAACATGATCTGGGCCCCCAGTTACCATCCCTTGAATGTCGCTTTGTGACACAATCATGACAACTGATGATCAGGCAGAGGCCAGTACCATCATATACACACGAGAGGACACGCACACATTCCGCCACTCAGAATTCATAATAAGCTTAACATTGATCACATCTAGAGACGCCTGTAGTTCTACATATAGCCCTAAACTTGTACATGCACATCATATGGTCTATCGTTAAAGGTACTCAATCCGATAAAACTACTCTCAATTACTATTTCTATGGCTTCGGGGGTCAAAAATATTTGATTCGAGACGAGGAAGTCACCCATCTAAGCTCAGATTTGTTAGATATCGATTTTAGAAATCTATTATTTTTCATTATCGGGAATACTTTCTGGCCCAGAACTCAGTCAAAATTGCGTTATTATTACCACTTGATTTTAGAGTTATCCATCCTTGTCTGTTTAAATACTGTTTTGGTGCACACATCTCGAGCAGGTTACGAAATTGACGGCAATTATTAGTACTCATCTCGAGCAAATAACAAATATCAAAAACCAATATCTAATAACTCTGAGCTTTGTTTGATGGGTTCCTCGACTCGAATAAAATATTTTTTACTCCCAAAGCCAAAGAAATAGTAATATAGGCTATATTGCTATTTCTCTATAATAGGACCCTCTGATCGGATTGTTGTTGTTGGAATCTGTTGAGATGGGGACCCTATGTTCGGATTGAGTACCTTTAATTATTGGCATTAGTGCTAGTTCTCTTGGCTAATTATACCGTATTATCGCAAGGATTTAAGCGTATCTTCGGCGTGGTGGTGTGTGGTAGTGGTATAGCCCACCGTATTACTCGCCGTACACCTCTCATGTACTGGAGAGAAATGTAAGTGTTATAATTTTAACTTAATTTTAGAAATAATAATTTCGCAAATTTTGTTTATGCTGAATCACAATCGACAATGAAAGAAATACACTGGTGGAAATTCTGTCGAATACTATCAAATACACATTTAGTAAAGGAACTGAGTATTTTAGTATAGGGACCTGTATACACGTATGTTATGCATGCAAGGGGCGGCAATTGGCACATGTAACCCACCCAAAGAACATGGCATTTCGTTATTACTCTATAGCTCACTTCTTAAACGCCGCATATGAAGGTCGTGAAATTTGTGTAACTGCATGGGCGAAGCCATTCCAAGTTACATCATGTATCATTATCCGCAGAATTGCATACATTACATGCACTGAGATTTACCCGTTGACTGTTTCAGCCTCGATGTCGAGTGCAATAATGTTAGTATAGCTAAAACAGAACCAGCAGGACAATTCCAAGAGAACCCGCACATACAATGGTAAGTTTCGTCTAGCTTCTATATTATGAGACTCGATTCAGACTCAGTAAATTTCATATCCGCACGTATAATAGTGGGTTTGATTGCCCATCGTAGAGTTTCTATTTTCGATCCCTGGGAGTCAATATATGTAGCACCATAACCCTTTCTACGATGGAAGCGTCAAATCGACACGATTAATATAATATAATGTGATGTAACACGGTGGAAGCCGACACGCCATCCTATAAATGACATTTCGACTAGACTCCAATATACTCAGTATATCAGAATGATACTGAATGTATATTTACATTGACTGGACTCGACTTGAAACATTGGTCATATGCAACGTAACTTGTGTCGAATAAAATTAATTGAAACTAACTATACATGTAGCAATGTCCGTTTGTTAGTTCTTTATAAATTTCATAAGTGTTTATGGAATTTTATAAATAATTCCATAAATATCTTATAAAATTTAAAAATTCCATAATATACAGATGTCTTATATTTAACCGCCCATGTCACATTTTCCGAGGAGGTATGCGTTGAGGTAAATATTCTTCTCCGAACGTACATGAGCTGAAAAATCTATGTTGGAAAATGTCTCGCGTCGAGATGCTGTTTACTACTATTTAGCATTAAACATTTGTTAAGTAGTGTATATTTATAACCAATTCAGTGACAGTCAACGAAAAAGAAAACAAACTCAAGTTTGGACATGCAGATACACGAAGGCTGATTGTTAATACTCATTTATGCATCTATTATGTAATCAGTCTGGGAATTGATGGCGTCTAATGGGAAAATCGGCCGGGAATACCCAGCCATGAAAAAAAACTTACATATAGAAGTCATGCACAAGAGGCAAAGTTGTGATCTCGCTAATCGAAAGAAATAGTGTTGAAGTGACTTGCCTTTATTGCACTTTGTTCTTTTATATGTCAATCAGAGCCACGTAGAACACGCCCCCAATATTAAAGCAACACGGCGGTTTGCGCTCAAAATTCACTTTATAATATTCACTTTTGAATTTTTCCTGGTATAGAAGTATCTTGAAAAATACCTTAATTACCCTTTCTGTGAACATTATATATCATAAAAAATACAACTCCGAACACGACGATTGGGTCCCAATCAAATATTGCGACATTGTCATTCATCGCATTCTGGAATCGGAAACGGAATAATGCGCGACTTCTGGAAAACTATATATTACATTATCTTAACATAAACAAATATAAAAACTGCACACACTAAAATTTGATCTGACACACCCGAAACAATATCAAATTTAGCGAAAGTTATAATAAACAATAAACGAATTCATTTCTACATGTGTATATGGACAAATTTCTGCGGAAATTTTCCACGGATATATCTTTTGAGGTACCTCTTACCAAATTATGTATACATAATGTTGGTATTCGAATGAGCCAAGTCTATTTAAAGAGATACTGAAACGATTATTCAGTAATTTCACACATATGGTTTATTTTCTACAAATGGCATATGAATCCCTTTTTGAATATTATTTTTCCAGGGAATTTATATTCTGGGTACGACGAGCAACGGAGCTGTGGATCATACAAGCCACTGTTGCCATTATAAGTTTATCAGAGACCATATTGGTTCAGTACCTAAGTTACAAGGTGAGACATATCAAATGGACATTTGCCTTCGAATTCACCTTTAGTAAGTTTTCAATGCATTTTAAGAAGATCCCATAATTATACCCACTCTCGTTGAATTTCGGAGGCCAGCGCCAAATACAATTCGCCCGCATAGCCAAATGTTTTCACATGCATGTTATCTTTCATATGAATTAACCATAGGTCCTGCCTTAGACCATGCACTTTTAAAACATGATGTTTAACATAATGGTGGAACTTCACATACGATACCCCAGTTGCTCTAGCGAATAATTTGGTTTGACAGATTGAAGGCAATTAAAATTAATGCTGAACAGAGGAAAACATACATTATTCATTATATAGTCTGGCATACATGGGAGCGGCTTCCCACAAAGTGCATGATTCCAGTGTAATAAGTATATCCATGGAATATGCCATATTTATTTCCCATGCAAAGTCGACATGTATAACCAAGTGAATGTAGATGTCATCGCCAAAGGCAGTGGCTGGTATATGTATCTTCGGCAAGCAACATTGGGCATGTGTATTCCAAAACAATGTACACACTGTGTCCCTAGAAGTGAAATTAGTGTCAGTCAATGACATAAGATGTGTACAGTTCATGTGCTTCTGTACTTCCTGTTGACAAGTTATATTGGTTATCTGGCATGTTCGAATCAGATTATAGTTTTCAAAATGTCATTGTAAGATTATATTTCAGAAATATTGATAACACCCAGTCGTGAAATGTTTATGCATAAAGTGCTGATTGGAATCTGAGTGATGCGCAGAAGCAATGAAACCATGACACAAAATGTCAACGCCCACATGCTTCCTTGATATTTCGGATGAGACTACTAGTCCACAGAGAGCGTGAAACTTGCCTTTCACTCTACATCAACAACACAATATTCATAGTATTGCATAGCAGAAAATGATCAGCATGGATTACAGGCGAAATACGTGTTGTCATATTGTTTAAGAGAGTTTAGATTCAATATCAATCACTCTGGGATGGCTAAACATTCTTCGTCGTAGCCTGTTTCCAATATTGTTGGCAGGATTTGCATCGTTGACATATGTTGGATATTAATTTGATAAATTAAAGTAGAAGGCATTCCAGAAGATGTCCGTAGCTCATTAGGCCACTTTTCGTTACTTGGGTGTAGAATATTATGTATGTTGTTAATTTAACTGATGTAATTAATTTAGTCGCAGTGACATACTGTTGTCACATAAATTTGGAACATGGAAATAATTAGAATCGAAAGTAAGCAGTTATATATATACCACATGCGACCTTGCAAGAGGATTTTACCAAATGTGTGGCTGCAAAAATATTGTCACACTTTAGTCAGTAGAACAGCAGTTTCTTCTTTCGTCTAAATCTCGACATTGTTAACAATTTTTACCAAAATTTTCGAATGAATTGTATGAGTGAAATATCGCCCACTGTGGATATGTTGACGACATTGTTGAATAACGGTGTTTATTCATTTCACATTTTCTCGGACTGCCAGTGGTATCAATTAGTCCAAAACATTCCAATTTAAATTTCGATATAACTGGAGGTGATATAATGAACCATGTTATAATCAATTGAATGAATATGACTTTCTTGAAAAGAACCCTTAAAAATGTAAAGATATCTTAAAAGTAAAGCAAGAAAATAAATATATAATGAAGATTGCTCGATTCAATTTAATGTGGCCGTATCATGTATCGTCAATGTGCGCTTGGAACTCTTGATGATATATTCAATTTCCTCGACTTATCTCCAATGTGCGAAAACTGCTATTTGATCTCTTGAGTATAGAGTCAATTTCCTTGAGGAAATTAGAAGTTTTCTATTATAACTTTGAATCTTTGTGACATCCTCCCATCAATTTATATATTGCTATTCGCAACGCATACCCACCACCCCCAAACCTGCAAAATTAGTTTTTATCCTCACCCCCAGATTTAGCTAATTTTGGTCTAAAACCGCACAAAACCATACTGATATCACTTATATGACTGGGACATTATCTCCTTGATTTTAAATGACAGTTTACCCTGTTTCAGAGGCTGTTTTAATTGAAAAAAAAATGGTTAATATGAAGATGTTTTTCAAATACTGGCTGATAGGCATTTGTTTACCACATACATGTGCATGCAATGGAGTGGTGGTCAAATTCCATACGCTAAATGGAATTCTAATGCATCGATATAGTAGACAAATACAGTAATTCATCAGAAGCTGATAGGTGCAGCTGCACATAAAACACTATTATAAGGTTTACGCGTCCAATTTTACAAAAAAAAACAAATGATACATTTCCCAGCATATCCCCTGCATATCCAGTGCGATATCATTTCCCCCTGCAAGCTATTACATGAACCAAACATATGTTTTCGAGTCACTGTTGACATTTTGTACACATATCCATGACATATCAGTTGTTAAGCTTCAATTCAACTTGAATTGACATATTTTGAAAATAAATAGATATCTAGAGAGGATATTTACCAGGTTGCAATTGGACATAGTATTTTATAAATTGCTGATATCTGCAAACCAAGTTCATTGTGAATGGTACACGTAATTCCATAATTTTTAACTATTCCTGATTAGTTTGTTAACCAGCCCATTAGCTAGCAATATTCCATACCACTTCTGTTATAGTCTACTGGAGCAACTTCTGTTATACTAAATGACAAGCATTCACTATTCCAGACTTGGATACTTTAGGTACTGTGAGAGCAACAGATCATCTGAGTTAATAAACATGCAAATAGTTCATTGATTAGCTTGATGCGCTGATGACAGTTATTTTCTAGCCATTGATAGTCACAGTAATGTTTTATACAGTTGCTCGCTCGTTTTGCCATGCACACAACGATCTACACTTAAATGTCTTAGTTGCATGAGGATAATTTTATTTATTTCAGTTTTACATTTCTCGAAGCTTCTTTCGAAGGGTATCGGGAAGGAAGTTTTTCACCTCACTATCCCATATGCAACATGTCAGCTTAATGTCAGCTGATATAAGGTCCAAGTAACAAATAAGGTGCTTTTGCAGTTATAATATGTTTTAAACTGTTACAAATGTCAAATATGGGGACAAAAGGTCATTAGCAAAAACATTTGCACGAGGCTGTAAAAATGCGGGTTTTTTGCCTCTCTTAGCACCCACCACCCCGGTATCCCTTCCTGCAAATTTGTTTACCCCCCCCCTGTCCTATTGCCAAATGATTACTTATTAGTGTGTCTACTTCGCTGAATTAACTCGACACATCAAATCGTTTGTGACCTCAAAAAATATCGAATATAGACACTATTTGTTACATTAAACACCCTATATATCCCATTTTCGAAAAATATTTGGCTTCCATGAAATTGAGTTTGTAAACTGTTTAACGGATTTCGGAATTTCTTGATGGCGAAGTATTTGCAAATCCAAAACAGAAGAATTATGACATATAACAGAAGCCAAAAGGTGGTCAGACTTAGATAGATTTATTGGGTTTCTATCATAAATTTCATCGCAACAAACTTTAATATAGTGTTAACAGATTTTTTTTTAAAACATATTTTAATGTATCTATAAAAATATACAAAACTTACAAACTGGCCCCTCTCCTAACACAAGCATAGAACATACATAAAAATTAGTGTTCGGTCCGAATATTCGAATATTCGAATATTCGCTCGTAAAAATAAATATTCGAATATTCGAATAATTATTTGACTATTCGAGAATAATCTCCGGATAATTGTTTCCTGGTTTGTTATTAGTCTGAGGGTCTGTTAAAGGTATAGTCTATTTTCCACTGACCATAAACGAATTAATATGACGTAACTGTAACGTTCTGATTTGATTGGCGTCATGACGTCGAAATAATTGTATTGGCTAGGTGTAAACCAGACCGTGCTTGCATGTGGTCATAGGAAGCGGACATAGAAGGCATCGTTTTGTTTTGTTTGCTATACCATATGTTTTGAAAGTCGCTTGCCATATCGTTGAATGTCAATTCAATTAGTTCTGAAAGGAACCCATATCTTTTGAATATCTGGTTCAATATAATGTCTGGTTGAATGTTACACTTCTTGAACAAGAACCTTTAAGCCACATGCATGGAACATTGACTACTTGAACTTCATAAACAGATAAACTCTTGCTATTAAGCCAAAAGACTGTTTCTCTCTCTCTCTCTCTCTCTCTCTCTCTCTCTCTCTCTCTCTCTCTCTCTCTTTTGCGTATAGCATGTGCATGGATAAATATGCTATTTCATTAAATAATAAATTGGCTCCAAAATATGTTATCTATATCATTTTATAATTTATCTAAATATTCGAATACTATTCGAATATTCGCTCGTTATTCGAACCGAATATTCGAATACCGAAATCCGTCGAATACCGAACACTAATAAAAATACATAGCAGATATAGCACAAAGTGTTTATAAAGAAAAGTACAGTGTGTGTGTGCTGCTGATGTCGGGTTTCCATCTGTATTCCAATCTCGGTTATGAAGAAAAACCTAGAACTCAGTGAGTTTGAAAGATGAATGGCGACATTTACCATGTTATCATACATGGGTTTGTTCAAAACGCTTTGTTTTAGCTATAGAAGATTGAGTAATGCGAAAAAGTGTAGTGTTCTTGTGGTTTGATAGGCGAATCGGATATGTGATTATCAAACATATCCGAACGGAGATCAATACAATGATTCCGAATTTTACAGTGTATTGCATTAATTTACCTTTTTCCTGTATAAAAATAAGAGGGGGGTTTTATTATTGGGTCTATAATCCCTAAATTTGCTTTGAGATCTGAAATGGAGGTTGCATTGATTATATTCACAGGTAATTTGTTCCATTCCAGAACAACAGATGGGAGAAATGACTGTTTAAAATGCTCAGATATATCCTTGGGGAACGCCCGCTGTGATGGTTTAAAAGTCAGAATAAGTGTTATTGATTCGGACCCTTTGCTTCCTGTTAGTGAGATAGTCCTCCAGCCAGTTAGAAAGCGACCCTGTTATCCTATATGCGGTAGTTTTGGTAATCAACCATCTGTGCCAGACTCTCTCGAAGGCTTTAGAGATATCACAAAATACTGAACAAGTGTATAAGCCTTTATCGAGTGTCTGACACAGATGGTGATAAAGATCAATCAATTGGAATGCAGTGCTGTGTTTCGGAACGAAACCAGACTGATTTTGAAATAGTAGTTTATTCTCATCAAAGAAGGACGAGATTCTCTTTAGAAATATCTTTTCAAAGACTTTACTCAGGCATGGTAGAAGGGAAATTGGTCGGTAATTAGCGCTATCTGCGGAATCTCCGTTTTTAAAGATAAGAATAACATTGGCTTTCTTCCACTGTGATGGGAACTTTCCCGTTTGTAGAGATTTTTAAAAAATTAAGAAAAGAGGGTGGGCTATAGCGTTAGTCGTGCCGTGGAGCATTTTTGGACTAACTCAGTCATAGCCATAGGCTTTGTTGGCTTTAAGTGATTTGATCGCAGATATCGACTGAAAATTTAAGTTCTGACAATTCTTTATTGCATCGTGAACTGAAATCAGGTAGTTTATGATCTTTCTGATCAATCGTGGAATTTGAAATGATTTTTTTATTCAGGCACTCGGCTTATCCCAAATCGTTTGAGACAAAAGATACACCATTGACTTTAATATCAGATGTTAACAGATGACTTGCACTGAATAGATAGACTGAGTTCTGTGACCGACTGGTTAATTGTATATCGTTTGTCAAGTACCACAATATTGTTGTAACCCTTCCAGGAACGATGAGCAATGTGCTCCTATTTATTACAACATAAACAAACGTTTACTCCGGTTGCAAAGTTAGAACTAGGCTTAGAGAATTATATCGAAATTCAACGATAACAACCAATAATGTCAGTTTTCTTGCATGCGTGATAAATCTTATCGACCACGTGTCTGCTCAATTACCATGTAGTAGCCCCAATTATCAGGAAGTGGGATCTATGAGGTGTTAAACGTCAACCTTCAACAGCGGCGTCAGTTTAAATGTTTTAGCTTCTGTCCAATTACACCATTTACTTCCGATTTTCTGTCATGAATTGCATAACATAACATAACATAACATAACATAACATAACATTTATTAGCATAAAACACCATGTAAGGCAGTATGCACACAATAACAATATTAAATAAATACAACAACAAGTAATATACAACAAGTGATGTAGTTATTTCATTGAATATATAATTAGTTATTTAGTAGTTCATATACAATATAATATATATATATAAGTGCCTCTTAATACTTTAAAATGAAAACTACCTTATATACATTTATATACATGTATAGGATGCAACCATGCAGTTTGGTTGAATATTAGTCTACATATAGTTGCTACTGCTGGGATCTTCGATCAAAACATTTTCTAATCAAGTTGCATATTTTATAACAAGAATCTGGTTTTTCATTGCATGACCGTCCAATTCTCTAATACCACGAATGTCGCTAATGACGTGGGAACCGTCCTTGGTTCCACCTTTCTTAATCCAGTCCCGCTTTACTTTACAATGGACATATCGCCTGTGACATTGACTTGTTTTCTTCCTATTTGTTTCAGCCATACACGAGCTTATCCGACCTGTTGTATTTCTTCATGGTCTTATCAATGTTTCTGAACTTGGTTATGATACAGAACAACACCCAACAGTCTTTTTTGACTACTGTTGCTTTTCTTGACTTTTCGAAAGCACAATCCGTGTATTCTTTGATGTACTGTTTAGAAGTGTCTTAGAGCAAGCGCTATGTAAATAACAACGACCGATCAAATGCCCCAAGAAAAAGAACGAAAAATGTCTAGAGTTTTGTAAACAAGACACCAACAACTATATTAATATCGGGTATAATGTGTTCGCGTTCTGACTTTAACCAGTATATACTACACGAGTTTCCCCAATTCAGTTGAAAGTATACATTGGCATGGTAAATTATTTAATTTTAGGTAATGTTCAGGAAATTTAAACAGACGATAGACAAGTAGAAGGATTCCTATTAATTGGTGGGAAAGGTTCAGATAATACGTTCAGCAAACGACCTATGGCCCAAAGGAACTACTCGTCAATTAGTGTCAGCGTATTGTGACTAATAATAACCATGTGAACGCAACCTAGTGAGTTCTCCAGTGACACATAGACGAACATACGTGATATTCGACGGATCCGTGTCGTGGCTCATCTTTTTTATTTATTTATGCAGATGTAAGTTCACGACAGAAGATGCAGTCTGGCATTCTCAACAATGTATGTCACGTAAGGAATTCGTCGAACGCTTGGTTGAAATTATGGACAGTATATTGTTATACAACGCACAGAGTTGTTAGTTTAATGGATAATTAGTAATTACTTTCGCATATTTATTACACACGTCTGAATGCCGCGGCTATATACCAGTTGCACCGACTGCTATTGGATAGATACGCTGATCTTGGCTAATTATGTCCCAATAATTGACCAACTCCGTTATAACATACGCATCGGAGATATGAGGTGTAATCTCTGGAAATTAAAAATAGTAATTGCTCTCATTGGTAAACGTTATGTAGATGGAACTATGTATGTCGAGCTATCTACAGTGCGCTAAGGTCGAGGTCTGTTGTTGTACTCACTGGCCATCAGACTCGCTCTTAAGACGATGCGATTGATATTCCCTGGATTCTGGTGAGACCATCTACTTCGGGTACCATAATATATTGGTGTTATTTAATGTTTATGTGTTACCAGATCTGCACACGATCCAAGTATATTCTAGCAACGAGATTTGGACATTCTTGCAAAGTATGAAATATGATCTTATATATAGACTGGTTTATGCAATAGCCTCGGTGGAATTAAATTTCAACGCAATAGATCATCCCCCTGATCTGAGGTATGGTCCGCAAAATAAAGAGGGTAAATACAAATACCAGAGATGATTTAAAAACGAGCAAATAGTGCCTTGTAAAACTTAAACGAACCGGTGTTTTATTTCTAGTCAACAGTAAAACATTTTCAATCACCACTGTAAAATATTGTTTCTCGCAATGACTGCATGGATAGCACTTATTACTTACAAACATGAATAATGAGCACCTTGATTGTATGCGCTAGCGATTTCCGAATATGTGATGTTAACCCACCCCATGAAATATAAATCATAGTATGCACTATTGTCTACACGCGTGGCTGCCTATAAACACATAACTTGTTTACTCATATACAATTATCCCGTTTATTCATATAATTGTGCTTGCGTATAGATAATTACGTTATATTTACATCACCATTATTCTATAATAAGCCTTTATACCTCTACGCACACACGCCATACATATAGTGTGAATACTGACACCTTTCTTCTCAATGCGTATTGTCATACGATGAGAGTGTTCAATACATTGAATTGAATTGATTCAATGACCAAACCTTAATTATGTAGAGTAGACTCTGTTAGAGATACATCGTCTTGCAATGGTCGAGTCCGGTGGCTGACCACATATATGGTGGCCATGGGACCAATAACATTAGGAGTCATTCGAATGTCAACATAGCTGGCATAACCCACGAGGAACAATATACATGTGCTTTTATAGCCTTCAATATATATAGATGTTCGGTGCTTGTTGTTTAACCGGTATGTTCAGTTTGATTGCATGATTTTCTGTAAGGCACAATAACAGTTACCATTATGATACATTCTCACCATACGTGAGGCTAAATCGTCTGCTAATTTCCATGATAGTCCGTTTTCATCGTGCTGGTAAAAGCATTGGCTAAACACAAATTTTGTTATGCCATTAGAACTTTTATCTTTGATAACTGAATGTGTAGTTAACACTTCAATTACGATCTCGCTCTGCTACCATCATACCCACCTGTATTCCAGTCTTGGGCCAGATTCGTATGAGTCCCGAAATAACAAAATCGACTAATTACCAGAACTGTTTTATTTGAGAAAGATTTAGTCACAGATTACAAGTTGACACACGTCTATCATATTTCATTGTTCCTCGGGACTTGTCCATTCACGGTTCACGCCCATTCTGTTCCAGAGTTCTAAATTTATCTAGGTTCCAGCTAAACGAAACAAATTATATACTGATGGCATGGGTCTATGTGGCACTAGCACTATGTATACCATCAGCATACCCGACTTTATACCGGCCTTGGTCGAGATTACTGTCAGTATCTTAAGGACACAATCGACAAGTTGTCAGATGTCCAACCCTTAGTGGTTTATCACCACATTTTCCCCCTTCATTTCTCATTCGAATGAAGAGTCCAAAATTGGTATGTAATAGTCAAATACTAGTAGTCAGCTAACACAGAACCAGACTTGTTTAGTTTTCCCAATTATCCATTGTGATACATGGGAGTATAGGTGGTTTTAACACTACTAGCATAATAATTTCAGACTTTTTCCCAGCTTTGGCCGCGATTCCCGTCAGTTTTGTAATGTAAGAATCGATTTACCAGGATTCTTTTAATTTGATCAATCCAACCTATCCGCCTATCTCCTCTGCATGTCAATTTACTTCTCATTCCAATACGCGTTTATGTTCCAGCTAAACAAAAGCACATTGTTTGCTTTCTTCATTATACTTGTTGATTAACATAGTGTCTGTGGCTCCAGCACAACCATCATTATACTCTATTTTATCCCGGCCTTGACCGAGGTTCACACCATACATTCTCATAATGGCACAATCGATCATACACGGCATGTCAATGACCCATCACAATAGTAATTAACAGAAATACGGTTAACTTACCGTGTAACATAGTAATTGTTACACAGACGTGTACCTTATTATTTATGGTCTGAGACTACGTTGTGACAAATTGATGGACCGATGATAATGGCGTGGTGGCGTGGTTTTGCGATAGCAACCACGTTTGTTCTGTGCATGCTTTGTTTCCAGGCATGTCGAGTCGGATTTATGTTAGGCCATGTTACCAACGTTTCAAGATCTGCCCCATATCCTTACAGCTGGAAGTTAGAAAGACTTGATGCCAATGATTAATTTATTTATAATACACGTGTACGCTGCACATTTGCTGGACAATACGCGCGTGCATGTATACAAGGAAAATAATTCATAAATAAAAAAAAAAAATGTGGTGTCTTGAGCAGATTATTAAAATCATTATTTAAATCCCTGTGAACAATTCACACTGATTAACGAATGCTAATTTCTCATTTTGACATATTATCTCCCTTATATATTAAACACTATAGGCATATTATAACACTCTGGCCCCCCGAGCGTTATAGTCTGGAAATGACAAATTCCAAATTTCAAGGCCTTCATATGCACGCAACAAATAAAACGTTACAACAGATAGTCACATCGCGTCCTCGTCCTGAATTATGCATTCTCATTGGACAGTGAGATGAATATTACTTATCTTGGATCAATATACAAACTGATCTCACAGCCCAATAATATGCCAATATCGAAGTCTTACAATATTTTTAAAGAAAGATGTCTAGTTGACTTTGAATGCAGATTGGTGAAATTAAATCGATTGAGTTCTCAGCTGTGATGAACTGATTTTGTTTTTTAGAGTGGAAACTTAACCTCAGCGCCACCTTAAAGGGGACATGCAACTGAATCCGGCCATTTATGTGACCATCTCCTTTTATACTCAACAGAATATATCCAACAATTGAATGAATTTCAGCCATAGATTAGTGCAAAAATACAATCGCATGCTCTATGAATGGTGCAAACAACATGGTAATTATACAGAAAATGAATTTATGACTCCAGTCATAAATTAACTTTCATTATAATTACCATGTTACTTGCATCATATAAGTAATCTATAGTATACCTGCTATCATAGAATTAAGCTATATTAATTATTATTTCATTCATGTCTAGCAGTGGAAATATCAATTGAAATATTTATGGTATTCATTAAAAAACCATAGGTATCCTCTATATATTATGCCTTCTGTCATAGAATTAACTTTCAATTAAGCTAAATTTTGCATGCTATCATAGAATTGGGCAATGTTATACCTGCTATCATGCAATTAAGCTATATTAGTTCCCAGTGCTAGTAGACTTAGGCGATCAATTCCACTATAAGAATACCATATCGACAAACTGACATGTCAGGAAATAATGATAGGTTCCGGGGTAAAAATAAAAACACCTGATTGGCAATACGGCTTATTGCAGTTCTATAGAGAAAATCTACGGGTCGGTAGAGTGGGTGTAACCTTTTAAGATGTTGATATGTGAATCAAATTACGGTCAGTATAACGGGTGTATATTGGTAAATTCAACACAAAATCAATAAGTTATAAGATAATAGATTGACAGTTAAAAGTAATTGTTGGACAGAGTAGTCTGTGACGTTCTGACTATGGTGATTAAATAGAGATTAATCGATTGGTTCCGAGAATTACGTTAAATAATTCACCAGAGGCGAGAGACGTCGGTAAGAAACGAGTGAGCGCTAGAGCACGAGTTTCTTACATAAACGTCTCTCGCCTCGAGTGAATTATTTAACGTATTTCTCGGAACTAATTGATTACTCTATTTATTACACTCCTACACCAGTTTGGTTCGCCAAATACGATTAAAATACCCAGAATTAATGCATGAAAGTCCCGATGTGGACTAAGATCAACCATCGAAAATTCCGTCTGGATCAGTAAGCGAAGTAACGTAAATGACGTCATGAGAAATGACATAATTCACTATTGACATTACCAATTTTAATTAACGACGCTTCCAATGGAAATCGCGCATAGGAGTGTAATAAAGATACATAATCCGAATTAACGGTCCTAAATTACTATTTCTTTGGCTTCGGGGTAAAACATATTTGATTCGATTCGAGGAACCCACCCATCAGAGCTCAGTGTTGTGAGAATGATATCGATTTTTGAAAGTTTTTATTTTTCACCACCTGGAATATTTTGCAGCCTGTCAATTATTCGACGAGCCGACTGACATACTCTCGATAACAAATTGCGTTGGACAAAATGTTGAACAAAATGTTGATATATATAACGTAAAATTGTTTACGAGAGTTGGCAGTGATTAGCATTATTAATCAGAAGATCCATCGCGCTGTCATTTCTACCGGTTGACAAGATTAGCGATGCCTGGTTCACCACACTCGAGAGTGTACTTGGCAGGCAAGGTAGATAAAGTGAGTTCCTGGGTGGTAGATAGTTTAATTACTCGTCATCATGATTGATATACAGAGAATAAGTGATAAAAAATTGGTTTCACAAATTTATAGTGTACGCATGACAGTGGTTATCTCATATATATTTTGAAGACCTCTGTCTGTATGTTTGTCTGTCTGTCTGTCTGTCATTAATACAAATCTACGATTCTCGACCGATCGGGACGAAACTTGGTACGTGTGTGTAGTTTGACCAGGCGGTGAACGTTGTCGTATTGGCGAGCCCGTGCGGCGCCCGCTTCGCGCATGCGCAGACGAGATCTCGGAAACGGATGGAGCTATCGACTTGAAATTTGGTATGTGAATGTATATGGCCCCGGATACGAATTTTATCGGGTCGCCGGGCCCGTGCGACGCCAGCTTCGCGCATGCGTTGCGCATGCGCAGACGAGATCTCGGAAACGGGTGGAGCTATCGACTTGAAATTTGGTATGTGAATGTATCTTGCCCCGGATACGAATTTTATCGGGTCGCCGAGCCCGTGCGACGCCAGCTTCGCGCATGCGCAGACCAGATATCGGAAACGGGTAGAGCTATCGACTTGAAATTTGGTTTTTGAATAGCCCGGACAACGTCGGGCTCATCGGCTAGTCTATTATATATTTTGAAAGATCTGTGTGTGTGAGGGTGTATCTGTCTGTGTGTAATCGATGGACTCGAAAATGGCCCAGCCGATTTCGATGAAACTTGGTATGTGGGGGTATTTTCGGGTCAGGAGTAACATAGGCATATTGATTTTCAGATCCGAGGTCAACTTTTCACGTGCCGAGGTCAAATCTGTTTTTACGCCGTTTTGCGCTAATATATTTCAGTTCGGTGCTCACAAATCGATTCGATATAGCGCGAATAATACATTGCCAGTCATATAATTTGCACGGTTAGAATCTGTGGCGCTTCATCTTTCCAATGATATATCACACGCCTGTATGCGTTTAAAGTTTCTACCTTAATTATCGGGAAGAACGCAGGACCATGCTTCGCTCATCGAAAATCATTGCGTAAATATATTACGCCATCAACATATCGTGACGTGTTCGCGTTTAACTCATAACCGGCCGATGTCGCGTTAACTCATCACCGGCCGAGGTATCCGCAAATGTTATTGGGCTATATATCTCGAAAACGGGTGGAGCTATCGACTTGAAATTTGGTATGTGAATGTATCTTGCCCCGGATACGAATTTTATCGGGTCGCCGAGCCCGTGCGACGCCAGCTTCGCGCATGCGCAGACCAGATCTCGAAAACGGGTGGAGCTATCGACTTGTAATTTGGTTTTTGAATAGCCCGGACGAAGTCGGGTCACCTTCTAGTCTATTATATATTTTTGAAAGATCTGTGTGTGTGTGTATCTGTGTGTGTGTAATCGATGGACTCGAAAATGGCCCAGCCGATTTCGATGAAACTTGGTATGTGGGGGTATTTTCGGGTCAGGAGTAACATAGGCCTATTGATTTTCAGATCCGAGGTCAACTTTTCACGTGCCGAGGTCAAATCTGTTTTTACGCCGTTTTGCGCTAATATATTTCAGTTCGGTGCTCACAAATCGATTCGATATAGCGCGAATAATAAATTGCCAGTCATATAATTTGCACGGTTAGAATCTGTGGCGCTTCATCTTTCCAATGATGCATCACACGCCTGTGTACGTTTAAAGTTTCTCCCTTAATTATCGGGAAGAACGCAGGACCATGCTTCGCTCATCGAAAATCATTGCGTAAATATATTACGCCATCAACATATCGTGGCGTGATCGCGTTAACTCTTAACCGGCCGATGTCGCGTTAACTCATCACCGGCCGAGGTATCCGCAAATGACATTGGGCTATATATCTCGGAAACGGGTGGAGCTATCGACTTGAAATTTGGTATGTGAATGTATCTTGCCCCGGATACGAATTTTATCGGGTCGCCGAGCCCGTGCGACGCCAGCTTCGCGCATGCGCAGACCAGATCTCGGAAACGGGTGGAGCAATCGACTTGAAATTTGGTTTTTGAATAGCCCGGACGAAGTCGGGTCACCTTCTAGTTTATATATATATATATATATATATATATATATATATATATATATATATATATATATATATATATATATATATATATATATATGTGTGTGTACATGTACAACATAGATGTAATATATTGGCAGTTTGAAAGTAATGCCGATGGATAATTGTTGCAATAATTGTTGTCATGTAATAACCCATGATTATGATTAATAAGGACCAGGAGAGTTATTGTGTTGATGACAGCGGGTATAGGATTGAGGAACAAGCACCGGGAGTGTCCGAATAATGGCCCAACTCTACGTATGAAAATAGACAAATTTCGCATTCGTTTCCCCTTTCCCGAATTGAAAAGTTGTCTGAGTTTGAGTACATTTGGGTGTTTATAAAAGTACGGTGCTATGTATACCTTTCTCGAAAATATTGCAAATCCTTGCATTTCAGAATGACGTGAAATTCGTCACCTATTTCGGTGTTGCATAGGGTACATTTTCTGAGTAGTCGGTGTTTGTCCAAGAACCTCTTTCAGTTGGGAGGTAGTGAGTTCTGGTCCGAAAACGAACTAAGGTCTTAACGTTGCGATTTTCAAGCCCGAATTAGGCTTCACGATCCTGTAAAAGGTGAATTTTTTTGACATAGATTACTTCCCTGCCACTGCTGTGTTATATTCGTCTTGTTGTGTCTGTAAGAGTTGAACTGATTAATGCTATATATGGATTGGTTTTTCCAGATGTTCCCCATACCAAGTTTGTTCATCAAACTATTTTCTATACTTGCAACCATGTGTTATTACATAAATTCTCCACATACATAGTGTACATGAGATGCATTTATATATTATCCATAACTAATAGCATAACAGTCATAAATGAAACCCAAACTTCCTTTCTTTCTCATAATCAAAAGGGGTAAAACATACAAAAACCGAATCCAATCAAACCAACTAGGAACGGCCTAAGTAGTCATTAAGACGATTATTCACACATCTACCACAACCTACCGAAAACAATAGATGTCTGCAAAACGGGACGAATCCACCAAAGCGTCTTTTAAAGAAATGTTGTTGTTGTTGGAATCTGATGATACGGGGATCATCGGATTCAATTGTGTACCTTTATAAGGTAATGTGAATGCATTGTAATAGTAGTTTGATTTAATATCCATGTAAACAGTATCCAATTGAGACGATTTTCTTCCACCTGCCATTATATTAACTAAATACGTCTCGGCTCAACCAGGCTGTCTTACACCATAGAATTAATCAGACGAAAAGCAAGGTTATTTGCGACAAATTGATTTGTGTCTCACAAAACTGTCCTTATCTCTGGTAATTGAAAAGGAAATTGCAGAAATTATTGTTTATTATTGTTTATTGACCTCCAAGTATGAAGAGCATATATACATATCAGTTACAGAAAATATGTGGCAACGAGACCATTGTAAGTGGACTATACACCAGCATCTATTTACAAGGAAGGACATTGTATACATACATTGGAAAGGTGTGTACATTGTACGAATAGCAAGGTAAAAACGAGTATATGATAAAACATTGTAGATGCGGGTGGCAAGGAGGCCAGATCATAGTTGAAAATTGTCCACATGAGAGGCATATTGCATCAAAAGTCATGTGAATGTCATCTTTTAACTTCCGGGGCGAATTAGTTGACAACCAACATACAGAAATGCAGCAGATGCGATGATGAGCTGCTCCCATGACTCAGTCGGGATATGACAACCAAGCTGGGTACTGCCAAGTAACAGCGCATTTAAATGGTCGTTTGGGAGAGCATCCAGGTAACTAAATAGTTGGATGTCGAAGCTATCGATAAGCATACACCAGTAATTATATCGGAGTCTGTACATGGTGGCAGATATGCACGAGTCAGTGATATGTCCAATTTCATTGTTATATGTGTGGCCACACAGCATGCATCGGGCATTGTTTTCGAACAACAATCTATTTAGAAGTCTAGCAAGATTTTTCAGTTCCAAACTCCTGTTAGGATGGGCAGCAAGAAGACGCCACACACTCCAGACTGCGAGAGGCTGGTTATGAATGAGGAGAAGATTAGAAGAGCGACCATTGGCACCCACTGCTGAAGTCCATGCATCACAATAGTTGGCTCTTATGGTCGACTTAACGAGTTGCTTCCAAATGATCTTCTTTGGGAAGGATCCAGAAGATAAGAATTCTTGAAGATAAGAAGACAGATTGTACACTTCTAGAACATCGATGATGTCTTTTACATAACCGGTGGTATTCACATTGAATAAATTGTGCATATAGAGGTTTTTCATGAAAATTCGTAAAGGAAAGTCTCGAGTCGCAGGCAAGTGGATAAGTTCGCCGAGGAAGAGAAGTTTTCTCAAATGTAGTTGGCGACTCATCGGTAAAACACCCAGGAGACTGAGTGAGAGGTTTGTGCTCGCCCTTGTTGGAAGATTCTGTATGTGCTTTATACATGTACGTAGACCCTTTTCAATTGTGCAGAGAGCGTTGTCATCTGTTGAATATAGGAGTTCAGCGCCATAAAGAGCCTTTGGAAGCACAACTGTGTGTAGGAGATTATTCATTGTGAGAGGGGTGCACATACTTAAGGATTTCCTACCAGCGATAGAGAAGTATGTTTTTCTCAACACTTCAGAAATATTTGTAGCACGGTTAACAGTGTTGCCGAATTTTCCTTGAGAAATTCCCAGATGGCGACAGTCGGTGCTTTCATCGATCGTGTCATTCCCAAGAACCCACGATCTTTGTTGGTTTGTGTGTTGTTGTTTCGTTTCGTTGTATACGACAACGGAACTCTTAGATTTTGAAAAACAGAAGCGCCATTTCTTGCTGTAGTTGAAGCAGATTTTCATCAAGTTGTCCAAACCAGCTTTTGTGAGGGAAACTATAGTAATATCATCTGCAGTTGTTGGTGAGGTAGTGTTGATATTGCCAATAGATGCACCTTGATCTGAAACTTCCAGAGTAGACAAGAGATCGTCAATGAATGTCAAGTAGAAAAAAGGCGATGTTACGGCCCCTTGTCTTGTTCCTTGACGAATTTCAAATGACTCTGACAAATCACCATTATGGAGCACACGGCTAGCGCAATTTGAGTACATGTTGCGGATTTTCCGAAGTATTTTCCCATTGAATCCGAGGTCGTTCAGTTTGTACAGGAGGCCCTCGTGCCAAACGCAGTCAAATGCCTTTGCAGAGTCAAGGTAGCAAACATAAGCTTTGGAGTGGTTGTCGCGTGCATAGTGTATAGCTTCTTGCACAATGAATGACGTCATAGTGCAGCTGACTCCCTTCTGGAATCCGAATTGCAGAGCATGTGGAAATTTATTAAGGGATGGACTTTTCAGAAATCTGTGTAAGATGACCGACTCGAATAGTTTATACAATGAGGAGAGAAGTGTGATTGCACGATAACTGTCTGGCTTAGTCCGCGGCTTCGGGTCGCCTTTGTGCACAGGAATAATGATACCAGATTTCATAACCGTGGGAATCCATTCCCGTGAAAGAATACCATTGAAGAGTTTACAAATCACTGACACCATGAGTTTAGAAGAAAATATCAGGTGCTCGTTAGCAATACCATCCGGACCCGATGATTTGTTTTTCTTCATGTTTTTTATTTGAGCATTGACATCTTCTGACATAATTTCATTGCAAAATACTGCCGAGTCATAATTTATGCAGGAGGGATCGAATTCCGACGAGAGGCTGTTGGTAATGAATTTGTTGAACTCGGGATCAGCGTGTACTGTGGGAGTGTATAAGTTCTCAAAATAGCATTTCCAGCCTGATAAGATCGCACTAGACTCTTTACACATACCATTTCCGAAATCCATACCACTCGTAACTGCATGGGAGTTAGTTTTAGACTTCGTCATTTTCCAGAAACGAGTGGGATTTTCGTTTGCTGCAGTTTCAACATCTAACAGGAATTTTTGCTCGTGATTGCGCACGGCTATCCTTAGAGCCCGCCGAAATCGACGTTTTGAGTCCTTGTAGTTCAGATAATCACTTGATTCCGTAGAATGTTTTTTCCCAGACAATAACCACTTTGAACGGTTTGCTTTCACATTTTGTTGTAGCGAAGATAGGTCAGAATTCCAGTAGGGCTTCGTGTGTGTCTGGAACTTTCGTTCACCAATAGCTGACAGGGCAGCCTCATGGAGTGAGGATACAACATCCGCGTAGAATTTATCAACGTCAGAATTGTCAACGATATGTCGCTTTAACATCTCGGAGCACGCCGTATTCAGGATTATACGGTAACCCTGAGTGTCATCACCTTTCCATTTATACACAGTGCGGATGTGTTTGCGGGTGGCTGTGGTTTGGTGGTCATACATGTCCACGGTAATGGCACATGTCACAGGCAGATGGTTTGACACATTCGATGGTACATCATCCAAGACGCGACATGACGATACCAAATGTACCATACATTCTGGTATGAAGATATGATCAATAGTGGTTGGACTGGCCACTGCAGCGAAAGGAAAGAATGTGAATCGTGGTCCCTTGCACGAAGGCGAACAAACAGTAGACCACATGCATGTGTCTTTGGAGAATGTATTCATAACCATAGAACGGAACGAGTGACGCGTGGGGAGATTTTCACCTCTGGCATCTCCTAGGTGTACGTTGAAATCACCCATTAAAATAACAGAACTTTCTTGTGATAGCATGGAATAAATGTCCAACAGAGATGCTAAACACTTCTGAAATTCGTCATCTCCATGGTTTGTGTTTGGCATATATACTTGAATGAATGCCAGTGACATGCTGGGGGAAACGTTGAAGTTGATGCCTGCGCACCATTCGTGTGGTAGATCGATCACTGTACATCTGTTGAGCAAGTCTTTTCGTATCATTATGGCTACTCCGTCTCTTGTGAACGTGGCGTTAATTTTAGTTTTGATTGTTCGCCCCGGCTTTACCACGGCGGAATAAGAATGATGTAGTGTTTCAAGTGAAATAACATTTTGTTCACTAAGCCAATGCTCCGATATTCCGACGAAGCTGTATTTTAATGTTTTCAGAATATCACAAATGTATAGCTGGGATGACATGAAGCCTGTGGCATTCCACGTCAATATATTAAGCTTATTTGGCTGTATCTCCATGATAGTCACGCTGAGGTGGATCAGAACGCCATGGTCTGGCAATGATGCCTTTGGGCCAGAAATCTTCTTGGTACAGCAATTTTATATCATCTGCGTATAAATTAACTCGGGCTGATTGTGTGCCATTCCTTGTACTGGCCATGAGTCGAACGAATGTGGGCAATATGCCTCTATTTTCGAAGAATGTCCAAAGATCGCGTTCTTTGGCAGTTGTAGCAATCCTTCCTATAAAGATTTTACGGGTTCTCCGACCTCTTTTAGGTAACACGCCTTTAAAGCCGCATGTATCGTCGTGACGATATTCTTCATCGTGGTAATCGCGTGGTGGGACATCATGGAATATGTGCGTCGATTCGGTTTCTGATGCTGAAGTTTGTTGGTGGTATGAATTGAATACTTGCATTTTCGAGTTGTTGTCATATTTATTACGAACTGACGAGTTGTGGGCCATTCTCATGTCGTCGCGCGTGCGGTCTGTGTTGGACGTTCGTTGTCTCTCCTCATTCTGCTCGGTTGTTGAAATGACAGGAATGCTATTTAAACTTTCGTTATAGTTTGAAGTAGAGTGCGAGGAATGTTGTCCCGATGCGACATTGTCAGATTGCGCTTTCGAAGAGGCAATCGAATTGCCAACACCTGCGGTATTCGCCAGCATATTACTGAATGTTGGAGATCTTGACTGAGTGTCAGCTTGATTCGTGGTAGTAAAGTCAGTAGATTTTTTGGTCTTGACAAGAATTTCCCTCATTAGGGAGCTGGTATCCTTTGACCAATTTATAGGAGATAAGTGGTCGAGTGGATCGACCGACGGTTCGGGCAGGATTTTAGGGCTAACATCACTGTTATTCACTACACTGTCAATAATTATATCATTGGAATTTGTAGCAAGAGCACCCGGTGTCCTAGGTTGGTTTTGTGTTCCAGAGTTTGTACTGCTGTTTGCCTGAGGATCTCCTATTGACAAATTATGATGTGACATGTCGGTAGCTTTCCACAGCAAATCGATTGGTTGAGTGGGATCAGTTTGCATGCAAGACTGTACCACTGCTCCCAGTTTATTGTACTTCACAACAGTATCTTGGGCCAAAAGCTCAAACATTGTAGACAACTGTCTCTCTACACCGTCAACATGCTGCTTAATAGTTCCAACCGTCGATGAGCATTTGCTTGTGAGAGAAGATAGTCTTCGATCTAACGACTCGTGTTTGACGAAAGACTTCGACATGTCGGGACACTTTGGAGTTCACAGATTTGATAAAATTATGATAGTCGTCCTGTGATGAGCCGACGTTGCTGTCTAACATCTTAACGCGATGCTTTAGATTGTCGATACCCATGCACTTATCATCTCGCAGACGATCCAGTCCGAGACTGATTGAAGCTACATTGCCAATGGTGCTACCAATAGACGTTGAGTTAGAATTGCACTTCAGTTTGACATCACAAACAATTGTCTCCAAGAGAGTTAGTTTCTCCATAATGTCTGACTGGTTTTTTGTCAGTGTGTTTATAGAGCTATTCACTGATGACAAGTCGTCTGACCATTTTTGTTCACGTTCCAATTGGTTCTTTTTTGTAAGAGTCAAATCGGTCAGAGTTTCAGTGAGTTTATCTTGTATACAGATCGTATTACATTTGCACGGCTCCGAAGACTCTCTTTTGTTGGGCTCATTACCAGGTTGTATTGTGCTACTGTTCACAGATAGTGTTTTCGTAACGACATCGCGTATAACACTGAAATTGTCACCCCGAATAAACTGCACTATGTTGTAAATATCGTTAGCGTATTTTTCGCGGTTTGGCTTTCCAGAATCTCGTTGGAATCGTTGCTTCAGTTTGCACTGTTGAAGTTCCTCGCTGTTATGTCTAGCTTCCGTAAATACGGAATGTCTCAACGCGTTGAGACCGGTTTCGTCTGGAATAACATGCAACAGTTCATTGATAAATTTGTCTTTTGGGAGGTTCAGAAGACTTCGAAGAGGTGGCGATTCTGTTGCTTCAGATTTGTCGATCGTATGCACAATGGGGCTTGAAATGCATGATTGTGCATTTAACATTGGAGGCAGGCAAGCGTTGAGTGAGGAAGAGTTTTGCTTTGCAACAAGTTCCTCATTTCGCATCTCTCCAATTTGTTGGAGTTCGTATACATCATGCTCCGCCATATTTAGCTGCAAATGTTCGAAATCATCGAGACCATTTAATATTTGGTCAGATTGGATAAGAACACCCTCCATTACAGTCACGCGAAGTAAGTGTTGCGATAGACGATGTTGAAACAGACCGAGCTGACGAAGTTCATACACATGTAATCGTGCACCAATAAAGGTTACCACAATACATTGCCAGTCATATAATTTGCACGGTTAGAATCTGTGGCGCTTCATCTTTCCAATGATATATCACACGCCTGTATGCGTTTAAAGTTTCTACCTTAATTATCGGGAAGAACGCAGGACCATGCTTCGCTCATCGAAAATCATTGCGTAAATATATTACGCCATCAACATATCGTGACGTGTTCGCGTTTAACTCATAACCGGCCGATGTCGCGTTAACTCATCACCGGCCGAGGTATCCGCAAATGTTATTGGGCTATATATCTCGAAAACGGGTGGAGCTATCGACTTGAAATTTGGTATGTGAATGTATCTTGCCCCGGATACGAATTTTATCGGGTCGCCGAGCCCGTGCGACGCCAGCTTCGCGCATGCGCAGACCAGATCTCGAAAACGGGTGGAGCTATCGACTTGTAATTTGGTTTTTGAATAGCCCGGACGAAGTCGGGTCACCTTCTAGTCTATTATATATTTTTGAAAGATCTGTGTGTGTGTGTATCTGTGTGTGTGTAATCGATGGACTCGAAAATGGCCCAGCCGATTTCGATGAAACTTGGTATGTGGGGGTATTTTCGGGTCAGGAGTAACATAGGCCTATTGATTTTCAGATCCGAGGTCAACTTTTCACGTGCCGAGGTCAAATCTGTTTTTACGCCGTTTTGCGCTAATATATTTCAGTTCGGTGCTCACAAATCGATTCGATATAGCGCGAATAATAAATTGCCAGTCATATAATTTGCACGGTTAGAATCTGTGGCGCTTCATCTTTCCAATGATGCATCACACGCCTGTGTACGTTTAAAGTTTCTACCTTAATTATCGGGAAGAACGCAGGACCATGCTTCGCTCATCGAAAATCATTGCGTAAATATATTACGCCATCAACATATCGTGGCGTGATCGCGTTAACTCTTAACCGGCCGATGTCGCGTTAACTCATCACCGGCCGAGGTATCCGCAAATGACATTGGGCTATATATCTCGGAAACGGGTGGAGCTATCGACTTGAAATTTGGTATGTGAATGTATCTTGCCCCGGATACGAATTTTATCGGGTCGCCGAGCCCGTGCGACGCCAGCTTCGCGCATGCGCAGACCAGATCTCGGAAACGGGTGGAGCAATCGACTTGAAATTTGGTTTTTGAATAGCCCGGACGAAGTCGGGTCACCTTCTAGTTTATATATATGTATATATATATATATATATATATATATATATATATATATGTTCGCGGAAGCCACATTAGGGAGACATTTGTGTGTAAATAACCCACATTAGGGCGACTTTTACATTAGGGCGACTTTTTGTGTGTCCCCCTAATGTTTAGCGTGTTTTTTAAGTGAATTTAACATGCAAATTTATATCTTTTTCCTGTCATGTGTGATCTCTGTGACACTATTATTCACCAACTGTCGATAGTTTTTGCGCGGAATGAATATTTTAATAGATATATGCAATTAAATTATCGGTAGTGTATATCTGACAGTGTTACAGACCGACATTAGGGGGACCTGGTTTTATTGTGATAAATACTGTTAATTTGGGAATATGTTTGCATGACGAAGACTGATTATGGGTTATATCTTATAATTAAAACCGCTTACTCAATATCAACTTTTAAAATTCAAAATCCTGAGATATATTTCGATTTACGTATTTTGCGGTGATATTTTCTACGACACAGGAGATATAGAATTACATCTGAATAAACCATGCATTAAGTAGACAACCACATTGGTCAGTTACTAATGAGTAATTTGGCCCGGAAAATATTATTAGATAGGTCCCATTGACATTAGATGTCCTAAAGGGGCAATAACAACGCATTTAACTAACTAATTGATTATAGACCAAAAATGGTTGCAATCTGGTCGGTGTAAGTTTAAACACGGAGATGACCCATATAGTGTGGTATAGATGCCGTTGACCTCAGACGCCTTTAAGGGTCAAATTTGAGCAATAAAGAGCGTTCTTTATAAGTTTAAAGTATTTGTAGGAAAATTGGTACAAATGAACCACCAACTTGATGAATGTCACGCGATAGGCATCTTCGACCCAAGATGACTTACATGGGTATATAATCAATAAAGAGCGTTTATCATCATTCCAGAAGATATGTGAGAAAATTGGTGACAAAAGTCGAATGACGCAGGGCATGTCAAGGGAATGGGTTTGTTGACCTCAAATTATTTAAAGATGCACTAATAATAAGAAATTAAAAGATAAATGTAACTTTATCCGGATGCCGCTGATCTCAGACGATTTTAATGGACAAATGTGAGCAATAAAGAGCGTTAGTTATAGGCTCAAAGTATATGTAGGGAAACTGGTACAGATGAATCACCCGACCATGTGGTTGTCACGCGATAGGCGTCTTTGACCTCAGATGACTTACATGGTCATATAATCAATAAAGAGCGTTTATTTTCATTCCTGAAGATGAGTGGGGGAAATTTGTGACAAAACTGGAATGACGCAGGGCGTGTCAAAGGATTGGGTGTGTTGACCTCACACGATTTAAAGATGCACTAATAATTAGCAATTAAAAGAAAAAAATTAACTCTATCCGGATGACGTTGATCTCAGACGACTTTAGTGGGCAAATGCGAGCAATGAAGGCATTCGCTATAGGCTCAAAGTATATGAAGAAAAATTGGTACAGATGAATCACCCGACCAGGTGATTTCACGTGATAGGCGTCTTTGACCTCAGATGATTTCATTGATATACAATCATTAAAGAGCGTTTATTATTATTTCATGGAGATATGTGGAGAAATTGATGCAAAAAAGTGACATGACGCAGGGAATGTCACGGGATTGGTTTTGTTTACCTATAATGGTTTTGAAGAGGCACTAATAATCAGCAATTAAGAGATAGTTTAACTTTGGCTTCGAACAGCTGGGTTCTGTTAAATTACAAGAACCGGGGAGGGCTAAATTTGCATTCGTTATGGTGATTGATACATGACGGTACACATGCGTGGTGGGCTACATACTGTGAGCGTATCCATCAAATCAGTCATGAATGGGGTCGACCGATGACACGTCATAGACGGTTACGCATTCCAAAAAACGCTTAGCCTACATTTCGGCTAGATTAGTTAAAACTTCAATGACTGTTCACTATAGCAAGTCAACATGATTGGGAGAGGGGTATTGTTAGAATGGATGCGCCACGGTATATTCTAGAAGTCAAGATGTGTCAACCACAGTATACAAGGCCCGTGGTGTTTTCAAAACCACGCGTGGCCAACATTTTAACACGGAAAAAACACGGAAAAATCGCACGTGGTCTTAGCGTCAATGAATACAGAATTGTCAGATAAAATCTTTTATAATAAAAAACAATTTCATATATTGAATTATATATATATATCATATTTGTTTATCTGTGTCTATGGCCTTTATATCCATGTCATGTTTTGTTGTCGCATTTTATTTTAGTTGGCATTACTATTTTCTTGTGTTTGTTCATATTACATGTACGCAAATGGTTTCGGTAGTTTGTGCGGCGATATCGTGTTCTAACAAATGGGTGAAAAATTGGATATAACATTACAAAAATTCATAAGTTAAAGACATATTATGCACTTGTTCGGACGCGTGAAACTGATTAGTTAGTATGCATGCGCTATGCCATGAGGGGATGTATGAATTCTACTAACATTGCCGAAAATCTCAAACAAATCGACCGTACCACTTCATAGAAAACATCGTCTGAACTACTATATTATACGCTCAATTGTAAATATTTACTTCCCGATTCGGGACGCAACTATCGGCGGTAAATTAACACAAATGATTTCGCCATCGGGGGGTCACTGTATTTAATGTATATATATAAGAATTACGGTGTGTTCTGTCAATTTGGATATAATATTTGTAAAAATAACTACTTTCAGCAAGATATTCTCCATTTCTATTTCATCACCCTACCGGAGTGTTTCAGATCACTTTAAAATATCGAATTTAATGTCCAAAACGTAACTAAAGTTTTAAATTTAAATTAATTTGTTTTGAAAACTGGGATCAAAATTTATATAAATAAAATTTAGTTTTTCCAAATTTAATTTAAAATGCTCATTTTCAACAATTAATAAAATTTTCAAGAATTGTTAGTATCAAAGTAATTTCATATATATGCACATATGCATATTTTATAGCACACACAATATAACATATTTTTATGAGTAATCGCGGTATATTGGTATCTTTACTTTCTTTGGGCCAATTTTTACAATCGACGGGTTGAATTTCGATAAAATTTCCGTTAAATAAAATGATGCTGCCAATCGCACAAAGGAATCACCACGAGAATACCACGCAGCCAAGAACGATTATCGACGATTAACACGCATTAAGTAAAGTAATTGCCATGAAAATATAGCAGATAGACTGGGATCGACTACAGAATGGTAACTGTAGCAGTCGTGGCCAGTCCCAAATATGTAAGTAGAATGACTGCTATCTTCTGAGAAGAACCCATCGTACATGTATATCCCTGGAATTTTCTTCCTAATGTATGGACAAATTAATGCCATATCCGGTATCGGTATCTCTTTGATTTCACCTCATCACGCAAGAGGTAATAAATCAGCCAGTGCACAGATGCCACGAACTTGTCGATGCGGCCTCGTTTGTTGTAACTCGATATAAGGTTATCAATTAGCCTGATAGAAATTTATCCTGTGTGTGTTCCAATATTGATGTCCAGCTTTATATGTATGAATAGTTTCGTAAATTCCAATCTAAAATGCAATTGTACTTGAATTGTGCCAATAGAGACCGATGGTGCTTGTATTTAAACAATTATTGTGTAGTTTTGTGTACGGAAGTACACCAGAGCCGGTTGTAAGATTATATATATGATTGTACTGATTTGTGTAACCAGTCAGATTTGGCTCCCATTAATCCCAAGTGTCAGAAGCTGTTAATGAATAAAATTATCTTGGAATTCAGTTTAGTAATACTGGTAAATTCATACATGGTTCACAGCATGAGACGTTTCCGTTGCGCGCGAAGCCACCTCGCGCGATTTAAATGGGACGGACTGGCCTCATTTCGGTTTAGGGAAGAGTTTAACACACCAGATGGTCTGGGCAATTTGCGAAAAATACTTGAAGATTAAGAAAGCTCTTCAAAAGTGCGGGTCCGTGAAGTTGGATCGAAGTTCGAAATTCGGTGGAGATTCGCGTGAAGTTAGATTGAAGTTCGAAGTTCGAAATTCGGTGGAGATTCGACCTCCACTTTTGTTTGCCTCAAATGCATTGTTGTGTTCCAATTCGTGTTCCCCTGTTCGAATTTTGGGTCAAAAGTTATTTTTTTCACTTTTTCTGAGATACTGCTGGACTTGGAAAATTTAGCCACGGCGCTGGACTTAGAAAATTTCGCCTTCAATATCAAGGCGCCGAAGGGAAGTGGCATTGTTTATGGCTGGATTGAGCTGAAATTTGGTATGTTTGATACTTTCCATAAGAGAATCAAGCAAACTAACGCTCAGCTTCGAGAAATTACTCGATCTATAGGTTTGAATTTCAATCTGGGCGAATTTCGATCTGGATTGAAGTTCGAAATTCAGATTGAAATTCGACCCCCACTTTTGTTTGCCTTAAATGCATTGTTGTGTTCCAATTCGTGCTCCCCTGCTCGAATTTTGGGTCAAAAGAGATTTTTTTTTACTTTTTCTGAGATACTGCTGGACTCAGGGGGGGGGGGGGGGGTCGGAAAAAATTTCCAGGCACGTATGATCATTTTAATTTTTTCCGGCCTCGGGGGACCCACCCACCCAATTTCTTCCGTTTCCGGCCTTTTTTTCCAGGCAATTTTGGACACCCACCCTTTTTTTTCCGTTTCAGGAATTTTTTTCCGGTCAGTTTTGGATACCCACCCCCCTAAATTTGAGAAAATTATCAACTGAGCAACCAAATAGCTGATTATCCTGCATTATCATAATTTATTGCGCGATATTTGAATAGAACAGTGCATAATGAGATAACGATACTATTCGAATTTATCATATAAATGTCATTAATCAAGAAATGTGTCAACATAATCACATTTCTAGGGATATATAGGCAGAGTGCCAAAGTTTTTATTAACATTCATTTTCATAATATATAGTCACATGATCTAGTCACATAATCACATTTGAGTATTCTACAGAATACATGGTACCGGTACAACAAATTTCAGATTATTTGATATTTTGATATTTGCTATGTGATATACAGTAATGCCCTAATTAATTGACTCCATAACCACAGCAAAATAATGGGTAATTTTTCAGGATTTAGTTGGAAATATGGCTTGCTGTCATTCATCGGAAAGCTCTCCCCTGAAAAAATTACCCATTATTCTGCTGTAGTTATGGAGTCGTTTAATTAGTTCATTACTGTATTGCTGGAACCAAATTGTTTATCAAAACATGTGGAAATAAAACTGTTCATCCCAGTTTATCCCAGTTTGAAGAATAATGCTAATACCAAACACAACCATGATATACCCGCGTGACTCTTCTTGGTGCATCTCAGAAACCAGAACTGAGGAAACATGTTATAGCGTGTAATGGCAGGCTGGTAGCCACTGCTTGAAGTAATAGGCTTCGTAATAATTGGGAATAATATGGATGGATAGCCCAATCTCACTTCTTTTTTGCTCACGATATCAGTGACGATAAAATCTGTGTTACTGTGATCAACATTACAAGCTGATCCACATTAACTTGGAAAACAATTTGAAATTGTTCAAGCTGGCCCGGCTGGCCTTCAATTTATTTGTTAAGATTTTATGTTTTATGTTGTCAAAAGTCTATTTTATTCCATTATTTATTATATCTTTATTTCCATGTCTCATATGGTCAAATGTGCTTTCATTTTATTGCTTATTTTCAGCTGAGTTCTGCATAGTTATTCTTATTTTGTTGTATCAGTAGATGGAATCCTGATTAAATTAAATTTTCCAATAGCGCAGTTTCTAGTTCTATCAAGTTGAATTTGGGTTATTGTTGGCCATTGTGCAACTGATCCAACTACTGATAACCTCTATATATAGTATAGCATTACTATTAACTATATATGACCTGTTTCTGTTCAAAACACATCAAAATAAGACTCAATAGCAGGAATGGAAAACAAATTTGGCACATGGAAAAAACAGCTTTTTGGACCCGAGAGACATACACCCACCCACCCCATCATACGTGCCTGGAATTTTTTTCCGACCCCCCCCCCCCTGCTGGACTTGGAAAATTTAGCCACGGCGCTGGACTTAGAAAATTTCGCCTTCAATATTAAGGTGCCGAAGGGAAGTGGCATGTTTATGGCTGGATTGAGCTGAAATTTGGTATGTTTGATACTTTCCATAAGAGAATCAAGCAAACTAACGCTCAGCTTCGAGAAATTACTCGATCTATAGGTTTGAATTTCAATCTGAATTTCAATCTGGGCGAATTTCGATCTGGATTGAAGTTAGAAATTCAGATTGAAATTCGACCCCCACTTTTTTTTGTGATTTTTTTCACTTTTTCTGAGATACTGCTGGAATTGGAAAATTTAGCCACGACGCTGGACGTAGAAAATTTGGCCTTCAATATTAAGGTGCCGAAGGGAAGTGGCATTGTTTATGGCTGGATTGAGCTGAAATTTGGCATGTTTGATACTTTCCATAAGAGAATCAAGCAAACTAACGCTCAGCTTCGAGAAATTACTCGATCTATAGGTTTGAATTTCAATCTGAATTTCGAACTTCAATCCAGATCGAAATTCGCCCAGATTAAAATTCAGATTGAAATTCAAACCTATAGATCGAGTAATTTCTCGAAGCTGAGCGTTAGTCCAGCGCCGTGGCTAAATTTTCCAAGTCCAGCAGTATCTCAGAAAAAGTGAAAAAAATCACTTTGGACCCAAAATTCGAGCAGGGGAACACGAATTGGAACACAACAATGCACTTAAGGCAAACAAAAGTGGGGGTCGAATTTCAATCTGAATTTCGAACTTCAATCCAGATCGAAATTCGCCCAGATTGAAATTCAAACCTATAGATCGCGTAATTTCTCGAAGCTGAGCGTTAGTTTGCTTGATTCTCTTATGGAAAGTATCAAACATACCAAATTTCAGCTCAATCCAGCCATAAATAATGCCACTTCCCTTCGGCACCTTAATATTGAAGGCGAAATTTTCTAAGTCCAGCGCCGTGGCTAAATTTTCCAAGTCCAGCAGTATCTCAGAAAAAGTGAAAAAAAATCACTTTTGACCCAAAATTCGAGCAGGGGAGCACGAATTGGAACACAACAATGCATTTGAGGCAAACAAAAGTGGGGGTCGAATCTCTACCGAATTTCGAACTTCGAACTTCGATCCAACTTCACGGACCCCAAAAGTGCTCGTAACCAAGATCAATGCTACGATGCGTATTATTGCTGCTAGGTCCCTCAAGCGACAACCTAATGAAATTACATGTGGTATATTTGGTTGGGCCGCAAATGAAACCGACGTGTGCCGCCACATGTGTTGTTTATCCAGCTTAATTGGTTAATCGTAATTTTGTCATTAAATGAACCTGTCAGCACCATATAACACCAATAAAGACCCCGTTAATCTCGAGATTTGAACGGTAACTCCCAGCTGTAAATCCAAAAAAAGATCTCGCGCACCCTCCCGGACCCTCCCCCAATTGAAATTGATTACATTCAAACCATTGCATATTCCATTATAAATCATGATGTTACTACATGCGATCTTAGCTCATTCATATTCATGGCACATATAGTGTGAAATTCTCACCCAGAGTTACGTAGAACCACAGATAGGATGAAAGAATTTGAGCGTATTTCAGAAACATGTAATGTTTTAAATGTAAACAGTGTGTGTATGCTATCCATATAATTTTATGGAATAAAATTTTACTCAGTGCCATCTGGCCTGGCATCTCGGTGTGGAATAAAACTTGTTTCTATGCATGAAATTTGGAATGGTGCACTTTGTTTTATATAAGAAATGAACGGCGGTTTCAATGTGGTCATGGGATTTTGACCGCGAGAAAAATTCAGCAAACTGCATAAACCCCAAAGGGGTTTATGCGGAGTTTGCTGATTTTTTATCGCAGTCAAAACCCATGACCACGTTGAGTCCGCCGTTTATTATTCATATTTATATACTTACGCTCTTTAAAACACTTCTCCAAATATGTCCGTTATTAAGTCAAAAACACTTTTTTCAAATATGTCCGTTATTTCGTTTATAAAAATAATTTCCTATTTCTATATTTTGCTCTATATTTCGCCCTATTTCGCTATTTCGCTGTATTTTCCTATTTCGATTTTTCGTGCTATTTCGCTGTATTTTCATTTTTCGTGCTATTTCGCTGTATTTTCATATTTCGATAATTCGCTATATTTGACATATTATGGAATTATATGATAACCAACATTCTGATAGTCAAACGAACATCTTGTGCCACCCGTGCTCGCGATCAGATGCCACAAGCCATCCAATCGTGAACCTCGATTACATATTGTTTGCTATCAAATCTTTGGCGTATTGGCTGACTAGATACTCAAGCAGTCGGTAATGTCCGACAATCCCCGGTGATTTCCGGGAACAATGTGTTCATAAACCTATGAACGACATTGAACGTGACGTTACGTTCATAGATTTATGAACGCATTGAATAAGGGGGCGTGTCTACCGTAACGCTATGGGGAAATCGGAAGAGATATCAGGTGTATGTAAATATATAAATATAACAGTTATACGTCCTGTGATCTAGTCAGGGTTATCAGGCCTCATAAATGTTAACAATCAGATTGCATAATATGCTTTGGTTGTATTCTGTTTAGGTATAACATTTATAATTCGCAATCAAAATCACAAGGTCAGCAGTATTTCTTACCAAAGGAGGTGTACACACATAACGGGTGGACTTCGCCATATGCAAGAATATGGTTTGGGACCCGTTCACACGTACACATGGCCTAAAGGGCGTGGTCGCAATTTGGTTGGACCAACAGTGTGGTGGTCTGTCTTGTGGTTTAACCGTTGTCGATTATAAAATCCCTTTATCTGGCCTAATTGGGACATGTGGTGTGTAATCGTACAGTCATATTTGAGCTAATGCGATTACCAATACATTTTTTTTGCAAAATCGATCACATGATTGTTGTGGGAAGCTCATTGAAAATTTACAACTTGTTTTAATTGAAGTGTTCATATCTTCTAAAATTGCAATATACGACAAAATGATGCGTCAACATTTCACGTTCCGCGTCATTTAGAGTAATTTGCTACCTCTGACCTTTTCACTCGAAACATAATTGTTTGGAACCCGTTCACATGGCCAGATGACTTGGAGGTCGTAGTCGCAATTTTGTCTGTCTGAAGTTAAAGCTGATTTCACAGACCTGCGGCTGACACATGCGTGCAGTGTCTGCGGCTATCGGTTTATGCGCAGTGCCAGTGGTCAGCCACAAACCCGATAGCGTTGGCCTTGTGCGTGGGCCGCAGGTCTGTGAAAGCAGCTTCAACTGTTCACGAATATAAAATCCCATTAGCTGGCATAATTAGACACGTGCTATGTAAACATGCATTCCTGTTTTCGCTACTAATACGATTTTTTTTAAAGATCGCGATCGCCATTTAATAGGTGAAAGGTCATCGATGACATGGTTGTTTTTGGTTATTTTTTATAATAGGCGACCAAATTATGCGTCAACTTTCCAAATTCTAAATCGTTTAAAGATAGTCATGGGTGATCTCTTATCTTTTCAAAATGACATTCCGACTTTGATAAAAGGCTTATATACCAGTATGTTACTATGTGTGTGTGCTTAGTATTTTCATCGTTTTATTTTTTAAATCAGATACATATAAATGTAGAATGATAAAAAACTAACAAGTTACATGGATATTGTGCGCTCGCATTTTATTTGTAGAAACCGTGATGACGAAACACACAGTATGCATGATTTGATTTGGAACAGTAAACACGGCAATAAAAAATACTCAACGCGGAAGTGAAACGTTTGCTAAATCTGTTGTACGCGCATCACAATTTCACCAGTTTATTTCGCAATAGGTAATTCGTTACGTCACAGAGTCCCAATATAACGTGGCATTGTACACTCGGGAGTCCAATATGACATTTGGGAGTACAATATGACTTTTCCCCCCGTACTATAACGTGGCGAGTTAATATAATAAATGATAACTGATAGGTAAAAAAACTGTGATTAGGTAGACACGTACACGCTGGTTATATATGTCTCCCCAATAACTGTTTTCAACGCATTGCATATACACGTTAGGTTATTGTCCCTAATGATGACAACTCAAAGACTTATATTTGACTTTGTATGCCACCCAATTTGTTATTGTATAGGTATAAATACGTGTCCATAGAAGCCACATAGTGGACACTGTGGGAATATTAACTTTCTCAAATTAACTGATATGTAATAAACCATGATTAGGGAGACACGTACATGCTGGTTATATGTGTCTCCCTATTGACGGATTACAACGCATTGCATATGCATGTTAGGTTATTGTCCTTAAAGATTACAACTCAAAAGTGTTATATTTGTTTTGTATGCCACTCATTTGTTACTGTATTGATATACATACGTGTCTATAGAAGCCACTATATGGGTATTGTGGGAATATTAACTTTCTCAGATTAACTTATACGTAATAAACCGTTATTAAGGAGACAAAGATAACCAACATGCATGTATGTTTCTGCAACGTATTGTATATGTACACGTTATGTTATTATCCCCAATGATTGCGACTCAAAAGAGTAATATTTGGCTCTTTTTTGCCACCAACTTATTTATTGTATATATATAAATACGTGTCCATATATATATAGAAGCCACACGCGGGTATTGTGGGAATATTAACTTTCTCAAGTTAACTGATAGGTGATAAACCGTGATTATGGAGACACGTACGTGCTCGTTATATATGTCTCCCTAATAACTGGTTTCAACGCATTGCATATACAGGTTAGGCTATTGCCCCTAATGAGTACTACTCAAAAGAGTTATATTTGACTTTGTATGCCACCCATTTTTCACTGTATAGGTATTCATACGTGTCAATATAAGCCACATAACTCGTTAGCTCTTCATACTTGGAGGTCAATAAACAATAATTATATAACACATTCATTGCGAATGGTTTAATACACCTTCTGATATTGTTGTTGGCACCAATAAAATTATTCTGACTGGTGTCCATGCTATATATATGCAAAGAAATTCATTAATTGTTTAAGAAAGAATATGTTCATTACAACCAGTTCCACGAACCCACGCAAGACAAAGTTGCATGAAAAGAATCAGGTTCACAAACACTCATGACTTACTGGGTTACTTTATTGTAGCACGATTGTGGGCTACCTGTATTTTATTATAAAAGTAATATATAAATAAAATCACATAGCTAATTTTCAGTTCAAAACAACTAAACAGAGCTTGTATATTCAAACTCGATATACTGTATTTCAATATTGCAAATAGCAACTGACTGCTTCGACAATGAGTGTTTTTGTATGGCATTTTATTTACTATTATATTAAAGTAACTTATACAATAGTATTTTCTCAACATCATTACAATTTAATACAGCATGAAATAAGCCACATACGTACTGAGGACACAATGCCCCTTTAAATAATATACATATCCCCTTTAAATTTGATTCATTTAGGGCATTGCCTTTCTAGAAAGTAGGACAGAATTTATAGATGATCCTGGACAAGCGATAAGGGTCTTCTTGGTAACAAAATAATATGATCGTACGTGACACGTAATGGAGCAACCACCAAGTTTATCATTAAGTTCAATGTTACAATAATTATAGGATGTACCATACAGGGTAGGTACTACATGTGCTACACCACTCGGAGAAATGTCTGTGTCGTCACACAAATACCATGCTAGAACTTGGATTAATATATTCGTAATCGTATATAGTCACAAATAGCCGGGTTACTACCGTAGTAACGGACATTGTGAATCTAGTGGACTATTAAAACCCAGCATTAAAATCATGGTAATGATCAGTCCAAACATATGAGTAAAGTTCGAACATAAGATAATAATAGCTGAGAACCTGGTGCGAATTGAACTGTGGTGGGGTCTCAAGCATATCTACCCCTGCACGTCAGAACAGAATTATGCCATGAAATGGCATAAGTACCGTAGCTTGAGGATGGAAGTGAACCATCATCCCACAGCGAAATCAACCAGGCCTGTTGGGTTTGAATAGTTCACTAGATGGGCAATGTCAGGTACTACGGTAGTAACCCGGTTATTGGTGACTATATACGATTACGAATATATCAATTCAAGTTCTAACATGGTATTTTAGTGTGATGACACAGACATTTCTCCGAGTGGTGTAGCACATGTAGTACCCTGTATGTATATATACATATATATATATATACTAGAAGGTGACCCGACTTCGTCCGGGCTATTCAAAAACCAAATTTCAAGTCGATTGCTCCACCCGTTTCCGAGATCTGGTCTGCGCATGCACGAAGCTGGCGTCGCACGGGCTCGGCGACCCGATAAAATTCGTATCCGGGGCAAGATACATTCACATACCAAATTTCAAGTCGATAGCTCCACCCGTTTACGAGATATATAGCCCAATGTCATTTGCGGATACCTCGGCCGGTGATGAGTTAACGCGACATCGGCCAGTTAAGAGTTAACGCGATCACGTCACGATATGTTGATGGCGTAATATATTTTACGCAATGATTTTCGCTGAGCGAAGCATGGTCCTGCGTTCTTCCCGATAATTAAGGTAGAAACTTTAAACGCACACAGGCGTGTGATACATCATTGGAAAGATGAAGAGCCACAGATTCTAACCGTGCAAATTATATGACTGGCAATTTATTATTCGCGCTATATCGAATCGATTTGTGAGCACCGAACTGAAATATATTAGCGCAAAACGGCGTAAAAACAGATTTGACCTCGGCACGTGAGAAGTTGACCTCGCACGGACAAATTAATAGGCCTATGTTACTCTTGGCCCGAAAATACCCCCACATACCAAGTTTCATCGAAATTGGCTCAGCCGTTTTTGAGTCCATCGATTACACACAAACACACACACAAACAAACAGATCTCCCAAAATATATAATAGATCACAGCAGAAGTTTCCTTAGAATTAATGGATGGAAATGGAATGCCTCTAATATTTGTATTATTTGAGTCGGACATAGATTACCTTAGCTGCAGGCAATCAATGCAATACATGTAAACTATGTAGAAAAAGAAATTATTGAATAAAGTGTAGTGAATATGATGCGTCACTTTAATATTTGAGTCAGACATAGCTTACCTTACCTGAAGGCAATCAATGCAATAAGTGATGTAGAAACAGAAATTATTGAATGAAGTGTATTAAATGAATATGAAGCGTCATTTTAATGCAATATCGATTGGGAGGAAGAGAAATGTCACTTTAATAGTTAACGATGATATACATATATAATTATAGATTATCCCCATTGAAGACGATCAATGCAATGACCAGTGTAGAAATGGAAAAAAAATGTTGCCTGAATGAATCGATGTGTGAACATCAAGTCTCACTTTAATGAAATGTTGAGATGATGGAATCAACGATGAATTTGCAATTTCTGTAATGATGAAATTGGTTCACATACCGGTATACATGTATATGCAGCTGAAAATGTGAATTGACTGAAATGTAATTATGAAAGTGTCAATGACACTGTAGCTCAACTAGGAAAGGGCATAATTTCATGTGTTACAGTTAATGGAGTGATTAGGAATGTGGAAAGTTGAAAGGCCTAGTTATGCAAAGATTAAAATCCAAGATGGCCTCGACAGCCATCGTTTTTTTGCCAAATGACCCAAAAAAGACTCCTTCCTATTTACATGTCATTGTTAACATCCTTCACAAATTTCATGATGATCCGACAAAAGATACGACCTGTAGCCCGTGTCAAAGGATTTATTCGTGTAAAGAGTAAAATACAAGATGGCTGCTGGCGACCAGGTTTCTTGATTCAATTCAAAATGAATCTTTTCCCATCTACATGTAATTGTTAACATCCATGACAAATCTCATGATGATTGGACCAAAGATTCGACAATAGCCCTTGACAAAGAATTTAGTCATGCAAAGAGTATAATCCAAGATGGCTGCTGGCGGCCATGTTTTTGGCCGAACAACCCCAAACTTACTCATTTCCCATCTACATATGTCAATTTTAACATCCATGACAAATTTAATAATGATCCGACAAAAGATACGACCTGTGGCCCGTGCTAATGATTGAATTTTGAAATCCAAGATGACCGCTGACGGCCATGTTTTTGGGTCAAACAACCCCAAAATGACTCGTTCCCATCTACATTGTACATGTCAATAGCCATGACAAATATCATAATGATCTGACCAAAGGTACGACCTAGAGCCTGTGCCGAAGGATTTAGTCATGCAAAGAGTAAAATCCAAGATGCTCATGACGGCCATGTTTTTTGGTCGAACTACCCCAAAATGACTCATTCCCATCAACCTGTCATTATTAACATCCATGACAAATTTCATGATAATCAGACGAACAGTACGACATGTAGACTGCGCCAATCGATTTAATTTTGAAATCAAAGAGACAAAGATGGCTGCCAGTGGCCATGTTTTCTGGCCAAATGACCCCAAAATGTCTCACTCCCATCCACATGTCAACATCAACATTCATGACAAATTTCATAATGATCTGACCAAGTAAGAACCTGTAGCCTGTGCCAAAGGATTTAGTTATGCAAAGAGTAAAATCCAAGATGGCTGCTGGCGGTCATGTCTTTTGGCCGGATGACCCCAAAAGGACTCATTCCCATTTGCATGTCAAGGTCAACAGCCATGACAAATTTCATGAAGATCCGACCAAAGCTACGACCTGCAGCCCGCGCCAAAGGATTTAGTCATGGAAAGAGTAAAATCCAAGATGCTCATGACAGCCATGTTTTTTTTACCAAACTACCCCAAAATGACTCGTTCCCATCAGCCTGTCATTATTAACATCCATGACAAATTTCATGATAATCAGACGAACAGTACAACCTGTAGACCGCGCCAATCGATTTAATTTTGAAATCAAAGATGGCTGCCAGCGGCCATGTTTTTTGGCCAAATGACCTCAAAATGACTCATTCCCATCTACATGTCAATGTCAACATTCATGACAAATTTCATAATGATCTGACCAAAGTAAGGACCTGTAGCCTGTGCCAAAGGATTTAGTCATGCAAAGAGTAAAATCCAAATTGGCTGCTGGGCGGCAATGTTTTTTGGCCAAAACGACTTGTTCCCATCTACATGTCAATGTCAACATTCAGGACAAATTTCATAAAGATCTGACCAAAGCCACGACCTGTAGCCCGCGCCAAAGGATTTAGTCATGCAAAGAGTAAAATCCAAGATGGCTGCTGGTGGCCATGTTTTTTGGTCAAACTACCCCAAAATGACTCGTTCACATCTACATGTCAATGTCAATAGCCATGACAAATATCATAATAATCTGACCAAATGTACAACCTAGAGCCTGTGCTGAAGGATTTAGTCAAGCAAAGAGTAAAATCCAAGATGTATTTTGGCCGAATGACCACAAAACAGCTCGTTCCCATCTACATGTCATTGTTAACACCAATGACAAATTTCATGAAGATCCGACCAAAGCTACGACCTGTAGCCCGCGCCAGAGGATTTAGTCATACAAAGAGTAAAATCCAAGATGGCTGCTGGCGGCCATGTTTTTTGGCCGAACGACCCCAAAATGGCTCGTTCCCATCTGCCTGTCATTATTAACATCCATGACAAATTTCATGATAATCAGACAAACAGTATGACCTGTAGACCACGCGAATCGATTTAATTTTGAAATCCAAGATGGCTGCCAGTGGCCATGTTTTTTGGCCGAATGACCCCAAAATGACTCGTTCCCATCTACATGTCAATGTCAACATTCATGACAAATTTCATAATGATCTGACCAAAGGTACGACCTGTCGCCTGTGCCAAAGGATTTAGTCATACAAAGAGTGAAATCCAAGATGGCTGCTGGCGGCCATGATTTTTGGCTGAATGACCCCAAAAGGATTCTTTCCAATCTACATGTTATTGTTAACATCCATGACAAATTTCATGAAGATCCTACCACCGCTACGACCTGTAGCGGCGCCAAAGGATTTAGTCATGCAAAGAGTAAAATCAAAGATGGCTGCTGGCGGCCATGTTTTTTGGTGGAACGACCCCAAAATGACTCGTTAATATCCATGACAAATTTCATGATGATCAGATAAACAGTAAGACATGTAGACCGCGCCAATCGATTTAATTTTGAAATCCAAGATGGCTGTCGGCCGCCATGTTTTTTGGCCAATGACCCCAAAATGACTTGTTCCCATCTACATGTCAATGTCAACATTCATGACAAATGTTATAAAGATCAGACCAAAGGTACGACCTGTAGCCCGCACCAAAGAAAATTGTTGACGGACACACACACGCACACATGGACGTCGTTGAGCTAATAATGAATATGTGATGTGTCGCTTTTAATGAATTGGCAATGACAGCAGTATGGAAACTGTCACTGCGGTGGAGTTACGATACATGCCGTTAGGTTATGATACACGGTCTACAGCCCTACAGGTATTAGCGGGTTGTCACACCAGATGTTGAAGAAAATTATGATATATGTTCATGAGGATCTTTTTAAAGATTGGGTAAGTGTTGGCGCTGGGTATAGCTGTTAAAACAGTCACATCCGTTAAAACCGCCATAAGCAGAATTAATATTATAAACAAACCTTGTTCTTATACCAATCATAAATACATGTATCACATTAATTTCAGCATGTTGTTATGTTAGTACTTTGTGTTACATGTATGTAAGCAAACGTCATCTTATGTAAACAAACAGTACATGTACATGTAAGTAAAGAGTATGCGATAAGCAAAACACTCAACACCGAGTAGACCCCCACTGCATATACATGTATATGAATTTTTTTTAGAAATGCCACCGTTATTTCACGCCTTTAGATTAGGCTAATTTGGGGGACAGAGGTGATAGGTTTGAGTGAGGGGGGGGGGGTACCCCCTTGTGACTATTGGGGGTACTTTTTAAAGTAAACCGAAAATGGGGGCTGTCTGGTTGTTCTGAAGCATATGAAAGGTGAAAGAAATGAACCAATGGCCCCCATATCATTTCCTGGCAACTTGGGCTTATATCAGCATTCAGCAAGTTATGTTACATGTACCCTTATATTTTCAAGTTTTGTAGGTAACAATTTATTGAATATTGGGAATATTGGATCATTTGACATCAACAAAGAAATTTTATAGATGTATGGTGCTTGAAACTTCACCAAGCAGTTCACCAACACACTGATCATGGGTATTTCCAATTAAAATTTAATTTAATCCAAGTTAAATCGCATAATCAAAGTAATTAATGGCTGAACATCACCATCTTTAACTGTGGAATCTGATCCAATGCCTCCCATACAGAGAGGCCTAAGCTGAATGAGGTTCCCAGAGGGTGAATTTGGTGATGCTAGCCCTCTGGGGACCTCATTCCGCAAATGTCAGCCACACTAAATTCAGACTTGGGGACCGCCCACCTCTAGATCCATTTAGTAAAGAAAGGGTTATATCAAATTTTCGCTACGATAAGGCAGCAATGATTCATAGCCCCTACAATTCAGTGGAATCATGAACTTATTTACAACATACCGCATTACCGGTATAGCCATTTAATAAGCTAAATCTCAGATTTTGGTGTTGAATGGGTCACCATGAATCACTCTCAACCTAATCAATCGCCACAGTGTTTTGCTTATCGCTCACTATTTACATGCTGTATATATACAAACGCTCCGCTCACACAAAGTGTTTTGCGGAAAATAACGCATTCTTAATATATTTCATTATTCTACATGTACTGTATACTATTAGGATATTTTTGAGGAAATTTTCATAATTTGGTAACTGTTATTTCTAAATTATTACTTATTACATGTACATACATGTATGTACATGTACACATGTACCGGCAGACTTTCATTTTTAGAAAATGTAGGCGCGCAGAGTCCCGCTCGCTGGGTTATCAAGATAAAATAAACAGCGGAAATACATTCATAAATGCCACGTAAATTGAATTTGTTTACTCACGATCGATGTCCAGTGAATCTCTTTGATGGTTTAACACTGCTAAATCCACTATCCATAAGCACAAGTGAATGTTACACACTATGTTTTATATTCTACATGCTCCTATATTAAATGTAATTCATAATTATTAATAAGGAATCAATTTAATACTCAGATTCCAAGCTGACAGAATAAATATCAACATCTCCCAGCCACGTGGTCTCGCTTTGATTTTCGAGGAATTTATGTGACGTCATAAGCCATACCGGTACATAGAAATGTATTTTTAGCTTTGATTCATTCAGTCTCAGACAGATAGTACATTTGACACGTCACACCGTGTGACCTCGTCTGGGTAGACACTAATAATAGCGTTATCAGGTTCGCTCTCTGTATTTGGCCTAGGTGCGCAATCGATCACTCGCTGGTTTTCAGTTTTAGCCGTGCGATGGTGCGCAAGAGCGATCGCGCGCCTCAAAAATGAAAGTCTGTACCGGTACACTTAGCTGATGTGCCTGACTTCATCCGGGCTCTTTAGGGAACAACGTTGCCAACCGGTATACATGTACAATGTATGAGTATATATCGAGGTCGCAGTCAAGGACACAGTCGCATATGAAATTGGACCCACCCATATACCGCTATACTTAAAGTAATTGACCACCAATAACGTGGTGTCACCCCGTTAATATGGCGGTACTATACCATGGTATCCTCCAATACCGCGGTACTGATACCGCTTGTTAACGCGAACAAGTATGTGTGAGTAAATACCTCCCCTAAAAGAGTTCCATGAAAATCACCGCGGTATTCAACAAAATTAATGCGGTGCCCGCTAAAAGACCACGGTATCATTATCGCCCAATACCGTAACTCCACGCCATGACCGTCTCGATACCGCTACCGTTTATTACCGGTATCACCGCGGTCATGACCTGGGTATCACCCCGTTTTTCTGGTCAATTACTTTGAGAATAGCGGTAGTTCCCGGGATCAAAGTAGGCCTTTGGTAAATTAATACCAAATTTAAGTCCGATCAGTCGTGCAGTTTTCAAGTCTATAACACACAGAGACAGAAGTTCTAAAATATAACATAATAGACCAAATGATGTACCTGACTTCGTCCGCGCTATTTAGGGATTTCTCTATGATCGCCTCCGTTTGGACAAAATATACAGCATCTGGTCAGTGGAAAAACGATCAGTCGAGGTCCAGAAACCGATGAGTGTATATGTGCGCTACCGGTAGGTCAATGTCGAGGACAGTCGCATGTGAAATTAGACCTCCCATATTGTTTCCAGGATGAAAGAAGCCTACCGTGCATACAATGTACATGTACATGTACCAATCGATTGGTTGAGGTCCAGACACATGCCTATAGTATATGAGCATATACCTACAGTACATGGTCACTCATGAAATTGGACCCGCCCATTTCCGGGATCAAAGTAGACATACAATACATGTACCCCGCTGGACAAAACAAGTATCCATTGGCACCGCAGTGTATTTGCTGTTCGGCTGCGGTGTCAGAGTTTGTAACTGCAGTTGAGCACCGAAGCCGAACGGCAAGTACACTGCGGCCAAACGGCAAGTTCACTACGGCCGAAAGGCAACTACCCTCACGGTCGAATGGCATGTACACCGTGGTTAGATTTCTGGTTTGTATTGTCTTTTTTCAGTTTGATGAAAGTACACTGTGGCAAATACACCATGCCGAATGGCAATTACATCACGACCCAACTGTAGTTAGCCGGTGGCGCCGCGGTGTAGTTGCATTTCAGCCGCGGTGGCAATGCTAACCACACCGCAGTTAAGTGGTCCCACACACAGACAGAATTTTCGAAAAAACAACCGATGAACAAATGACCGATGATGAAAAACAACGAAAAAACACACCGGCTGACGAATGGTGGCAAATGACAGATAAATGACGAGGATGACGATGGCAAATGGCAACAAACAACAACGAAGTAAAATACCGACTGATGACGAAAAACAAATGGCCAACGACTAACACGATGTCAAACAATCGATGACGAAAAATTACTGATGACGAAAAACAAACAGCCAAAGATGAACACGATGTCGAATGATCGACGACGAAAAATGTCTTGATGACAAACACATCGACCCAGGCCTGCAGGTTTCAAAATTATGTGTAACCTACAGTACCGGTACATGTATTTTTTTTTCGCCTGGTAATCCTAGTCCAAATCTACGGGATACATGTATAATGTACCCTGCTGGACAAAACAAGTTTCCACTTGACCACGGTGCAGTTAGCATTGCCACTGCGGCCGAAATGCACTACATTGCCACAAAAACCACGACTGACGACAAATGAACAAAGGATGAAAACAAACGACCAACAATAAACACGACGACAGACGACAACCAAACACGAATGACGACAAACACACTGACTGTGACACTGATGACCAACGAATGACAACGACAAATTGTCAAATGATGAAAAATTATTAAATGAAATAATAATCAAAATTTAATTTTTAATTTAAAGCAAACAGACCTACCTTTATTGCTTTAAAAAAATCTTGGATTTGGAGAAAAATGCCTCCAGGAGCACGCATTGTGCTGTTGTGTTCACAACACCGCCAGAATCCTCATCAGATATAAATTCCTTGAACTTAAGTTGAAGTTGAAGATGGTAACTAGGAAACATACTACAATTTTAGTATCACAATTTACACGTAACACAGAATTCGTACTTTCATTTTTTTATCTTTCTTTGAACTTCGAACTTTTTGGTTGATTGAATGATTCTGGAATCTTGATCATTGTTGTCTGTAACAGTTTACAGTGAAGCCTAACTCAGTAACTGTCGATTGTCACGAAATCAAGCGATTAATTAATCTACGTACACTCGTACATTTGTGAAAAATTTTGCCATGAAGCGAAGGTGAAGGCCTTATCGGTCTATGGGATATACGGAAGTAAATTCCGATCAAGTAACTGCCGTAAGCCGGATGACACTGACAAGACGGTCGCTTGACTGGGGATAATTAATTATTATGCTAATGATATACCAATGATTTTTATCAGATGAAAAGGCTGTAATTAATCCTCAGAAAGAACTGAATAGGGTAAACTTGAAAGTCGGGTACATTCTAGAATCTGGGAATGAATTTGATCAGTTGTTGTTGTTGTCTGCATATTCCTCCGTTAAATCGGAGCACCCTGTAGTTTCTGCTGGATTCTGCGCAGTCACCACCCGGAAGTCACGTGTTAAATTCACAAATAAACGTACCCGGTACTTTCTCTCATGGTATATAGAAATATATAAAAATTATATAAAAATTATAATATAAAAATTATATAAAAATTATATAAAAATGATATGACGTCATAATTCACATGCATTTAGGTATAAACACCCACTGGGGTGGTTGCTATGACTGGAAAAATCATACATCAAATTTGGTTCCGATCAAATAACCAAAACTTGAGTTATCCAGAAACCTCAAATTTGGAAAATCCTTACTCTAAAATGGGCCAGAACTCAGTAAAACTTATTCGAAACAAACCCTTAGTATAGACCTGTATTTGGCACTAAACAGCTAACATACACATTTCCTTCAGACCAAACAGCCCAATTTAAATTTATCGAGAAATCTCAAATTTGGAAAATTTTAAGTAAAAAGGGGTCATAACTTAGTAAAATATGATTCGGACCGAACCCTTTTTCGAACTTGAATTGTATTTACGCACTGAACATATTTATAAGATATTTAACTCTTTAGTTCCCAGACTAGCTGTATAAGCCACCCCTTCATCTCCCTGCAGCTATAACATAATACCGACGGTGTGTTCCCGGGCATATATCAAGTACCAGACGCTATTTCCCCATAAGTTTTGGCTTGTCAGAAAGTATCCCGTTGCTCCATAAATGGTGGTAAACCTGTTACTGTGTTGACGCAGTGAAGGTAGGCTGTTGGAGTGACAGCTCCAACTGGGGATCATGACCGTAAGCCGGGACGTGTGTCGTAATATGAGAAAATCGACACCTGTGTATAAGAGCCCTGGGCAAGCAAGTATCTTCGACATTTCTGTTGGGATTAGTTCAATATCAGTATATCAAACTATATGTATTGTGCGTTTCGTCAGCTCTGAAATGTTGCTTTTAATATTCCATACAAAATCTCATCATTTACTCAGATTACATGGGTTGAAGTGACCACGACGTGTTTGCACACGAATGTCACATTGTGACAATAAAATAGGTCTTATACAAATGATCCTTGTTCAGGATTTAGACTCGTCTTATTTTGGAAAGTCACCAACTCCCAAAAGTATTTTGTAAACAATTCAAAGCAAATGTGTTTTGTTTTCTTCTCATAATTAATACCAGAAATATCTCATGATATGGCTTAAGGACTTAATTTCGCGACCAACTTGTCGTCAACGCATGTACATTGTTTCTGGCGATAATGAGTTTCTGTTGTTTCTGCCAGAACAAATGTATTTCCGCTGGCGAAAAGTGCAGCTAGTCGGTCGCGAAAATAATCAAATATATTTGTCCGGTATCAATTCAGAACGCTAGATATCCTCTATTTCGTTCAGCCAAAATAACGCGATGTCGCACTACGAAATTCAAGTAAGGTTTTAAAATATATTTTCAGAATAGTGATGTTTGTGTTTGTTTATTACTATAAACTAACATGCAAATGTAACAGTTAACAGAAGTGATAATATAGAACATACACATACAATTCAATTATAATTATTATTCATTGGTAATTCGCTGTACATACATAAGTATGTTCCGCTTCCAGAGTGCGTAATGCTTACGTGTATATACCGCACGGCTTCTGATTTATTAGCACAAATCAATGGTAATCGTGATGCAGGCTAGATCATAGGTATACGTGTATGTCATTGGTTTTATGGCGCGTTGTCTAATTACTCAATATCAACTTTGATTTCGACTTCGAAAACACCTATTATATAACACGTCGTGCTTGGAAGTTCATCTTCGTGCAAACACTGTATGGCATCACCATTTAAAATTTAGCCGCATTATATAATATAAGAGAAATTTGAAACAATCCATATACAGGTATATAGGTGTACGATTACACACTATTTTATCACATACGTCAGAAACACCAGAAACATATACCAACATTATCAGAAAAAGGACCGCACAATGTACACATTGTATTGATATAGATATTTCCTTTTACTCAAAAACCAAACATGTTTGAGAAAATAGTTTGTGAACTCTTCGATCAAGCAAATTGTAACATAACGTCCAACTGAAACATGCATGTAACACCAGCCATTTAATGTTAAGCGGTTTGAAACAATAATACATAACTGTAGCTGAGCTGTCGCGTGTCCACCCCTGGTCAAGTGGGCATGCTAATATACTATGATGCCGGTGGTCATGTTGAATTGCTATGATGCGGGTAGGGCAAACTAATTCCGTTACGAAAAAGTACCGTTATTTTTCTAAAGTTGTAATTTTCAAGGTGATTGGATAACTAGAGCGATTTGATAAAACAAAAACATTCAAGAACATATATATTTTTGAAAAATATAATAATAACTGCGCTGGTGTTTCTAAAACGACGCAAATAGCGATCTTGGTTATAGTCGATTTTCAACTAATGCAACCATTATTAAAGTCACGGGCGACATCCGTTGCAGAAATATTTATATTTGTTCAAATCGGCATCAACAGAATGAACGCCAACATACATGTATATACGCCCGTGTCTTTAATTATTATAACCAATGCCGTGTACTGATATATCATGTATATACAGTTCAACTCATATGCCAAACATAATCAGCGCGTAAATAGTGTATTGTCGTCAAGACGTACAATGGTGTACGTAAATAACATAACAGACCGAAATTCTATTGGTTATTCATACAAAAATGATATAAACGCTCTTTATTATTTCCCTATCAGGAAAACAGTAACAAACAACGCGCTTTATGTGTGTCATATCCAGATCTAAACAAAAGCAATGAAACGTAATTGTTTTGCTTTTGTTTACATAACAAAGGGGAACAAATTGACAATAACATACCGTTTATGCCATATTTCTGATTGGTATAAGAACAAGGTATGTCCATATCTTACTATTCCTTCTGTTTATGGTGGTTTTTCAAGGATATGAATGTTTTAACACCATACCCACCGCGAACGCCGCCCGTATCTTTAAAAATATTTCGCAATAAATTTGTTTTTGAATGTTATAATTTGGTTTGAAATAATAACTGAGTCAAATCGTGCATTTCACCAAATTTGAAATTATATCATGAAATGTGTTGCGTGAACAATTAATATCATTGGATAGTTTGAATGTTAACTGAGTATAGCAATATACAGTAGATACACATTGGGTTATCTGTGATGTCCATGCATTATATATCTCATAACCATAATCCATAATTGTTCGGAACGTTCAACTACAATGATACTTGAAATGGCAACCGTCCTTACATAGATGAACATTGGAGAGTTTGCAACCAAATACAGTTTCTTTTCTTTCTTTTGAGTTCAGATGAACCCGACATCGGTTCTTGCGTCCCATGTGTGTGGACACGTGTCCGTTTGAGTTTTCTGGTGATACATTGAGGGCACGTGGCTCTTCTTGTGCTTTGAGTTTTCTAGAAGAATATTCTGCAATCAGTTGATGAGCCAGTTCAATACTAAAATCCATATGCGTGAACACCTTCTTAGAATTATGTCTCTTTGATGTTTCTTTGAACAAGATGAAACTGTTAACTATTGATGAATTGGCGGCCAACCAGAAGAAGCATTTCCATGCTTTTTTCCTTTCGCGACCGAGGAGATACGTCATCCTCAACTGATCATGTTTGTCAACACCATTCATGTACTTGTTGTACATGAATATGCTCATCGGCTGAGTCACTTCAAAAATTGTTTTTCCCTGGCGCCGATTAGCCATGATATCTCTCGTTGGGTCAGTCATCGTGCTAAGGGTGAACACTTGTTTCTTGTCCTGCCATACCGTTGCCGTGAGAAATTCGCCATCCTGCCTAGTGTTATAGTCACCTCGATTCATTTTCTTCAGTCGCTGTAAATCCTTCGGGAATCCTTTCCTGTTCTGCCAAACGGTGCCACATACGAGTAAAACCCATCGTTTAGTAAGTCCTGCATGAGGTGCACACTCGTAAAATAGTTATCAAAGAACAAACAGTAATTTTTGTCACACAAATCCGATGACAATGACGTAACCACATCATACCCGAGACCTTTTCCAGACGGTTTGAAATAATGCTTTCCGAGGTATACTTCAAAGTTTAACAGGTAGGCATTGGTGGCATCGTACATCATCCATATTTTGATCCCTCGTTTTATTGGTTTTGCCGGCATGTATTGCTTGTAGGAGAGACGTCCCGTCCATTTTATCATTCCTTCGTCGACAGATATATATTGCGAAGGCAAGTAACACGATTTCAATGTTGTTAGTGATGAGTCGATGATGTCGCGAACCTTATATAGTGGATCGTACGAATCTGTCCCTTTAGCAGGTTCGCTCTCTCGGTCACTGACGTGGAAGTATTCTGTGATTTTTTCAAATCTGCGCCGATTCATAACTTTGCTGATGCCGGCGTTTCCGATAAACTCATCATGTGACCAGTACTGCTTGTATGAGGGAAGGTCATTCACACCCATCATGATGTTCATACCGATGTACGCACGAAGTTCTAGTTCCGAAATATCAGACCAGTATTTATCAGTCTCGCCCTTTTCTTCCATTTTCCATTTGGCTTAGTTGTTAGTATGCCTGGCTATTTCGGCATACTTCGATGGCGAGAACATAAAATTGAAATATTCCAAAGCTGTTGCTGTATCAGTATCGAATTCATCTAGTATAACTGGCCCTGTCCTTTGGGTAAATGGCTGAAGTGATACCTTTCGAAGTTTATTTGACCAGCCAATCGGGTTATTATTCAAGCTGCTATCATCGATGGAGGTCACATTGTCGCTGGTAGCAGGGGCAGAGTAATCGTCGTCTGAATCTTCTGATGACGAGGAACCGCAATCTCCGCTAAAATCGCTATCATCTCCCATTAACATGTCGATCACTTGCTGTTTCGAAAATGTTGCAGCCATGTTGTTCGTAAATACTTAGAATGGTACCAAAGTAACACAGCATGTGTCGCGCGCGATGCACACGGTGCCACGTTTATTGTTATTAGATAGGCAGATAACGAGTTGACACAACCGGGTGGTCTCGATTAGAAACATAGCAAAAGTGGGGGGCATAGGGGCGAACTCATTAGTACAGTCTGGGCCTAGTGTGGCGCTCTAGGGCGCTTGTGTGGAAGTCTGGTAACGCGCTCTTATGCGCGTCTAGGGATATGTTGCGAGGCGTCCACATGCGCTTATGTGGAAATAGTGCAAAAGCGTCCAGGGACGCTTATGGGGAGTAAAGAGATAAAACATGCGCAGAAAATTAATACAATTTTAACGTTACTAAAGTTATCGTTCGCAAACCAAAATGCGCACGCACGCACGAAATGACGCACACTCGGACAGACGCTGTTGGTTTTCGTAGTTTTCCTGAGACAAATATAACTTTGGCATAATGCTCATGTTGAGCCATATCCAAATTAAATCGGTCAATGGTTCACCACACAGTTCGGATGGAAGTGCAACAAGGGCGTTCATGATAACGGATACTGTTTATTTCCCATTTTATCTCTGGTTCCATATCAGGATTAGTGAACATTCATCATTATCGGTGTCCTGTCTACGTCATAATTCAGAAACCCCTCATGTGCCACAAAGTAGTCTAGTCATGTCATGAGATAGAAGCTATCCAGTTCTACGTTTAAAGGTACGGGAGGCCTTGGCGGTGGGTATCCTGTCAACATGTTTCCACCCGTCAAAAACCGACACAAACAGAAAGAACATCAAAATGTAGACATATGTTTGACCATTGTTATGTAAACAAAAAAAGCATAAACAGTTACTTTTCTGGTGTTTGTTTATATTATTATGGTAAACATAAAGAGCGTTCTTTGTTGGTGAATTCCTGATATGGAACTAATAAAGAGCGTTTATACCATTTGTGTGTGATTAGCATGCAGCATTGTGCTGTCTTCTGTAACACAACCAGGCTCTTGTTCAGATAAAATATAGTAGATCTTTATGATAACATACTGTTGTTTACGCGATTGTCATGGTATATAATTTATGCATTGAACACTAAGTGTGTTAATGTTTTTCTGTTTACGGTGTTTGGAACAGATATGAATATTTTCGACAATTAAGGCCTCCCGTGCCTTTAAGTTATTTGATTATATGTTATGTAAGTCGTCATCATTGTTTTTTTTTTATAAAATCGTCATCATTGTTATATTTTCATTTTGTTCTGATGATAATCCATGTTCAATAAACATCTGAATTTGAATTGATGTCCAGATATCTTGTCATGGTACTCTGACAAAACCCCCTCAGGAAGAAAACAAACAGTAGGACAAACCTTTTGGGACCAAACGACATTATTACAAAACGCCCTCGGTTGATATAAGTTATCTGGTTGAGGGAGAAAACAAATAACTTGCATTTGGCGTCGTCGGCAAAACATGTTCTCTGGTGCATATCTTGGTCGGATTTTGTCGTTAAATAATTTAGCACGGGATACAATCCATACAATTGGGACATTGGTCATGGCATGGTACATGGAAGTTGACATCAGCATGTTTATAGGGACAAGCACATTTGGTATAATTCGGCCAAAATAAATCATTAACCAAATGATGCAATACCGGAAAATGCTCTCGTGCAGAATAGACATGTATGTATATACAGGTGTTCCAATCTCGGTAGCTCGAGCGAGAACAGCATTGTTAACCTACGGCCGGTTCTGCCAAGTGCGCAACATAAACATGACACGGACCGCACCTCCCCAAGCTGCCTTCATAAGGACAATATAATATCATGCAGCCAATTGCCCTGTATGCATTTGTTGGCAATCAGGCAAGTTGTTAGCTAAAGCGGAAATGAATATATTAACCAGTGCACATGGACTTGCAACGCGCTCCGCTCCCATTCCATGCATCCAAACGGCCTCTATGCGCTGTCCCTATTATACATGTACTCGGATAGAGGCAGTTTGGATGCACGTTTTACGTTAATAGTACGGTAGTATTATTAAAGTCAAGGGGATCGATACAATACCCCCGTTTACCATCACTAGAAAATCTGACAAATTTAGCCCATTTATCCAACAATGGCATCTATATCGCCATGGGTGGGTCGGCGATTGATTCTTTCATTTTAAACCATACATGTACAAACGCTCATCAATTTCATTTCTATATGCAAGCATTTAGTATTTTCTTCTGAATATTGTCTCCCAACAGCGTCAAAAAGCAAGGTCTGGGTGGCGCAAACGATGATCACTTGTTGTCTGATAATGTATCTATGCACACGTCGTCATTATCTATTTTTAACAACCAAATTAGAGGGTAATTATGAAATATTCATTATTGTTTGAACTCTCCATCGCGATTCGCGATCGCATCTACAAACAACTCGACATATGAAGCTGGGTGTGTTCATTTGCTACAATGAGTATATGACTGAACAAAGACACACAACCCCTCCCCCACACGTTTCAAACGAAAACATTGTCCCGTTAGAAATGTCCTTAAAGTGTTTGTCGGAAAGTGTCATATGCCATGAAGACATGTAAATAAACGACGAATGGAGATATCGTACGTTGATAACTGCTTATTGCTATATTAAAGATACGGGCGGCGTTGGCAGTGGGTATGCTGTTAAAATATTCACATCCGTCAAAAACAGCCATAAACCTTTGGGAGACTCTTGAAATAATCCGACCTTATGGCGAATCTCGATATATCATTTTCTATGCAACGCGTAGCTTCTGGGTAAGGTGAGGGCATTTGTTATTAATCGAAAAAAAACATCTTTTATTGCTATATCACAGATACGGGCGGTGTTGGCAATCATCGCACACCTTGAAGACAGTATACTATTACACAATACACTATTTACGCCCCATTATGTTTGCATATGAACAATGCTTTAATATTCCATATGTTGATGGCGAGACATCTCGATATATCATTTTCTATGCAACGTAAAGCTTATGGTTATGGTGAGAGCATTTGGTATCAAACGAACAAAAAATCTTTTATTGCTATATAAAAGATACGGCCAGTGTCGGCGGTGGGCATGCTACTAACATATTCACATCCGTCAAATGTGTTACGTAAACAAAAGCAAACAACGTTACCTTTCCTAGGTTTTATTTAGATCCGGATATGGTAAACATAAAGAGCGTTATTTGTTACTACTTTCCTTATATGGAAATAATAAAGAGCGTTTATATAATGTTTGTGTGATTAACCACTATAATTGCGTTGTGTTATGTAAACAGAAGCAAAACTTCCGTAACAAGAGCATGCTGTTTACGCAATCATCGTACACATTGAGGACAATACACTATTCACGCGCTGATTACGTTTGCATCTGAACAAAACTGTACATATTTTAATATTCCATCTGTTGGTGGCGATTTGACCACATATTAATATTTCTGCAACGAACACCGCCCGTGCCTTTAATTATTATAACCAATGCCATGTACTGATATACATATACATATAGCTAACAAAATTAACGACATTATGGAGACTCTTGAAATAATCCGACCTTAGGGAGACAACTCGACACAGCTATATATATTTTAATATTCCATCTGTTGGTGGCGATTTGAACACATGAATATTTCTTCAACGAACGCCACCCGTGCCTTTAATTATTATAACCAATACCATGTAATGGTATACATATACCTAACAACATGAACGACATTAGGGAGACTCTTGAAATAATCCGACCTTAGGGAGACATCTCAATATATCATTTTCCATGCAAAGCGCAGCTTCTGTGTATGGTGAGAGCATTTGGTATTAATAATAATAAAAACACATCTTTTATTGCTCATATTAAAGATACGGGCGGTGTTGGGTATGCTGTTAAAATATTCATCTCCGTCAAAAACCGCCATAAACAGAAATAGTAAAATATAGGCAGAATTTGTTGTTATATCATACAAAAATATGGCATAAACAGTATGTTATTGTCAATTGTTTTCACTTTGTTGTGCAAACACAAGGAAAAAACCGTTACGTTTCCTGGCTTTTGTGTAGATCCGGATATGTTAAGCATAAAGAGCGTTGTTTGTTACTGTTTTTCTTATATGGAAATAATGAAGAGCGTTTATATAATGTTTGTGTGATTAACCAATATGATTGCGTTGTGTTATGTAAACAGACGCAAAACTTCTGTAACACGAGCATGCTGTTGTTTACGCAATCAGTGTACACATTGAGGACAATACACTATCCACGCGCTGATTACGTTTGCATATGAACAAAACTGTGCATATTTTAATATTCCATCTGTTGGTGGCGATTTGAGCACATATTAATATTTCTGCAACGAACACCGCCCGTGCCTTTAATTATTATAACCAATGCCATGTACTGATATACATATACCTATAGCTAACAATATTAACGACATTAGGGAGACTCTTGAAATAATCCGACCTTAGGGAGACATCTCGACACAGCTATATATATTTTAATATTCCATCTGTTGGTGGCGATTTGAACACATATGAATATTTCTGCAACGAACGCCACCCGTGCCTTTAATTATTATAACCAATACCATGTAATGATATACATATACCTAACAGCATGAACGACATTATGGAGATTCTTGAAATAATCTGACCTTAGGGAGACATCTCAATAAATCATTTTCCATGCAACGTGCAGCTTCTGGGTATGGTGAGAGCATTTGGTATTAATAAAAAAACATCTTTTATTGCTCATATTAAATATACGGGCGGTCTTTGGCGGTGGGTATGCTGTTAAAATATTCAGCTCCGTCAAAAACCGCCATAAAGAGAAATAGTAAAATATAGGCAGAATTTGTTGTTATATCATACAGAACTATGGCATAAACAGTATGTTATTGTCAATTGTTTTCACTTTGTTGTGCAAACACAAGGAAAAAACCGTTACGTTTCCTGACTTTTGTATAGATCCGGATATGGTAAGCATAAAAAGCGTTCTTTGCTACTGTTTTTCTTATATGGAAATAATGAAGAGCGTTCATGTAATGTTTGTGAGATTAACCAATATGACTGCGTTGTGTTATGTAAACAGCAGCAAAACTTCTGTAACACGAGCAGGCTGTTGTTCACACAACCATCGTACACCTTGAGGACAATATACTATTTACGAGCTGATTATGTTTGCATATGAACAAAACTATATATTTTAATATTCATATTGATGGTGGCGATTTGACCGCATATTAATATTTCTGCAACGAACGCCGCCCGAGCCTTTAATTATGATAACCAATGCCGTGTACTGATATACATATACATATAGCTAACAAAATTAACGACATTATGGAGACTCTTGAAATAATCCGACCTTAGGGAGACATCTCGACACAGCTATATATATTTTAATATTCCATCTGTTGGTGGCGATTTGAACACATTTGAATATTTCTGCAACGAACGCCGCTCGTGCCTTTAATTATTGTAACCAATACCATGTAATGATATACATTTACCTAACAACATGAACGACATTAGGGAGATTCTTGAAATAATCCGACCTTAGGGAGACATCTCAATATATCATTTGCCATTCAACGCGCAGCTTCTTGGTATGGTGAGAGCATTGGTATTAATAATAAAAAAAACCATCTTTTATTGCTCATATTAAAGATACGGGCGGTGTTGGCGGTGGGTATGTTGTTAAAATATTCATCTCCTTCAAAAACAGCCATAAACAGAAATAGTAAAATATAGGCAGAATGTTTTGTTATATCATACAGAAATATGGCATAAACAGTATGTTATTGTCAATTGTTTTCACTTTGTTGTGCAAACAAAAAGAAAAAAACGTTACGTTTCCTGACTTTTGCATAGATCCGCATATGGTAAGCACAAAGAGCGTTGTTTGTTACTATTTTTCTTATATGGAAATAATGAAGAGCGTTTATATAATGTTTGTGTCATTAACCAATATGATTGCGTTGTGTTAGGTAAACAGAAGCAAAACTTCTGTAACACGAGCATGCTGTTGTTTACGCAATCATCGTACACATTGAGGACAATACACTATTCACGCGCTGATTACGTTTGCACATATGAACAAAACTGTACATATTTTAATATTCCATCTGTTGGTGGCGATTTGACCACATATTAATATTTCTGCAACGAACACCGCCCGTGCCTTTAATTATTATAACCAATGCCGTGTACTGATATACATATACATATAGCTAACAAAATTAACGACATTATGGAGACTCTTGAAATAATCCGACCTTAGGGAGACATCTCGACACAGCTATATATATTTTAATATTCCATCTGTTGGTGGCGATTTGAACACATGTGAATATTTCTGCAACGAACACCGCTCGTGCCTTTAATTATTGTAACCAATACCATGTAATGATATACATATACCTAACAACATGAACGACATTAGGGAGATTCTTGAAATAATCCGACCTTAGGCAGACATCTCAATATATCATTTTCCATGCAACGTGCAGCTTCTGGATATGGTGAGAGCATTTGGTATTAATAACAACACATCTTTTATTGCTCATATTATAGATACGGGCGGTGTTGGCGGTGGGTATGCTGTTAAAATATTCATCTCCGTCAAAAACCGCCATAAACAGAAATAGTAAAATATAGGCAGAATTTGTTGTTATATCATACAGAAATATGGCATAAACAGTATGTTGTTGTCAATTGTTTTCACTTTGTTGTGCAAACAAAAGGAAAAAACCGTTACGTTTCCTGACTTTTGTATAGATCCGGATATGGTAAGCATAAAGAGCATTGTTTGTTACTATTTTTCTTATATGGAAATAATGAAGAGCGTTTATATAATGTTTGTGTGATTAACCAATATGTTTGCGTTGTGTTATGTAAACAGAAGCAAAACTTCTGTAACACGAGCATGCTGTTTACGCAATCATCGTACACATTGAGGACAATACACTATTCATGCGCTGATTACGTTTGCATATGAACAAATCTGTATATATTTTAATATTCCATCTGTTGGTGGCGATTTGACCACATATTAATATTTCTGCAACGAACACCGCCCGTGCCTTTAATTATTATAACCAATGCCATGTACTGATATACATATACATATAGCTAACAAAATTAACGACATTAGGGAGACTCTTGAAATAATCCGACCTTAGGGAGACATCTCGACAAAGCTATATATATTTTAATATTCCATCTGTTGGTGGCGATTTGATCACATATGAATAGTTCTGCAACGAACGCCACCCGTGCCTTTAATTATTATAACCAATGCCATGTACTGATATACATATACATATAGCTAACAAAATTAACGACATTAGGGAGACTCTTGAAATAATCCGACCTTAGGGAGACATCTCGACAAAGCTATATATATTTTAATATTCCATCTGTTGGTGGCGATTTGATCACATATGAATAGTTCTGCAACGAACGCCGCCCGTGCCTTTAACTATTATAACCAATAGCATGTAATGATATACATATACCTAACAACATGAAACGACATTCGGGAGACTCTTGAAATAATCCGACCTTAGGCAAACATCTCAATATATCATTTTCCATGCAACGTGCAGCTTCTGGGTATGGTGAGAGCATTTGGTATTAATAAAAAAACATCTTTTATTGCTCATATTAAAGATACGGGCTGTCTTTGGCGGTGGGTATGCTGTTAAAATATTCATCTCCTTCAAAAACAGCCATAAACAGAAATAGTAAAATATAGGCAGAATGTTTTGTTATATCATACAGAAATATGGCATAAACAGTATGTTATTGTCAATTGTTTTCACTTTGTTGTGCAAACAAAAGGAAAAAACCGTTACGTTTCCTGACTTTTGTATAGACTCGGATATGGTAAGCATAAAGAGCGTTGTTTGTTACTATTGTTCTTATATGGAAATAATGAAGAGCGTTTATATAATGTTTGTGTGATTAACCAATATGATTGCGTTGTGTTATGTAAACAGAAGCAAAACTTCTGTAACACGAGCATGCTGTTGTTTACGCAATCATCGTACACATTGAGGACAATACACTATTCACGCGCTGATTACGTTTGCATATGAACAAAACTGTACATATTTTAATATTCCATCTGTTGGTGGCGATTTGACCACATATTAATACTTCTGCAACGAACACCGCCCGTGCCTTTAATTATTATAACCAATGCCATGTACTGATATACATATGCATATAGCTAACAAAATTAACGACATTATGGAGACTCTTGAAATAATCCGACCTTAGGGAGACATCTCGACAAAGCTATATATATTTTAATATTCCATCTGTTGGTGGCGATTTGATTACATATGAATAGTTCTGCACCGAACGCCGCCCGTGCCTTTAATTATTATAACCAATACCATGTAATGATATACATATACCTAACAACATGAAACGACATTCGGGAGACTCTTGAAATAATCCGACCTTAGACAGACATCTCAATATATCATTTTCCATGCAACGTGCAGCTTCTGGGTATGGTGAGAGCATTTTGTATAAATAAAAAAACATCTTTTATTGCTCATATTATAGATACGGGCGTTGTTGGCGGTGGGTATGCTGTTAAAATATTCATCTCCGTCAAAAACCGCCATAAACAGAAATAGTAAAATATAGGCAGAATTTGTTGTTAAATCATACATAACTATGGCATAAACAGTACGTTACGTTTCCTGACTTTTGTATAGATCCGGATATGGTAAGCATAAAGAGCGTTGTTTGTTACTATATTTCTTATATGGAAATAATGAAGAGCGTTTATATAATGTTTGTGTGATTAACCAATATGATTGCGTTGTGTTATGTAAACAGAAGCAAAACTTCTGTAACACGAGCATGCTGTTTACGCAATCATCGTACACATTGAGGACAATACACTATTCATGCGCTGATTACGTTTGTATATGAACAAAACTGTACATATTTTAATATTCCATCTGTTGGTGGCGATTTGACCACATATTAATATTTCTGCAACGAACACCGCCCGTGCGATTAATTATTATAACCAATGCCATGTACTGATATACATATACATATAGCTAACACAATTAACGACATTAGGGATACTCTTGAAATAATCCGACCTTAGGGAGACATCTCGACAAAGCTATATATATTTTAATATTCCATCTGTTGGTGGCGATTTGATCACATATGAATAGTTCTGCAACGAACGCCACCCGTGCCTTTAATTATTATAACCAATGCCATGTACTCATATACATATACATATAGCTAACAAAATTAACGACATTAGTGAGACTCTTGAAATAATCCGACCTTAGGGAGACATCTCGACAAATCTATATATATTTTAATATTCCATCTGTTGGTGGCGATTTGATCACATATGAATAGTTCTGCAACGAACGGCGCCCGTGCCTTTAATTATTACAACCAATACCATGTAATGATATACATATACCTAACAACATGAAACGACATTCGGGAGACTCTTGAAATAATCCGACCTTAGGCAGACATCTCAATATATCATTTTCCATGCAACGTGCAGCTTCTGGGTATGATGAGAGCATTTGGTATTAATAAAAAAACATCTTTTATTGCTCATATTAAAGATACGGGCGGTGTTGGCGGTGGGTATGCTGTTAAAATATTCATCTCCGTCAAAAACCGCCATAAACAGAAATAGTAAAATATAGGCAGAAGTTGTTGTTATATCATACAGAAATATGGCATAAACAGTATGTTATTGTCAATTGTTTTCACTTTGTTGTGCAAACAAAAGGAAAAAACCGTTACGTTTCCTGACTATTGTATAGATCCGGATATGGTAATCATAAAGAGCGTTGTTTGTTACTATTTTTCTTATATGGAAATAATGAAGAGCGTTTAAATAATATTTGTGTGATTAACCAATATGATTGCGTTGTGTTATGTAAACAGAAGCAAAACTTCTGTAACACGAGCATGCTGTTGTTTACGCAATCATCGTACACATTGAGGACAATACACTATTCGTGCGCTGATTACGTTTGCATATGAACAAAACTGTACATATTTTAATATTCCATCTGTTGGTGGCGATTTGACCACATATCAATATTTCTGCAACGAACACGGCCCGTGCCTTTAATTATTATAACCAATGCCATGTACTGATATACATATACATATAGCTAACAAAATTAACGACATTAGGGAGACTCTTGAAATAATCCGACCTTAGGGAGACATCTCGACACAGCTATATATATTTTAATATTCCATCTGTTGGTGGCGATTTGATCACATATGAATAGTTCTGCAACGAACGCCGCCCGTGCCTTTAATTATTATAACCAATACCATGTAATGATATACATATACCTAACAACATGAAACGACATTCGGGAGACTCTTGAAATAATCCGACCTTAGGCAGACATCTCAATATATCATTTTTCATGCAACGTGCAGCTTCTGGGTATGGTGAGAGCATTTGGTATTAATAAAAAAACATCTGTTATTGCTCATATTAAAGATACGGGCTGTCTATGGCGGTGGGTATGCTGTTAAAATATTCATTTCCGTCAAAAACCGCCATAAACAGAAATAGTAAAATATAGGCAGAATTTGTTGTTATATCATACAGAACTATGGCATAAACAGTACGTTACCTTTCCTGACTTTTGTATAGATCCGGATATGGTAAGCATAAAGAGCGTTGTTTGTTACTATATTTCTTATATGGAAATAAGAAGAGCGTTTATATAATGTTTGTGTGATTAACCAATTTGATTGCGTTGTGTTATGTAAACATAAGCAAAACTTCTGTAACACGAGCATGCTGTTGTTTACGCAATCATCGTACACATTGAGGACAATACACTATTCATGCGCTGATTACGTTTGTATATGAACAAAACTGTACATATTTTAATATTCCATCTGTTGGTGGCGATTTGACCACATATTAATATTTCTGCAACGAACACCGCCCGTGCCTTTAATTATTATAACCAATGCCATGTACTGATATACATATACATATAGCTAACAAAATTAACGACATTAGGGAGACTCTTGAAATAATCCGACCTTAGGGAGACATCTCAACAAAGCTATATATATTTTAATATTCCATCTGTTGGTGGCGATTTGATCACATATGAATAGTTCTGCAACGAACGCCGCCCGTGCCTTTAATTATTATAACCAATACCATGTAATGATATACATATACCTAACAACATGAAACGACATTCGGGAGACTCTTGAAATAATCCGACCTTAGGCAGACATCTCAATATATCATTTTCCATGCAACGTGTAGCTTCAGGGTATGGTGAGAGCATTTGGTATTAATAAAAAAACATCTTTTATTGCTCATATTAAAGATACGGACTGTCTTTGGCGGTGGGTATGCTGTTAAAATATTCAGCTCCGTCAAAAACCGCCATAACAGAAATAGTAAAATATAGGCAGAATTTGTTGTTATATCATACAGAACTATGGCATAAACAGTACGTTACGTTTCCTGACTTTTGTATAGATCCGGATATGGTGAGCATAAAGAGCGTTGTTTGTTACTATATTTCTTATATGGAAATAATGAAGAGCGTTTATATAATGTTTGTGTGATTAACCAATATGATTGCGTTGTGTTATGTAAACAGAAGCAAAACTTCTGTAACACGAGCATGCTGTTGTTTACGCAATCATCGTACACATTGAGGACAATACACTATTCATGCGCTCATTACGTTTGCATATGAACAAAACTGTACATATTTTAATATTCCATCTGTTGGTGGCGATTTGACCACATATTAATATTTCTGCAACGAACACGGCCCGTGCCTTTAATTATTATAACCAATGCCATGTACTCATATACATATACATATAGCTAACAAAATTAACGACATTAGGGAGACTCTTGAAATAATCCGACCTTAGGGAGACATCTCGACAAAGCTATATATATTTTAATATTCCATCTGTTGGTGGCGATTTGATCACATATGAATAGTTCTGCAACGAACGCCGCCCGTGCCTTTAATTATTATAACCAATACCATGTAATGATATACATATACCTAACAACATGAAACGACATTCGGGAGACTCTTGAAATAATCCGACCTTAGACAGACATCTCAATATATCATTTTCCATGCAACGTGCAGCTTCAGGGTATGGTGAGAGCATTTGGTATTAATAAAAAAACATCTTTTATTGCTCATATTATAGATACGGGCGTTGTTGGCGGTGGGTATGCTGTTAAAATATTCATCTCCGTCAAAAACCGCCATACACAGAAATAGTAAAATATAGGCAGAATCTGTTGTTATATCAAACAGAAATATGGCATAAACAGTATGTTATTGTCAATTGTTTTCACTTTGTTGTGCAAACAAAAGGAAAAAACCGTTTCGTTTCCTGACTTTTGTATAGATCCGGATATGGTAAGCATAAAGAGCGTTGTTTGTTACTATTTTTCTTATATGGAAATAATGAAGAGCGTTTATATAATGTTTGTGTGATTAACCAATATGATTGCGTTGTGTTATGTAAACAGAAGCAAAACTTCTGTAACACGAGCATACTGTTGTTTACGCAATCATCGTACACCTTGAGGACAATACAATATTCGTGCGCTGATTACGTTTGCATATGAACAAAACTGTACATATTTTAATATTCCATCTGTTGGTGGCGATTTGACCACATATCAATATTTCTGCAACGAACACGGCCCGTGCCTTTAATTATTATAACCAATGCCATGTACTGATATACATATACATATAGCTAACAAAATTAACGACATTAGGGAGACTCTTGAAATAATCCGACCTTAGGGAGACATCTCGACACAGCTATATATATTTTAATATTCCATCTGTTGGTGGCGATTTGATCACATATGAATAGTTCTGCAACGAACGCCGCCCGTGCCTTTAATTATTATAACCAATACCATGTAATGATATACATATACCTAACAACATGAAACGACACTCGGGAGACTCTTGAAATAATCCGACCTTAGGCAGACATCTCAATATATCATTTTCCATGCAACGTGCAGCTTCTGGGTATGGTGAGAGCATTTGGTATTAATAAAAAAACATCTTTTATTGCTCATATTAAAGATACGGACTGTCTTTGGCGGTGGGTATGCTGTTAAAATATTCAGCTCCGTCAAAAACCGCCATAACAGAAATAGTAAAATATAGGCAGAATTTGTTGTTATATCATACAGAACTATGGCATAAACAGTACGTTACGTTTCCTGACTTTTGTATAGATCCGGATATGGTGAGCATAAAGAGCGTTGTTTGTTACTATATTTCTTATATGGAAATAATGAAGAGCGTTTATATAATGTTTGTGTGATTAACCAATTTGATTGCGTTGTGTTATGTAAACAGAAGCAAAACTTCTGTAACACGAGCATGCTGTTGTTTACGCAATCATCGTACACATTGAGGACAATACACTATTCATGCGCTGATTACGTTTGTATATGAACAAAACTGTACATATTTTAATATTCCATCTGTTGGTGGCGAGAATAGTTCTGCAACGAACGCCACCCGTGCCTTTAATTATTATAACCAATGCCATGTACTCATATACATATACATATAGCTAACAAAATTAACGATATTAGTGAGACTCTTGAAATAATCCGACCTTAGGGAGACATCTCGACAAATCTATATATATTTTAATATTCCATCTGTTGGTGGCGATTTGATCACATATGAATAGTTCTGCAACGAACGGCGCCCGTGCCTTTAATTATTATAACCAATACCATGTAATGATATACATATACCTAACAACATGAAACGACATTCGGGAGACTCTTGAAATAATCCGACCTTAGGCAGACATCTCAATATATCATTTTCCATGCAACGTGCAGCTTCTGGGTATGATGAGAGCATTTGGTATTAATAAAAAAAACATCTTTTATTGCTCATATTAAAGATTCGGGCGGTGTTGGCGGTGGGTATGCTGTTAAAATATTCATCTCCGTCAAAAACCGCCATAAACAGAAATAGTAAAATATAGGCAGAAGTTGTTGTTATATCATACAGAAATATGGCATAAACAGTATGTTATTGTCAATTGTTTTCACTTTGTTGTGCAAACAAAAGGAAAAAACCGTTACGTTTCCTGACTATTGTATAGATCCGGATATGGTAATCATAAAGAGCGTTGTTTGTTACTATTTTTCTTATATGGAAATAATGAAGAGCGTTTAAATAATATTTGTGTGATTAACCAATATGATTGCGTTGTGTTATGTAAACAGAAGCAAAACTTCTGTAACACGAGCATGCTGTTGTTTACGCAATCATCGTACACCTTGAGGACAATACACTATTCGTGCGCTGATTACGTTTGCATATGAACAAAACTGTACATATTTTAATATTCCATCTGTTGGTGGCGATTTGACCACATATCAATATTTCTGCAACGAACACGGCCCGTGCCTTTAATTATTATAACCAATGCCATGTACTGATATACATATACATATAGCTAACAAAATTAACGACATTAGGGAGACTCTTGAAATAATCCGACCTTAGGGAGACATCTCGACACAGCTATATATATTTTAATATTCCATCTGTTGGTGGCGATTTGATCACATATGAATAGTTCTGCAACGAACGCCGCCCGTGCCTTTAATTATTATAACCAATACCATGTAATGATATACATATACCTAACAACATGAAACGACATTCGGGAGACTCTTGAAATAATCCGACCTTAGGCAGACATCTCAATATATCATTTTTCATGCAACGTGCAGCTTCTGGGTATGGTGAGAGCATTTGGTATTAATAAAAAAACATCTGTTATTGCTCATATTAAAGATACGGGCTGTCTATGGCGGTGGGTATGCTGTTAAAATATTCATTTCCGTCAAAAACCGCCATAAACAGAAATAGTAAAATATAGGCAGAATTTGTTGTTATATCATACAGAACTATGGCATAAACAGTACGTTACCTTTCCTGACTTTTGTATAGATCCGGATATGGTAAGCATAAAGAGCGTTGTTTGTTACTATATTTCTTATATGGAAATAAGAAGAGCGTTTATATAATGTTTGTGTGATTAACCAATTTGATTGCGTTGTGTTATGTAAACAGAAGCAAAACTTCTGTAACACGAGGATGCTGTTGTTTACGCAATCATCATACACATTGAGGACAATACACTATTCATGCGCTCATTACGTTTGTATATGAACAAAACTGTACATATTTTAATATTCCATCTGTTGGTGGCGATTTGACCACATATTAATATTTCTGCAACGAACACCGCCCGTGCGATTAATTATTATAACCAATGCCATGTACTGATATACATATACATATAGCTAACACAATTAACGACATTAGGGATACTCTTGAAATAATCCGACCTTAGGGAGACATCTCGACAAAGCTATATATATTTTAATATTCCATCTGTTGGTGGCGATTTGATCACATATGAATAGTTCTGCAACGAACGCCACCCGTGCCTTTAATTATTATAACCAATGCCATGTACTCATATACATATACATATAGCTAACAAAATTAACGACATTAGTGAGACTCTTGAAATAATCCGACCTTAGGGAGACATCTCGACAAATCTATATATATTTTAATATTCCATCTGTTGGTGGCGATTTGATCACATATGAATAGTTCTGCAACGAACGGCGCCCGTGCCTTTAATTATTATAACCAATACCATGTAATGATATACATATACCTAACAACATGAAACGACATTCGGGAGACTCTTGAAATAATCCGACCTTAGACAGACATCTCAATATATCATTTTCCATGCAACGTGCAGCTTCAGGGTATGGTGAGAGCATTTGGTATTAATAAAAAAACATCTTTTATTGCTCATATTATAGATACGGGCGGTGTTGGCGGTGGGTATGCTGTTAAAATATTCATCTCCGTCAAAAACCGCCATAAACAGAAATAGTAAAATATAGGCAGAAGTTGTTGTTATATCATACAGAAATATGGCATAAACAGTATGTTATTGTCAATTGTTTTCACTTTGTTGTGCAAACAAAAGGAAAAAACCGTTACGTTTCCTGACTATTGTATAGATCCGGATATGGTAATCATAAAGAGCGTTGTTTGTTACTATTTTTCTTATATGGAAATAATGAAGAGCGTTTAAATAATATTTGTGTGATTAACCAATATGATTGCGTTGTGTTATGTAAACAGAAGCAAAACTTCTGTAACACGAGCATGCTGTTGTTTACGCAATCATCGTACACATTGAGGACAATACACTATTCGTGCGCTGATTACGTTTGCATATGAACAAAACTGTACATATTTTAATATTCCATCTGTTGGTGGCGATTTGACCACATATCAATATTTCTGCAACGAACACGGCCCGTGCCTTTAATTATTATAACCAATGCCATGTACTGATATACATATACATATAGCTAACAAAATTAACGACATTAGGGAGACTCTTGAAATAATCCGACCCTAGGGAGACATCTCGACACAGCTATATATATTTTAATATTCCATCTGTTGGTGGCGATTTGATCACATATGAATAGTTCTGCAACGAACGCCGCCCGTGCCTTTAATTATTATAACCAATACCATGTAATGATATACATATACCTAACAACATGAAACGACATTCGGGAGACTCTTGAAATAATCCGACCTTAGGCAGACATCTCAATATATCATTTTTCATGCAACGTGCAGCTTCTGGGTATGGTGAGAGCATTTGGTATTAATAAAAAAACATCTGTTATTGCTCATATTAAAGATACGGGCTGTCTATGGCGGTGGGTATGCTGTTAAAATATTCATTTCCGTCAAAAACCGCCATAAACAGAAATAGTAAAATATAGGCAGAATTTGTTGTTATATCATACAGAACTATGGCATAAACAGTACGTTACCTTTCCTGACTTTTGTATAGATCCGGATATGGTAAGCATAAAGAGCGTTGTTTGTTACTATATTTCTTATATGGAAATAAGAAGAGCGTTTATATAATGTTTGTGTGATTAACCAATTTGATTGCGTTGTGTTATGTAAACAGAAGCAAAACTTCTGTAACACGAGCATGCTGTTGTTTACGCAATCATCGTACACATTGAGGACAATACACTATTCATGCGCTGATTACGTTTGTATATGAACAAAACTGTACATATTTTAATATTCCATCTGTTGGTGGCGATTTGACCACATATTAATTTTTCTGCAACGAACACCGCCCGTGCCTTTAATTATTATAACCAATGCCATGTACTGATATACATATACATATAGCTAACAAAATTAACGACATTAGGGAGACTCTTGAAATAATCCGACCTTAGGGAGACATCTCAACAAAGCTATATATATTTTAATATTCCATCTGTTGGTGGCGATTTGATCACATATGAATAGTTCTGCAACGAACGCCGCCCGTGCCTTTAATTATTATAACCAATACCATGTAATGATATACATATACCTAACAACATGAAACGACATTCGGGAGACTCTTGAAATAATCCGACCTTAGGCAGACATCTCAATATATCATTTTCCATGCAACGTGTAGCTTCAAGGTATGGTGAGAGCATTTGGTATTAATAAAAAAACATCTTTTATTGCTCATATTAAAGATACGGACTGTCTTTGGCGGTGGGTATGCTGTTAAAATATTCAGCTCCGTCAAAAACCGCCATAACAGAAATAGTAAAATATAGGCAGAATTTGTTGTTATATCATACAGAACTATGGCATAAACAGTACGTTACGTTTCCTGACTTTTGTATAGATCCGGATATGGTAAGCATAAAGAGCGTTGTTTGTTACTATATTTCTTATATGGAAATAATGAAGAGCGTTTATATAATGTTTGTGTGATTAACCAATATGATTGCGTTGTGTTATGTAAACAGAAGCAAAACTTCTGTAACACGAGCATGCTGTTGTTTACGCAATCATCGTACACATTGAGGACAATACACTATTCATGCGCTCATTACGTTTGCATATGAACAAAACTGTACATATTTTAATATTCCATCTGTTGGTGGCGATTTGACCACATATTAATATTTCTGCAACGAACACGGCCCGTGCCTTTAATTATTATAACCAATGCCATGTACTCATATACATATACATATAGCTAACAAAATTAACGACATTAGGGAGACTCTTGAAATAATCCGACCTTAGGGAGACATCTCGACAAAGCTATATATATTTTAATATTCCATCTGTTGGTGGCGATTTGATCACATATGAATAGTTCTGCAACGAACGCCGCCCGTGCCTTTAATTATTATAACCAATACCATGTAATGATATACATATACCTAACAACATGAAACGACATTCGGGAGACTCTTGAAATAATCCGACCTTAGACAGACATCTCAATATATCATTTTCCATGCAACGTGCAGCTTCAGGGTATGGTGAGAGCATTTGGTATTAATAAAAAAACATCTTTTATTGCTCATATTATAGATACGGGCGGTGTTGGCGGTGGGTATGCTGTTAAAATATTCATCTCCGTCAAAAACCGCCATACACAGAAATAGTAAAATATAGGCAGAATCTGTTGTTATATCAAACAGAAATATGGCATAAACAGTATGTTATTGTCAATTGTTTTCACTTTGTTGTGCAAACAAAAGGAAAAAACCGTTTCGTTTCCTGACTTTTGTATAGATCCGGATATGGTAAGCATAAAGAGCGTTGTTTGTTACTATTTTTCTTATATGGAAATAATGAAGAGCGTTTATATAATGTTTGTGTGATTAACCAATATGATTGCGTTGTGTTATGTAAACAGAAGCAAAACTTCTGTAACACGAGCATACTGTTGTTTACGCAATCATCGTACACCTTGAGGACAATACAATATTCGTGCGCTGATTACGTTTGCATATGAACAAAACTGTACATATTTTAATATTCCATCTGTTGGTGGCGATTTGACCACATATCAATATTTCTGCAACGAACACGGCCCGTGCCTTTAATTATTATAACCAATGCCATGTACTGATATACATATACATATAGCTAACAAAATTAACGACATTAGGGAGACTCTTGAAATAATCCGACCTTAGGGAGACATCTCGACACAGCTATATATATTTTAATATTCCATCTGTTGGTGGCGATTTGATCACATATGAATAGTTCTGCAACGAACGCCGCCCGTGCCTTTAATTATTATAACCAATACCATGTAATGATATACATATACCTAACAACATGAAACGACACTCGGGAGACTCTTGAAATAATCCGACCTTAGGCAGACATCTCAATATATCATTTTCCATGAAACGTGCAGCTTCTGGGTATGGTGAGAGCATTTGGTATTAATAAAAAAACATCTGTTTTTGCTCATATTAAAGATACGGGCTGTCTTTGGCGGTGGGTATGCTGTTAAAATATTCATTTCCGTCAAAAACTGCCATAAACATAAATAGTAAAATATAGGCAGAATTTGTTGTTATATCATACAGAACTATGGCATAAACAGTACGTTACGTTTCCTGACTTTTGTATAGATCCGGATATGGTAAGCATAAAGAGCGTTGTTTGTTACTATATTTCTTATATGGAAATAATAAAGAGCGTTTATATAATGTTTGTGTGATTAACCAATTTGATTGCGTTGTGTTATGTAAACAGAAGCAAAACTTCTGTAACACGAGCATGCTGTTGTTTACGCAATCATCGTACACATTGAGGACAATACACTATTCATGCGCTGATTACGTTTGTATATGAACAAAACTGTACATATTTTAATATTCCATCTGTTGGTGGCGATTTGATCACATATGAATAGTTCTGCAACGAACGCCACCCGTGCCTTTAATTATTATAACCAATGCCATGTACTCATATACATATACATATAGCTAACAAAATTAACGACATTAGTGAGACTCTTGAAATAATCCGACCTTAGGGAGACATCTCGACAAATCTATATATATTTTAATATTCCATCTGTTGGTGGCGATTTGATCACATATGAATAGTTCTGCAACGAACGGCGCCCGTGCCTTTAATTATTATAACCAATACCATGTAATGATATACATATACCTAACAACATGAAACGACATTCGGGAGACTCTTGAAATAATCCGACCTTAGGCAGACATCTCAATATATCATTTTCCATGCAACGTGCAGCTTCTGGGTATGATGAGAGCATTTGGTATTAATAAAAAAACATCTTTTATTGCTCATATTAAAGATACGGGCGGTGTTGGCGGTGGGTATGCTGTTAAAATATTCATCTCTGTCAAAAACCGCCATAAACAGAAATAGTAAAATATAGGCAGAAGTTGTTGTTATATCATACAGAAATATGGCATAAACAGTATGTTATTGTCAATTGTTTTCACTTTGTTGTGCAAACAAAAGGAAAAAACCGTTACGTTTCCTGACTATTGTATAGATCCGGATATGGTAATCATAAAGAGCGTTGTTTGTTACTATTTTTCTTATATGGAAATAATGAAGAGCGTTTAAATAATATTTGTGTGATTAACCAATATGATTGCGTTGTGTTATGTAAACAGAAGCAAAACTTCTGTAACACGAGCATGCTGTTGTTTACGCAATCATCGTACACCTTGAGGACAATACACTATTCGTGCGCTGATTACGTTTGCATATGAACAAAACTGTACATATTTTAATATTCCATCTGTTGGTGGCGATTTGACCACATATCAATATTTCTGCAACGAACACGGCCCGTGCCTTTAATTATTATAACCAATGCCATGTACTGATATACATATACATATAGCTAACAAAATTAACGACATTAGGGAGACTCTTGAAATAATCCGACCTTAGGGAGACATCTCGACACAGCTATATATATTTTAATATTCCATCTGTTGGTGGCGATTTGATCACATATGAATAGTTCTGCAACGAACGCCGCCCGTGCCTTTAATTATTATAACCAATACCATGTAATGATATACATATACCTAACAACATGAAACGACATTCGGGAGACTCTTGAAATAATCCGACCTTAGGCAGACATCTCAATATATCATTTTTCATGCAACGTGCAGCTTCTGGGTATGGTGAGAGCATTTGGTATTAATAAAAAAACATCTGTTATTGCTCATATTAAAGATACGGGCTGTCTATGGCGGTGGGTATGCTGTTAAAATATTCATTTCCGTCAAAAACCGCCATAAACAGAAATAGTAAAATATAGGCAGAATTTGTTGTTATATCATACAGAACTATGGCATAAACAGTACGTTACCTTTCCTGACTTTTGTATAGATCCGGATATGGTAAGCATAAAGAGCGTTGTTTGTTACTATATTTCTTATATGGAAATAAGAAGAGCGTTTATATAATGTTTGTGTGATTAACCAATTTGATTGCGTTGTGTTATGTAAACAGAAGCAAAACTTCTGTAACACGAGCATGCTGTTGTTTACGCAATCATCGTACACATTGAGGACAATACACTATTCATGCGCTGATAACGTTTGTATATGAACAAAACTGTACATATTTTAATATTCCATCTGTTGGTGGCGATTTGACCACATATTAATATTTCTGCAACGAACACCGCCCGTGCCTTTAATTATTATAACCAATGCCATGTACTGATATACATATACATATAGCTAACAAAATTAACGACATTAGGGAGACTCTTGAAATAATCCGACCTTAGGGAGACATCTCAACAAAGCTATATATATTTTAATATTCCATCTGTTGGTGGCGATTTGATCACATATGAATAGTTCTGCAACGAACGCCGCCCGTGCCTTTAATTATTATAACCAATACCATGTAATGATATACATATACCTAACAACATGAAACGACATTCGGGAGACTCTTGAAATAATCCGACCTTAGGCAGACATCTCAATATATCATTTTCCATGCAACGTGTAGCTTCAGGGTATGGTGAGAGCATTTGGTATTAATAAAAAAACATCTTTTATTGCTCATATTAAAGATACGGACTGTCTTTGGCGGTGGGTATGCTGTTAAAATATTCAGCTCCGTCAAAAACCGCCATAACAGAAATAGTAAAATATAGGCAGAATTTGTTGTTATATCATACAGAACTATGGCATAAACAGTACGTTACGTTTCCTGACTTTTGTATAGATCCGGATATGGTAAGCATAAAGAGCGTTGTTTGTTACTATATTTCTTATATGGAAATAATGAAGAGCGTTTATATAATGTTTGTGTGATTAACCAATATGATTGCGTTGTGTTATGTAAACAGAAGCAAAACTTCTGTAACACGAGCATGCTGTTGTTTACGCAATCATCGTACACATTGAGGACAATACACTATTCATGCGCTCATTACGTTTGCATATGAACAAAACTGTACATATTTTAATATTCCATCTGTTGGTGGCGATTTGACCACATATTAATATTTCTGCAACGAACACGGCCCGTGCCTTTAATTATTATAACCAATGCCATGTACGCATATACATATACATATAGCTAACAAAATTAACGACATTAGGGAGACTCTTGAAATAATCCGACCTTAGGGAGACATCTCGACAAAGCTATATATATTTTAATATTCCATCTGTTGGTGGCGATTTGATCACATATGAATAGTTCTGCAACGAACGCCGCCCGTGCCTTTAATTATTATAACCAATACCATGTAATGATATACATATACCTAACAACATGAAACGACATTCGGGAGACTCTTGAAATAATCCGACCTTAGACAGACATCTCAATATATCATTTTCCATGCAACGTGCAGCTTCAGGGTATGGTGAGAGCATTTGGTATTAATAAAAAAACATCTTTTATTGCTCATATTATAGATACGGGCGGTGTTGGCGGTGGGTATGCTGTTAAAATATTCATCTCCGTCAAAAACCGCCATACACAGAAATAGTAAAATATAGGCAGAATCTGTTGCTATATCAAACAGAAATATGGCATAAACAGTATGTTATTGTCAATTGTTTTCACTTTGTTGTGCAAACAAAAGGAAAAAACCGTTTCGTTTCCTGACTTTTGTATAGATCCGGATATGGTAAGCATAAAGAGCGTTGTTTGTTACTATTTTTCTTATATGGAAATAATGAAGAGCGTTTATATAATGTTTGTGTGATTAACCAATATGATTGCGTTGTGTTATGTAAACAGAAGCAAAACTTCTGTAACACGAGCATACTGTTGTTTACGCAATCATCGTACACCTTGAGGACAATACAATATTCGTGCGCTGATTACGTTTGCATATGAACAAAACTGTACATATTTTAATATTCCATCTGTTGGTGGCGATTTGACCACATATCAATATTTCTGCAACGAACACGGCCCGTGCCTTTAATTATTATAACCAATGCCATGTACTGATATACATATACATATAGCTAACAAAATTAACGACATTAGGGAGACTCTTGAAATAATCCGACCTTAGGGAGACATCTCGACACAGCTATATATATTTTAATATTCCATCTGTTGGTGGCGATTTGATCACATATGAATAGTTCTGCAACGAACGCCGCCCGTGCCTTTAATTGTTATAACCAATACCATGTAATGATATACATATACCTAACAACATGAAACGACACTCGGGAGACTCTTGAAATAATCCGACCTTAGGCAGACATCTCAATATATCATTTTCCATGCAACGTGCAGCTTCTGGGTATGGTGAGAGCATTTGGTATTAATAAAAAAACATCTGTTTTTGCTCATATTAAAGATACGGGCTGTCTTTGGCGGTGGGTATGCTGTTAAAATATTCATTTCCGTCAAAAACCGCCATAAACATAAATAGTAAAATATAGGCAGAATTTGTTGTTATATCATACAGAACTATGGCATAAACAGTACGTTACGTTTCCTGACTTTTGTATAGATCCGGATATGGTAAGCATAAAGAGCGTTGTTTGTTACTATATTTCTTATATGGAAATAATGAAGAGCGTTTATATAATGTTTGTGTGATTAACCAATTTGATTGCGTTGTGTTATGTAAACAGAAGCAAAACTTCTGTAACACGAGCATGCTGTTGTTTACGCAATCATCGTACACATTGAGGACAATACACTATTCATGCGCTGATTACGTTTGTATATGAACAAAACTGTACATATTTTAATATTCCATCTGTTGGTGGCGATTTGACCACATATTAATATTTCTGCAACGAACACCGCCCGTGCCTTTAATTATTATAACCAATGCCATGTACTGATATACATATACATATAGCTAACAAAATTAACGACATTAGGGAGACTCTTGAAATAATCCGACCTTAGGGAGACATCTCGACAAAGCTATATATATTTTAATATTCCATCTGTTGGTGGCGATTTGATCACATATGAATAGTTCTGCAACAAACGCCACCCGTGCCTTTAATTATTATAACCAATGCCATGTACTGATATACATATACATATAGCTAACAAAATTAACGACATTAGGGAGACTCTTGAAATAATCCGACCTTAGGGAGACATCTCGACAAAGCTATATATATTTTAATATTCCATCTGTTGGTGGCGATTTGATCACATATGAATAGTTCTGCAACGAACGCCGCCCGTGCCTTTAATTATTATAACCAATACCATGTAATGATATACATATACCTAACAACATGAAACGACATTCGGGAGACTCTTGAAATAATCCGACCTTAGGCAGACATCTCAATATATCATTTTCCATGCAACGTGCAGCTTCAGGGTATGGTGAGAGCATTTGGTATTAATAAAAAAAACATCTTTTATTGCTCATATTATAGATACGGGCGGTGTTGGCCGTGGGTATGCTGTTAAAATATTCATCTCCGTCAAAAACCGCCATACACAGAAATAGTAAAATATAGGCAGAATCTGTTGTTATATCAAACAGAAATATGGCATAAACAGTATGTTAGTGTCATTTGTTTTCACTTTGTTGTGCAAACAAAAGGAAAACACCGTTACGTTTCCTGACTTTTGTATAGATCCGGATATGGTAAGCATAAAGAGCGTTGTTTGTTACTATATTTCTTATATGGAAATAATGAAGAGCGTTTATATAATGTTTGTGTGATTAACCAATTTGATTGCGTTGTGTTATGTAAACAGAAGCAAAACTTCTGTAACACGAGCATGCTGTTGTTTACGCAATCATCGTACACATTGAGGACAATACACTATTCATGCGCTGATTACGTTTGTATATGAACAAAACTGTACATATTTTAATATTCCATCTGTTGGTGGCGATTTGACCACATATTAATATTTCTGCAACGAACACCGCCCGTGCCTTTAATTATTATAACCAATGCCATGTACTGATATACATATAGCTAACAAAATTAACGACATTAGGGAGACTCTTGAAATAATCCGACCTTAGGGAGACATCTCGACAAAGCTATATATATTTTAATATTCCATCTGTTGGTGGCGATTTGATCACATATGAATAGTTCTGCAACGAACGCCACCCGTGCCTTTAATTATTATAACCAATGCCATGTACTGATATACATATACATATAGCTAACAAAATTAACGACATTAGGGAGACTCTTGAAATAATCCGACCTTAGGGAGACATCTCGACAAAGCTATATATATTTTAATATTCCATCTGTTGGTGGCGATTTGATCACATATGAATAGTTCTGCAACGAACGCCGCCCGTGCCTTTAATTATTATAACCAATACCATGTAATGATATACATATACCTAACAACATGAAACGACATTCGGGAGACTCTTGAAATAATCCGACCTTAGGCAGACATCTCAATATATAATTTTCCATGCAACGTGCAGCTTCAGGGTATGGTGAGAGCATTTGGTATTAATAAAAAAAACATCTGTTATTGCTCATATTAAAGATACGGACTGTCTTTGGCGGTGGGTATGCTGTTAAAATATTCAGCTCCGTCAAAAACCGCCATAAACAGAAATAGTAAAATATAGGCAGAATTTGTTGTTATATCATACAGAACTATGGCATAAACAGTATGTTACGTTTCCTGACTTTTGTATAGATCCGGATATGGTAAGCATAAAGAGCGTTGTTTGTTACTATATTTCTTATATGGAAATAATGAAGAGCGTTTATATAATGTTTGTGTGATTAACCAATATGATTGCGTTGTGTTATGTAAACAGAAGCAAAACTTCTGTAACACGAGCATGCTGTTGTTTACGCAATCATCGTACACATTGAGGACAATACACTATTCATGCGCTCATTACGTTTGCATATGAACAAAACTGTACATATTTTAATATTCCATCTGTTGGTGGCGATTTGACCACATATTAATATTTCTGCAACGAACACCGCCCGTGCCTTTAATTATTATAACCAATGCCATGTACTCATATACATATACATATAGCTAACAAAATTAAAGACATTAGGGAGACTCTTGAAATAATCCGACCTTAGGGAGACATCTCGACAAAGCTATATATATTTTAATATTCCATCTGTTGGTGGCGATTTGATCACAAATGAATAGTTCTGCAACGAACGCCGCACGTGCCTTTAATTATTATAACCAATACCATGTAATGATATACATATACCTAACAACATGAAACGACATTCGGGAGACTCTTGAAATAATCCGACCTTAGGCAGACATCTCAATATATCATTTTCCATGCAACGTGCAGCTTCAGGGTATGGTGAGAGCATTTGGTATGAATAAAAAAACATCTTTTATTGCTCATATTATAGATACGGGCGGTGTTGGCGGTGGGTATGCTGTTAAAGTATTCATCTCCGTCAAAAACCGCCATAAACAGAAATAGTAAAATATAGGCAGAAGTTGTTGTTATATCATACAGAAATATGGCTTAAACAGTATGTTATTGTCAATTGTTTTCACTTTGTTGTGCAAACAAAAGGAAAAAACCGTTACGTTTCCTGACTTTTGTATAGATCCGGATATGGTAAGCATAAAGAGCGTTGTTTGTCACTATTTTTCTTATATGGAAATAATGAAGAGCGTTTATATAATGTTTGTGTGATTAACCAATATGATTGCGTTGTGTTTTGTAAACAGAAGCAAAACTTCTGTAACACGAGCATGCTGTTGTTTACGCAATCACCGTACACATTGAGGACAATACACTATTCTCGCGCTGATTACGTTTGCATATGAACAAAACTGTACATATTTTAATATTCCATCTGTTGGTGGCGATTTGACCACACATTAATATTTCTGCAACGAACACCGCCCGTGCATTTAATTGTTATAACCAATGCCATGTACTCATATACATATACATATAGCTAACAAAATTAACGACATTAGGGAGACTCTTGAAATAATCCGACCTTAGGGAGACATCTCAACAAAGTTATATATATTTTAATATTCCATCTGTTGGTGGCGATTTGATCACATATGAATAGTTCTGCAACGAACGCCGCCCGTGCCTTTAATTATTATAACCAATACCATGTAATGATATACATATACCTAACAACATGAAACGACATTCGGGAGACTCTTGAAATAATCCGACCTTAGGCAGACATCTCAATATATCATTTTCCATGCAACGTGCAGCTTCAGGGTATGGTGAGAGCATTTGGTATTAATAAAAAAACATCTTTTATTGCTCATATTAAAGATACGGGCTGTCTTTGGCGGTGGGTGGGTATGCTGTTAAAATATTCAGCTCCGTCAAAAACCACCATAAACAGAAATAGTAAAATATTGGCAGAAGTTGTTGTTATATCATACAGAAATATGGCATAAACAGTATGTTATTGTCAATCGTTTTCACTTTGTTGTGCAAACAAAAGGAAAAAACCGTTACGTTTCCTGACTTTTGTATAGATCCGGATATGGTAAGCATAAAGAGCGTTGTTTGTTACTATTTTTCGTATATGGAAATAATGAAGAGCGTTTATATAATGTTTGTGTGATTAACCAATATGATTGCGTTGTGTTTTGCGCATATTATGTAAAGAAAGGGAAAAAACGTTACGTTTCCTTGCTTTTGTTTAGATCCGGATATGGTAAAGATAAAGAGCGTTATTTGTTCCTTATATGGAAATAATAAAGAGCGTTTATATAATTTTGGTGTGGTCAACTACTATACTTGCGTTGCGTTGTGTAAACAAAAGCAAAACTTCTGTAACATGAGCAGACTGCTTTTTACGCCACCATAGTGCACATTGAGGACAATATACTATTTACGCGCTGATTATGTTTGCATATGATCAAAACTATATATTTTTTAATATTCCTTCTGTTGGTTGGGATTTGAACACACATGATATTTCTGCAACGAACGCAGCCCGTGCCTTTGATTATTATAACCAATGCCATGTACTGATATAGCGTTTTACAAAGATTAAACCAGGTCCCGCATTCGTGTATTGAGGGTTAAATTTCTCGCGTATGCTAGCATCTTAAATTATATCTAGTCATTTCGTAAGACTATTGCAAGAATATGGCTTCAAAATATAAAGTACATATTATGTATCTCCATAACTTTGATTTTTAATATGTGTCCCCCTAATACCGCATGTAGTGGTATTTATTGTATATGTCCCCCTAATATGGTTCATGTTGTATGTAAAATGACCAAACATTAGGGAGACGGTATTAGGGGGACACTTGGTATATATTTTTAAATATTATAATAGTCATCACAAATGACATAATTGATGGTTTTTCGATTAATACCAAATGCTCTCACCACACACAGAAGCTATGAAAATGCATAGAAAATGATATATCGAGATGTCTCCCTAAGGTCGGATTATTTCAACAGTCTCCCTAAGGTCGTTAGTGTTGTTAGCTATATATATATATATATATATATATATATGTGTGTGTACATGTACAACATAGATGTAATATATTGGCAGTTTGAAAGTAATGCCGATGGATAATTGTTGCAATAATTGTTGTCATGTAATAACCCATGATTATGATTAATAAGGACCAGGAGAGTTATTGTGTTGATGACAGCGGGTATAGGATTGAGGAACAAGCACCGGGAGTGTCCGAATAATGGCCCAACTCTACGTATGAAAATAGACAAATTTCGCATTCGTTTCCCCTTTCCCGAATTGAAAAGTTGTCTGAGTTTGAGTACATTTGGGTGTTTATAAAAGTACGGTGCTATGTATACCTTTCTCGAAAATATTGCAAATCCTTGCATTTCAGAATGACGTGAAATTCGTCACCTATTTCGGTGTTGCATAGGGTACATTTTCTGAGTAGTCGGTGTTTGTCCAAGAACCTCTTTCAGTTGGGAGGTAGTGAGTTCTGGTCCGAAAACGAACTAAGGTCTTAACGTTGCGATTTTCAAGCCCGAATTAGGCTTCACGATCCTGTAAAAGGTGAATTTTTTTGACATAGATTACTTCCCTGCCACTGCTGTGTTATATTCGTCTTGTTGTGTCTGTAAGAGTTGAACTGATTAATGCTATATATGGATTGGTTTTTCCAGATGTTCCCCATACCAAGTTTGTTCATCAAACTATTTTCTATACTTGCAACCATGTGTTATTACATAAATTCTCCACATACATAGTGTACATGAGATGCATTTATATATTATCCATAACTAATAGCATAACAGTCATAAATGAAACCCAAACTTCCTTTCTTTCTCATAATCAAAAGGGGTAAAACATACAAAAACCGAATCCAATCAAACCAACTAGGAACGGCCTAAGTAGTCATTAAGACGATTATTCACACATCTACCACAACCTACCGAAAACAATAGATGTCTGCAAAACGGGACGAATCCACCAAAGCGTCTTTTAAAGAAATGTTGTTGTTGTTGGAATCTGATGATACGGGGATCATCGGATTCAATTGTGTACCTTTATAAGGTAATGTGAATGCATTGTAATAGTAGTTTGATTTAATATCCATGTAAACAGTATCCAATTGAGACGATTTTTTTCCACCTGCCATTATATTAACTAAATACGTCTCGGCTCAACCAGGCTGTCTTACACCATAGAATTAATCAGACGAAAAGCAAGGTTATTTGCGACAAATTGATTTGTGTCTCACAAAACTGTCCTTATCTCTGGTAATTGAAAAGGAAATTGCAGAAAACGTCAGCGCGAACTCGTCCGTTGGGTACAGCGCTGTCTGGGACAATCGTCCTCAATCTTCGCATCGTACTCATAGTTCTCTGTATCACCCGTGTTTGGGTGATCATGCTATGGTGGTGTTCATGTTAGCACATTGTTCATTGTTCTCTATGTCACCCGTGTTTGGGTGATCATGCTATGGTGGTGTTCATTTTAGCACCTTGTTCATTGTTCTCTATGTCACCCGTGTTTGGGTGATCATGTTATGATGCTGTTGGGGCCAGTGGTTTTATGTTACGATGTTGGTGCGACAAAATTATGTTGTTAATTGCGTTATTTATCTGTAATTGTCATTTTAAAGGTCGTTTACTAATTCGACTGATTTGAAGACAAGCCCGTATCTACATAACACATTCACGTATAAATATTTGTTTTTAAATATTTGATTGCGTTTCTATAGGTGCAATAAGATCATGCCATGAATATCTACTTTAGCTACACCGTATATGGATCATATTCCACCAGTACAAAACCTGGGAACGTTTTTGATGCTGTGACAAGGAAGTGTATAACATTGAAAAAACAGTGCAGGTAATATATCTATTAGTTATTACCTCGTCCTTAATAACGAACGTCACTGTTGGTTAAATCCCAATTCGACATTGCACGATTTAAATGACTTTGTGAGCGATTTTTCTTTTGCGTCGTTTACAATTATGGAATTTCTCCCGGTTAAATAATACGTTTATTGCGATATCGGCTCACAAAAGTAACACAAATCATGCAATCTCGATCTGGGACCAACCACTAATGTGAAGTAAATTATTGAGGAACACGTATTAACAAATAAATATATTCCCTGCCTTGTGTGTTCAATGTTCCCTGTCAGAACTGGTCAGAACATCGACAAGATCCCAGGTTTTGTATACTAGTGGAATATGATCTCTAACGACGGGCTAGAGTACACACTCGAAGCATGATCCACAAACTGACCATAATCAAGATGGCTCTTCCGGTCGTTTTGCGACAACCAGCGCAACCATTACTAAACTATTTTTAAGAATATATATCATCCAGGGTGTTTAAAGGCCCATTTAATTTTCGAATTACCAGATCACTTTATATACAACATATTTTGATGCATTCTGGGTAAATAAAGGGAGATGTCTTTGGGTGAATCTGAGCATCTCTATCACTTGGTGGACACTCCTATATACGCTACAGCTGTTCTGCATCCTGATGGAATATACATATACTTTTTAGTATTATTTCATGCCAACAATAGTCAACAACACTGACACAGTATAGAAATAATCGGGGACTCAAAAATTAAGTGGGCCTCTAGTGCAGATACTGACTTTTTGTCGAATCGCTCGGATTACTCAAAGACCACGAAGATGACAATTTGAGAAAAAATTACTTACCTTTTATTAACAGCATCACTATATTCCCCAGCTATGCATCATTTAGCTGTATCAGCATGAAGCTACCAACATCATATCAAATTAGCAGTGCTCACCGCTTCACCAGGGGTGTAAACCAGAGTTGGTTGATGGCTGTGGTTCATGTGCCGATACATGGGTTGATTGATTGGTCGTTTATAGTTGTATGGATTGGTTGGTGACTGGATACGCGACTGCTTGGCTGTGCGGGTTAAGTTATGCATATAGCTGGAATGACGAATGGATGAGTTGGTGGATTGTTTTGTGGATGCAAAGTTGGACTGATCTGTGAGTGAGTGGGTGAGTGGAATTTGTGGTTTGTTGGTTGAGCGGATGTGTGGTTGGACGCACGGATGCGCTGAAGACTGGATTTATTGATGTGTGGATGAATTGATGGCTTGATGGATATATCACCGGAAGGATAACCGACGAATGATTGGACAGATGGTGTGGTGATGGGTGGTTGGATTGGCGGCTGTATGAATTGATGAAATGATATATTGAGCGATGGGTGCAGGGATTGTGAATAAATAATTTGCTGGAAATATTAAGTGAATGGATGACAGTAAAGCTAGTGAATATATTATTCACCCAGTATTGTTGGGTGAATGAATAAATTAATGACATTCACAGAGAACATGTTGCTGTAGGTCAGTTTGCAATGTTGACACACCCACTGCTAAGTGCTCTCCATGTGTGACTTGCGAAGTTTGGCATAGTCTTATCCTAACCTGCCAAAATACCACATTTTATGATTCAGTCAAATGATACATATTGTCCATGCATGCGTGACATGCGAGGTTTGGCGTACGTAGTCGTGTTCAAACCTGCTAAATACCACCATATATATGATATAGTCGAACCTGCTAAATACCGCCATCTATATAATACAGTCGAACCTGCTAAATACCACCATCTATATAATACAGTCGAACCTGCTAAATACCACCATCTGTATAATACAGTCGAACCTGCTAAATACCACCATCTGTATGATATAGTCGAACCTGCTAAATACCACCATCTATATGATACAGTCGAACCTGCTAAATACCGTCATCTATATATATGATACAGTCGAACCTGCTAAATACCGTCATCTATATGATACAGTCGAACGACGCCTAAATACCACCATCTATATGATAGAACGACGCATAAATACCACCATCTATATGATAGAACGACGCCTAAATACCACCATAAATATGATAGAACGACGCCTAAATACCACCATAAATATGATAGAACGACGCCTAAATACCACCATATATATGATAGAACGACGCCTAAATACCACCATCTATATGATAGAACGACGCCTAAATACCACCATCTATATGATAGAACGACGCCTAAATACCACCATCTATATGATAGAACGACGCCTAAATACCACCATCTATATGATAGAACGACGCCTAAATACCACCATATATATGATAGAACGACGCCTAAATACCACCATCTATATGATAGAACGACGCCTAAATACCACCATCTATATGATAGAACGACGCCTAAATACCACCATATATATGATAGAACGACGCCTAAATACCACCATCTATATGATAGAACGACGCCTAAATACCACCATAAATATGATAGAACGACGCCTAAATACCACCATAAATATGATAGAACGACGCCTAAATACCACCATATATATGATAGAACGACGCCTAAATACCACCATCTATATGATAGAACGACGCCTAAATACCACCATCTATATGATAGAACGACGCCTAAATACCACCATCTATATGATAGAACGACGCCTAAATACCACCATCTATATGATAGAACGACGCCTAAATACCACCATATATATGATAGAACGACGCCTAAATACCACCATCTATATGATAGAACGACGCCTAAATACCACCATATATATGATAGAACGACGCCTAACTTCAACACGATTTAATTTACAGGGGAACATTCTCCAACAGATTCTCTGTCTAGAGTTCATCCTGGAGCTGATAAATACGGTGCCGTTTATTGTCACGGTGAGTGCAGTTAGCTATTTAAAACCTTAATAGATTCTGGGAGAATTTCTCTCATTTATTCTTAATTGACACATGGGAATGATCTATTCATTGTTTTTTGGAATGTTATAATATAATGTTATAATATAATATGAGGACAAGCAGAGGAACACACTGTGTATTCCAATATGTCCATCTTAATGATGGCGATGCTTCTTTAACGTATTGATTAACTGATTAGCTATATAACGAATGACTGGGACTCGAGTCAAGTAACTATTCATGACCACATATACAATGGAACTTAAATCGCTGAACGTTCTAAACAGTGGGCGACATATCTCATGCAACTTAAACACGATCTGTGTATGAACATATAACAGCTACGATTTAATAATGAATGTCACATATTTATCAATGCAAGACATGTTTAGATAACTAACTTTAACTTCACTCACCGTTAGCATATTTAGCGATATTCGAGAACTTCTGGTGATCAGAGCAATAATTTTGCCATACACAGAAAATCTAAATTATCTTGTTGATTCTGTTGCAAAATATTGCTGTGCGATTATACACTTATTTCCCACAATGACTGTACATTATTACATGCTTAAAGACATATTATGTGTTTATTGCAATGATTCATACTAGCTAGACACTTTGTCCAGTAAAATACTGTATAGTATTCAACTATAATATTAAAGAAATAGAATGCACTTCAATGTATATGGGTACGTGATACTGATAAGTTAGTAATCAGACGCGATGCCAACTTGCGTAATGTAGCATTCTACTAACATCGCCGAAAGTCTAAAACAAATCGACCTTATCAATTGTGAATATTTACTTCTCGTTTCGGGAAGCAACTATCGGCGATAAAATAACGCAAACGATTTCGCCATCGCGAGTCGCATGCATTTAATTTTAATATATAATAGTGACCGTCTGTGTTGTCAATTTGACTATATAATATTAGTAAAAAATAACTACTTTGAGGAAGATTATTCTGCATTTCTACTTAATCCGCTACCGGAGTGTTTCACATCACTTTAACGACCATTTCAGCCACACCGATCGTAGAATTTCAGAAAACGCAAAGTCTGAACTGGGCAAACATGTAAACATTTATACTTCATAAACCAGGGACGAATTTTCGCCGACAAACAAACGGAAATAATTCGTCCAATGTGAATCGCTGCATATAATTTATTTATAAGAATGAAATTGTGTGCTGCCAATTTTGTTCCACAACAATTTAAAGTTCTAATCACGGGATTTAAGCATGGCTAATAGACATGTTTATATTGAAAATGTCTAATTTCGCCCGTCAAGAAACACAAAACTTTGCTGTTCGTCCAGGGGGGAGTCGGAAAAAATTTGCAGGCACGTATGCTGATTTTTGACTTTCGACCCTTGTTGGGACCCACTCACCCCCGCGTCCAATTTTTTGTCCGTTTTCGGCAGTTTTTTCCGACCATTTTTGGACACCCACCCCCTTTTAACACTAAAACAGAGATATGCGGGGGGGAATTCACTGTAAACAGCTGTATATGAATTTATGTGCATACTATTAGCCATGGATGTTAACATTTACATGTAAATAGGAACGAGTCATTTTTGGGGTCATTCGGTCAAAACAAACATGGCTGCCAGCAGCCATCTTGCATTTCAAAATTCAATCCATTAGCATGGGCTACAGGCTATACTGTTTGTCTGATCATCATGAAATTTGTCATTTATGTTAATATTGACATATAGATGTGTTTTAATCCAAACTCATTGCAAAAACTGCCAAAAAGACTTGCAGGAAAAATATTTTTTAGTTGCGGAAAAAATTGTTTGTTGGTCCTATCGACCACCCACCCCGGCATACGTGCCCGGAATAAACTTTTTTCCACACCCCCCCCCCCCCCCGGTTCGTCAGGGTGTGTGATTTTTGAGTGAAATTTTGAGGGAATTTGAATGAGTATTCCACCCACGTTGAGTTTAACTGTCCCAGACGAACGATACCTTGACATCATGGATGTCTTTGTGCACATTTGAGATACCCTGGGTGTCTTTTTGCACATATGAGATACCCTGGGTGTCTATTTGCACGTTTGAGATACACTGGTGTCTTTTTGCACGTTTGAGATACCCTGGGTGTCTTTTGGCACGTTTGAGATAGTCTGGGTGTATTTTGGCACGAGAACATGCGACTCTGACCAATTCAACTATAGTTTGTTGGTAAACTATAGCTACAACGCCGGATGTGAACGCTACGAACGAATATAGTGGCCTTATCTGATGCTGTCTTAGTAAGTCACCTTTCGCATCTCATTGACAACTAACTAAAGCGCTGTGTTATGTTTCACGTATTTCGTTTGGAAATAGAACCTATTGGTTGACTACTGGATAAAACGTTCCGGACAAATCACCGCCTCGGGCAAAAATAACTATAAACCTCCCAAAATGTCTTGTTTGACAACGAAGAGAAACACGAACTAATAACGGGTCTGTTTCGATATTTTACAGATATTCAGCGATAGACTGCGAGGCCTTTTCATCCCAGTATTTTTCAACTGTTGGCAAGCTAAAAGTGCATTACAGGCCATGTTCGTAAGTATTTAACCATTCCTTTACTCAATGGATTCTCCGACCATGCAGTTACACACGTATACATTGGAATGGTCTGCCAGGGTCCGCGCTGGACAGAAATTTACTTATGCCAAATATTTTTGCCAAAATGAACAGATATTTTGCCAACTTCTTTTTGAATTTGAGTCATATATATTTCAACAATCGCAATTTGTGCGACTTTTGAGATTAATATATAGGATTTATAATGGTTGTTTCATCAGAAGGGCACGTAAAAACATTGAGAATTAGCTATGTATTCACCATCATAATGATTACTAGTAAACCCTCCGCCCGTCGATACTGATCATATCGGATTAACTGGTCATAATTTTGAACAGTTGGAAATTTCATGCCTGACACAAATGTTACAGTAGTTGGAATGTTTTACAACACATGTGCATGGGTTGAAATTGTTCTCATTGTTTAACTTTGCAACCATTAATTAGTGGGGTTAGTTGTTTTTAGACTAAAAGTAGCATGTTATTCTACTTTTGGTCAACAGTTTGGTCTGAAATGACCATCAGTTGGAAATTGTTCAACCTTAGTGCAATCTCACACGACAACGATTAGCCACGATTGCTACGTGCGTAGTAGTAGTACATAGCGCACGATCACGTCAAAATCGCAGACAAATCGTGGGTATAAAGCGGCGGAGGAGTAATGTCGCAAGAGCTATACTCGACCTTCACCTCAGAATTTGCAGTCACGTTATATTCAACTAATTAACGGGTCTTTTTCGGGTGGTTTCTAGAACACCATAGTGGGTGGAACATCTTGATATATAAGTCAAATTGCACATGCGGGTGGAATGGAGTCGATTTGATTTTATAGATGCGCGCCCTACGAGTATACCATTTATTGAGGTCAAGGACGAGTATAGCTCGTGTCATTACCCCGCCACCGTATAAAGCAGTGTTTGATTTCATGGCGAGATTCTACTCGTCTCCTTGGAGATGTCGAGAGGTCTGACACGTGATCATGTGAGATCAGAGTCAAAATGACGGACAATTCGGAGGAACCTGCCACGCTGCGCAAGGTCGATCGCGATGAATGGTCCAGGCATTTGCAGACATGACAAAACTTGTCAAAAGCATTGCATTTGACATGCATGTTGGTAGTCTGTAGATCAACATGCCTGAACTATTATATGTAGCCTGATGTATGCAGTGATGTCGGTGGTATCCAAAATCCATTTTAAAAATAACTAATCAGACACAATTACGCTTTGGCAAATATTAGTTGAGTTCTTATTCATATATGCAGGGAAACTTGTTAGATGTCGTGTCATGTTACACTTAAGGGGCGTCTGATTGAAATTGTACACCAGTTGGACAGTATCAGGTATTAGTTTAATTGGAAAGTTGCAGCCCAACGGTGGCGGGGGTGCAAACGGTATTTTGGGAACATAGGATTTTGGTTTGGTTCAGAGAGGAGGTGCACTTGGAAATTTAAAGGTGTACACTCCCAACAGAGACCCTATAGTACGCCCCTGATTAGGTTACCCAGATTTCTCGAAACGTTGATGCGAATAACAAGGATTGTACCCATGATCTCTATATACCGTCCAACATGCAGAGATGCACTCCAAGGAAACAGTGTATAACTAAATGATTCTTCGTGGGCTCTTCATTTGTCTACCAGTCGGAATCAAAATAAAGAACCAACTGGTTCTTCGAGCCGTAAACCATGCAGTTGGTTCTTTATTTTGGTTCCGACTGGTAGTCGAATGAAGAACTCATGACGAATAAGTTTGGTTCTTCATATGCTAATTTTGTTTCTTCGTGTGTTATTGCTGCATCTTTACTTTTCGGAATGAACAACCAAATTTGGTTCTTCAATTTGTTCCACCGGGCGGAACCGTATGATTCTTCAGAAAGGGAATTTGGTTCCCCACCTTCCCACCAAGAACCATTTTGTTCCTCATTGGGTTCTATTTGGTTTTTCGTCAATAACCAAATTGGAACTAATCTTTTTTTGTACTTCACCCCCATTATCCAGGAACAATTGGTTCTCAGTTTGGGCCGGGTCTTCCACACAGGATCCAGTCGTGATGTTTGTTTCTTCATTCAGTGTATACATGCATGGGGAGTCTGATTCTTATATATTTCGTCTGCCTCGATCAAATAACATATTAACCCTTTGCACGACTATCTGCCGAATAAATGAATTATATTTCACAAAGTGTTTAAGTGCTACGAATTTTGAATATCTTATATTACCGAAATCGTATCCAACTTGGGAGAAATCATGTGCCTATTTGAAGTACGATATCTGCAGATCATATATAGGTCAGATCTTGGGTACCTAAAGCTTTATGAAGAACATGGGTAACATGGTGGTCGCGTTCCAACTTGACCAATCAACGTATCTAATGTTCCAAAACAAACCGTGCCATGCACATGACGGTAACCAAATTTCCCATGTCCATGCTTATTTAAGCATTTACTTATTTCCAGAATGACCTTCACCGAGTGATGCAGAAGTCTCAATCGGCGCTAGGACAACAGCTTATGATTCTCGGTGCCACTTTACTGTGCCTTGTTTTCACCAGGTGAGCTAGTCGTCATGGCAACTAAACAAGAACCAAACATCTATTTGCATAAGTCTAATATGAGTACATGCAGTATTCCGGAAATTTAATATTTGCTCAATGATTGTGGTGCGTAGAACCAATTAATTGCCCTTATAGTTTTCCGATATCAGACGAGATACCGGAAGAATACAAAACGCAATACCTGAATCCGCAGACGGAGGCCTACCTGGTAGATTACGCTAGGGTCTCGTGACACGGGGACGACAAATAAAGCGGCTTTGTCAAACAACTCTCCAGGAATCGTATGTTTACTCAGCGGGCTAAACTCAAATTGCTCTCGGGCTTTCCGCATTGTACCCGATATTACTCAATATTATCCAAGAAACTTGATGCATCATGGAAAGCCTTCTTACAGTAACCCTCTCTTTACCGGCTGGATTCTCCAGTCATGTATTTACAGCCAATACGCCAAGGATTTGATAGCAAACAATATGTAATCGGGGTTCACGATTGGATTGTTAGTGGCATCTAATCGCGAGCACGGGTGGCACGTGATGTTCGATTGAATATCAGAATGTAGGGTAACATATAATCCCATATCCCATAATATGTCAAATATAGCGAGTTATCGAAATATGAAATACAACGAAAAAGCGAACTAGGAAAATACAGCGAAATAGCGGAATAAAAAATGCAGCGAAATGGCGAAATTATTTTTATTAACTATATCACGGAGATATTTGAAGAAGTGTTTTTGACGAAATAACGGAAATATTTGAAGAAGTGTTTTAAAGAGCGTTAATAACAATTATTTTTATTAACTAAATAACGGAGATATTTGAAGAAGTGTGTTTTACGAAATAACGGAAATATTTGAAGAAGTGTTTTAAAGAGCGTAACCCAAACCTCCCCAAGCCCGCCCACCCTATAGAAGAATTTGACTTATATTTCACCAGAGTTGATCTATTGTGGTGTTGCAATTTCTCATACAAATCGCCGTTATTTCGTAAAGGTACATTCTTTATAGAGTTATTACCCTTCGTATTAAATATGATAGTCAATCGAAACCACGCGTGCCTCCCGTGGTCGCGATTGTATGCCAATAGTCATCTTATCGTGAACCCCGATATGTTATCTTTTGGTAGTCAAGTGTGTGCGTATTAGGTGGTATTTAAGAAATAACTCTTAATGTTAACTCACATTTGACGTGTAATGAAACGTGCATGAAGGCAGGGGAAACGATTCAATCGCGCAATTAAGGATACCTCTATTCCCTTATAACTATTTTTGAATATATTCTTCCCAACTTATCCCCAAAAAAATCCCCTGTTTGTACCTTTCTCCTAATTGTTTCGGCTTATTTCTTATCCTTGCCGTTTTGTGCTTACTTTAACCCGGATATATTATCAAGCCAAACATATATTTGCATGTATTTTATGGAACTACTAATTTTCAGTAAATGCTCTAACTTCGTCAATTCAGATTCAAGTGCACACATCGCATGCATGAATGTGCTCGTCTTTATATTCACAGCGTGTGTGGAATACAACACTTACAAAGGGGAGGTAATCGCCACTTCCGGTTAATGGAATCGCTGTGGTTTAACATAGTAACATTCTCAACGGTCGGGTATGGAGACCTCTGTCCGGATATCTGGCCGAGTCAAGTTTTCATGATGATAATGATCTGCGTGGCTCTCATAGTACTACCGACACAGGTGAGTATGTCTTACAGACACTGCGTACATGTATACGTTACTTATCACTGACATAACCACAGGGACGTGGCAAGAATGTCTCCGCTGAGGGGTGTCCCACTTAGCATTTCCAAATGCACAACCCTTGAACCTGCAACGAAATTCCTGGGAAATTCATTTTCACCCTCCTCTCCCAATTTGGTCACAATTTTCTTACTGGTATAAATTTAGAATAGAATACTCCCTATGATTGGAATTTTCCAACTGGTAACCATTTCAGTCAACAACAAAAAATGAAAAAAGTAGGAACATATGCGCCTTATAAATTGGTCTAACAACAAACAAATGCCCACTATATGCTGGTTAGAAAAAGCTGTCCGTACATTTACCACCGATTTTGGGTCTGAAATATCTAAATGATCGTGTGTCACGCATGAAATTTCCAGTTGTTGAAAATTTTGACCAAGGTTGGGGAGGGGTGATACACCCTCACAACACCTCCTCCTCCTCCTTGCCACCACGTCGATCCCTGCATAGCCAACATGTTATTGCAAAGCCCACATCGCGAAGTGCTTACTCCGAACCATACTCTCAGGTTCGTACCCAGGTTCGCATGTGCACCCAATCTTTTCAACTGTTGGAATTACCAACATGACACCCCGTAAGGTGGGAAACTATCTAACAGGTGGCCAATTCAACCTGTAAATAAATATTCCAACTAATGTTGAGTCAGGCACGAAATTTCAAACTGTTGAACAATTTGACCAAATTTGGGATGGGTGACACAAATGTCGCCACGTCCCTGCTCTACTCTTAAATTTGGATGCATCATAATTAAATAAACTGCTTTTATTACACGCATATTATTGAACAAACACATGTGCCTTTCAGCTCGTTTCAAATCGCGTCATACTTTTATTACACACATATTATTTAACAAACACATGTGTCTTTCCGCTCGTTTCAAACTGTGTCATCTTTTTCAAGCCAATCCCAATTAGAATTTGTGTATATTTCGCTAATCATCTGGTCTACAAACGGAGAACCGAACTCGAGTTTGACGCCTCTATCTTTTGGTTTGAGATCGCGAATAAATCGAATCGAGTCCTCCTCGCATTAACCTACAGATCGGAGCAATTATGTAACATAAACTATTGGGACCTCTTTGAAGAATCAATAGACAATGCCTTGAAAATAACTGAAAATTTAATTCTACTTGGTGATTTTAGCTCCAATCTGCTAAATCCGCATTCGAAACTTAGTGAAATAGTTGGTCATTATACTTTCAAGGATGTAATTAAAAAACCAACAAGAGTCACGCCCACATCCCAAACACTTCTGGACCCCATAATCGTGAGCAATAACTTACAAGTGTACGACGCCGACACTCTAAATCATGGTTTCTCAGATCATTATGGTGTTTATGCGATATTAAAATTCAAAAAATATGAAACTACATCATTTAAGAGAACTATATGGAAATATAAACACGGAGATTATACCAGGGCTAACAGTATGTTAGATGCTATTAACTGGCAAGAAGAATTAAATACAGTTGAAGATATAGACCATGCTGTCTCCCGATTCTGTAATTTATTCATCTCAGTAATGGAAGAGACAGTCCCCAAATCAACAGTCACGATACGAACAAATGACAAGTTTTGGTTCAACTCAGATATAAGAAGGGAGATCAGACGCAGAGATAGATTGAGAAAAATAGCCATAAAACGAAATTCTGATGTCTCATGGAGAAATTATAAAGATATCAGAAATAAAGTAAACAACATGAAGAAATACGCGAAAGCACAATTTCACTCTAAACTTGAAGAACGAGTAAATGAATCCCCATCCCCTCGCGACTTTTGGCAAACAATAAATTATTTGCTGAACAAAAATAAATCCACATGCATCCCACCATTATATAGTCAACACGGAGATGTCACTATTGATGGAAAAACCTATGTGACAGATGATCGCGAGGAAGCGAAGTGTTTAAAGGTACTCAACCCGATAAAACTCCTCTCAATTACTATTTCAATGGCTTCGGGGGTCAAAAATATTTGACTCGAGTCGAGGAAGTCACTCATCAAAGCTCAGATTTGTTAGATATCGATTTTAGAAATCTATTATTTTTCATTATCGGGAATACTATCTGGCCCAGAACTCAGTCAAAATTGTGTTAAAATTACCACTTGATTTTAGAGTTATTCATCCTTGTCTGTTTGAATAGATTTGGAGTACACATCCAGAGCAGGTTATGGCAGTTATTGGTACTCATCTCGAGAACATAACAAATTTGAAAAATCAATATCTAATAACTCTGAGCTTTGTTTGGTGGGTTCCTCGACTCGAATCAAATATTTTTTACCCCCAAAGCCAAAGAAATAGTAATATAGGACCCTCTGATCGGATTGTTGTTGTTGGAATCTGTTGAGATGGGGACCCTCTTTACGGGTTGAGTACCTTTAAACGAGGCCTTCATTTTAAATTCAAATATCGATGATCGTGGTCACGAAATTCCAATCCTTCTCCGTAGATGCTCCAATTCGCTATCCAATATTATTTTCACCCGAGATAAGATCATTACTGCAATTAAATCACTCAAAGTTAACAAAGCCCATGGATTTGATGGCATAAGCCCAAAAATGATTCACGCTACTGCTGAATCGATTGTTGCTCCATTAGAAATTATTTTTAAAAAGTCAGTAGAGCTCGGCCAATTCCCATCAGACTGGAAAAAAGCAAATGTTATCCCCATATTTAAAAAAGATGATCCTGCCGATTGTATAAATTACCGTCCTATTTCCCTCCTTCCGAGCCTCGGCAAAGTGTTTGAAAAAATAATTACCCAACATCTTATGTCATTTTTCCAAGATAACAAACTAATGTACCAACATCAATCTGGTTTTATTCCCGGACATAGCACGACCTTCCAATTAACAGATCTATACCATAACCTCTGTCAGACTCTCGATAATGACTTATACACATGTTCAGTTTTTTTGCGATATATCAAAGGCATTTGAAAGAGTCTGGCATAGGGGACTGATATATAAGCTAGAACAATACGGCATATCCGGTCCGTTATTGAAATGGCTGGAAGATTACCTCAGTAATCGAAAACAACGAGTCTTAATAAACAATTCATATTCCAACTTCCAACCCATTCCAGCCGGAGTTCCCCAAAGGATCTATACTCGGACCTTTCCTTTTCCTGGTATATATAAATGATCTCCCAGATAATTTAAATTCCGAAACAAGAATGTATGCAGATGATACATGTCTCACGTCCAAACACTATGACATAAAGCTGCTAGAAAGAAGTGTAAACCAAGACCTTAATAAAATATCAGATTGGGCCAACAAATGGCTTGTAAACTTTAATCCAACCAAAACTAAGGCAATATTGTTCTCCCTGACCCCACGAGAGGTCCCTCTAGATTTAACCTTCCAAAATAAGAGAATTGACATAATTGAGTCGCATAAACACCTTGGTCTCGAAATACAAAGCAATTTAAATTGGAATATCCAAATTGAATCTATAGTCAAAAAAGTTGTCCCGCGACTATCGATACTCAGAAGATACAAGTACAACCTAGATCGAAGAACACTCGATAAGATATACAAGGCCTATATCTTGCCTCTCCTAGATTATGCGGACGTAATTTGGGAAAACGCGCCGACATATTTACTAAATAAACTTGACCGGATTCACGTTGATGCCGCTAGAATAGTTACAGGGCTCACGCGCTCAGTTCCCAATAATGCGGTCCTATGCGAAGCTGGCTGGCCTTCTCTGAACATTCGTAGAGAGAAGCACCAATTACAAACTATGTTCAAAATTATAAATAACGAAACTCCATATTATTTATCTTGCCTACTCCCACCACGCTCGGTACAAGTCTCCAGCTATAACATGCGAAACCCAGGCAGATTCCATTCATATTATAGTAGAACTGAACATTTTAAGCAATCATTCTTCCCATTCGTTGCAACTTCATGGAGCAAACTACCCACATATATAACGGATGCTGAAAATCTTCTAGATTTTAAGGATAACCTAAATATGATAGAGCCCACCAGAAAGCCGCCTAATATTTTGAATCAGGAAATCGAAAATATAGCATTTTCCACTGTAGGATACGAAACTCCTGGGGTGCTATTCACCGGCTGGGTTTATAATATAGTCCAGGTAGTTTTACGAGGCGACGCTCAATGCGAAGCTATCGGTGGACATATCGATGGGAAGAGATCGCCGCGCCATATAGGATTATCCAATCAAGGTGATTGGCGTCAATCATAGATTGACCACCGGTCACATAAACATGCTGCGTGTAACAGTACACGTTTGTACACATTTCACAATGAGCAACCGAGGAAAAGGACGTGGGGCAAAATATACCACCGACGACATGAGGGGGTCTACAAAAAAATCCGTATATAGGGCCGGGGTGGGTGGGTTCTCCAGAAGCCGAAACAATTGTGCTTGTAATTTTTTTTCCAAAATGGGTTTTTTTCAAACAATTTACAAGTACTGACCATGTAATGTTGTTTGTAAGCATGTTAATATCATGTTTGTTGGCATATGGCTATATAGACAGATATAGTGACTATATAGCCTCAGATTTAGCAACATTCTGGATTTCACAGGATCCCGTCCCACTTCTCAGTGGAAAACCGTAATTTAGTATAAAAAAAAAAAAGTATTACCCAGTTGTATTACACGAATAAAAGTAATAAAATTAAAAAAAAAACTGTATCACAAATACTACATGAACATGGTGAATACTCAATGATGACTAGATATCATTGACCCGATTGTTGCATAATATGAAATTGAAAAGGGTATCTCATAAATTTCTAATGTCTGAAATACTGTCTTGTTCTGGCATGCAATCAAATTCATTCCTTCTGGTTATTTCTCATCTTTTTAATGATTGCAAGTAATGTTAATTTGCAGCACTTATCCAAATAAAACTGAATTGGTTATGATGAATGGTCGTTACTGTTTATTGTTCAGACAATCCCAACTGAAGGTGACGCTATTCTCCTTGAATTTACGAACTTCATCTTGAAGCTTAAATACTGCTCAACAAGACTAAACTACAATACTAATTGCATACTGTTATCGCTTACAAATAGATGAACTGAAATAATGTGATGCATTCAGATGCTTTGAGAAATGACATTCTTCAATGTCTTCAAAGTTCAAACTAAAATCAAGAATAAAATCTGACTGCAGACTCTAGTGCACAAATATACATACAAATGGTTGAGTTATAATAATGCAAAATGTGTTTACGGATGGAACCAAGTTGGTAGCTCTGGTATGCATCGCCAGGCAAAACCTGTGATATGCAGTAATATCTGCATACATCCTTCCCTTATCATTCAGGTCTATCACCATACCAAACCACTTCAAAATTCGACAACCGACACGTCAACTTATATGGCAAAAACTTTGTACGGATTGAATTTCATAAACAGGGCCCATGGATAAATCTGGTAGGCATTGGTACTCACAATCCGTGATATTATGCATATTCGTTCCCCATTTCTGGTCCGTCACATGTCATAGAGCATCAAAATATGACAACCGACTCTTGAGTTATGATGCAAAATGTTTGTACGGACGGACGCACGGACGGCTCGAGACGTCAACTATATACCCGCCGACTAATATCGGGGGTATAATAACCATATATCTATGTGTATACCTAACCAAAACAATTCCCCTCCTCACCCACCCCGGTGGATAAGACTAAAGAGTTCTTTGATCATGCACAAATAATTGTAGAACCCCTGACCTGTTTACCACTATTTACACTGGCCAGTGTTCTCTGTCAGACTAAACACGCTCGATATATTAATGCGGTCTAGGGCAATATAATGCGGTCTAGGGCAATTTGTGACATGCAGTGTACCTACACAATGCTTTATTATTGTTGTTAGATACTGGAAACACCAGGAAACACATGGAAGTACAGTTTATGTTTCGTTTTTCTGACCTGTGCTTTACCGATTAAGGATGTTATTGCTTGAGTCTTAATTTTACACACTTTGTACCAAAAAAGGATAGTGGAATGGGATTGAAAGGCAGTTAACACCGTTATTGAAGAACGGCTAAAAAACTCTGAAATTTTGATAAAAATATGAGAAAGGGGGTGGGTCCCTAACATTTGGAGGAACAAATTTGCACAAATGGGGTGGTGGGTCCCTCGGGGTCGGAAAAAAACTTTTTGGGCCCTATATGTGCAATTGTTTTCCAGACCCCCCCCCCCCCCACTGCTGACGAGCGTAACACTTGTTTGGGCATTGTGGAGAGAAGAATCAAAATATTAAAGAACAAAGAAACCGGCACCATTCACCAGCGCCGGAAAAATGATGCATGGAAAGAAATTTCTTTGGAAATAGCAGGGAAATATCCAAACAGAACCAAAACACAAACAAAATTCTTCTGAGACGTTATCTTCTTGGCTCTTCATTTTCACACTGTGCTAATTAAAAAACCTCATTAATATCATCATTCTGCAGATATATAATCGCAAGCATGAGTCTCCACACAATTATACGCCAAAATTATACCACTATACATGCCGATTGTGGCCGGTGAGTGTTCATGAATTAGTCGTAAGACGGCGTCAATTGACAGGTGACAAATATGATAGATTGGATCAATCACACCATCGTCAGCGTGTCGTTTGCGCTAAAGCAAAGATACCTTTGCGTTCAGCCGCTACCATATAAACTACCTGGTTTATAAAATAGTCTCGCTTGGTGAATAGCACCCCTGCAGTGATCTCCGCTTAGATATGTTCGAAAATTATATAGCAGATACCCCAAACTGTAAATGTGGATACGAATATGAAAGTGATATGCACTTTTTCCTAAATTGCCCCCTATATAATGTACAAAGGTTAGAATTATATACCGTAAACTGGACGACCTCAACTTTAAAATTAACAATTACAAGCAATTACTTTGGGGAAACTCAAGTGAAACTCCACCAAGAAATGAAAAGATGTTCCGCATTGTTCAGGCATATATAGCTGCAACAAAGCGTTTTGAACCGGACGATACTGATACTGAATAAATAATTGTCAGACTACATTAAAGATACGGACCAAACAAATGCAACAAATGCAAACATATAGCACATAATACCCTTCAAAACAAAGGCCACTATTTCTCAGTTTCTATTTCCATGGAGAGAGAGAGAGGACGGACAGAACGCTAGTATCATACAAACACAGAACCGGACTATCACACACTCTTTACACAAGTTATCTTCTCTTTTGTAGACCAAATTTGCAACCTCATCATGTATGTTTTCTCTGTCATCTTGTTAAATTCATATATATATATTGTATCTGGGAGCGGGGACATTGTAAGTTGTTAAAACTTGTACCCCAATCCCGTTGTAATGAATTATATTACAATAAAATATGTTTAAAGTAAAGGAAATGAGTCGATATCTAATTGATACCTTTCGCATAATGATAAGAATTACGAAAAGCTTATAGTCATAATCTTTTCGGACTGTCCAAAATCCTTTTCGCAGAATTGATGACCATGCACGAGTCAGTTTGTAAGAATATACTGGGCTCAAACTTCTTGATATTGAGAGTAAGGTGGTAGGTATAGATTTGTTTGCTGTATTTTTGTTGTAGCACGGTTATCACAGGCAGTGTTTGGCCCGATGCGTACATACAACGCTCGTGTGCACATTCTTGGCTTCTCGAAACAGTAATCGTAACTATGAACAACATGCACAACGGGGGGTGACAACGCCTAATTGTTCGGTGGAATATGTTACATTGATTATAACAAAATATTATATAAAAAAATTAACTCATATTTTTAACCTGCATTTTTTAACGGTTATGCTGTTTCGAGACATGACAATTGTTTTTAGAATTGGGGAGTTTGTTGGTTTTATTGACAAAAAGCTTATAGGTTAATTGCTAGGTAACATCACTAAACTAAGATAATACACAAATCGACTCATATAGCGTGGAAACTCACGTGCTGGATTTAAAAAGTCGCATGGAACTACAATCAACATGTGTGTATCGAGGCATATACAGAGCGGTTATATATATATAATCTAAGAATTATATATGTTTCATCGTCTTACACATTCAATTTTACAAATAATAGTATCCACGCCTAGCCTCACCCGCATGACAAACACGAATATCTACGTATTACGCGGTTACCATGCAGTGATACACACCCACAATCCCTATACACTCCGTACAAACGCTACAAGTGGAATCATTTTCATTGAATTGTTTATTTGCAAAGTCAACATCGAAGTTGCAACATGCAACAACGTAGATACATATATACAGAACAAACAATACATAACATGTATGTACATCAATAAATTCTTCCATCATATTGGTATTAATAATAAAGGCAAATAAAGCTAATACATCTCTCTACCGTACACGCTCTGATATAGCACGAAATATAATTCGGCAATGTTAAGGAATGTACACGAATAGTAGTTCCAAGTTCCGGCTAAAAAAAATCATGATCATGGTATTGGTATTCTCGGGAGTTTCATCCTTTGTAGACCTCGATTCGCAAATAAAACGCATGTGTCCTCCGGGGGGTTATCTTGTCAGCGAAACTATCGACAAACTGTCAATACTCGCGGTACTGCTTCGGGGACCAACAAGAACTACGCATTTAGCTGCACATGCGTGAATTCTCAATAAATGATTTATTAAGTTGCACTTCGTTGCAAGTGCAAATTAATTCTTTTCGTTAAGATAAAAATTTCGGGCTTTATTTTCTGCTGACGATGTATCCTTGTTAATATACATATGCCTATACATGTACCACGGTTTGATGTCAAATGATATATGTGACCCGCCATATCAAATCCAGTCGTAAGTCGGGATTTTTTTTTTTACCCTGTGCCAATGCATTCTCTTATATATGCGAGTCGCCTCGCATATATAAGAGAATGCATTGGCCTAACAATTTTTTATCATTTTTTTAAAATTTAAATGTTTCTTACAATTTTTAGGACATAAACTAAAAAACATCCATTACCCTGCAGGGAGCCCCACACATATATAGAAGCATATAGAAGAGTGTCGTCTGCTCATGTTTGTCTGGGGCTCTGTATGGGTGAAATTATAAAATTGTTAAAAGAATACAAGAACAAATTATTAAAATTGTAAAAAATTGTTAGGCCAATGCATTCTCTTATATATGCGAGGCGACCTATGGTCGACTCGCATATATAAGAGAATGCATTGGCACAGGGTAAAAAAAATCCCGACTTACGACTGGATTTGATATGGCGGGTCATATATTGCGGACGTGTGTCCCAGTATATATAGCAATTAATTTTGAAGGCATCTTCTTCAGAACCATCGCTCATGCACTTGTGTTCCTGATAGTCAGTTCATGGCACGAGTGCGATGTCGTGTGGATAGCACGAGAGATCGATGCCTTGGGTGTTATCATTCCGTGGTCGTGTGAATGGCATGTACACTATCGGCCAGTACCACACACTGCACACATGGTGATATGTAATAATTATGCGTGATGCTTTTATATTTCTGATTTTGTTGTCGATAAGAAAGTCATTGGACACCTTTCGCCTGACGAACAACAACTGATAAGAATTACGAATGCAGTAGGGTACATACTTCACTAAGAATTACGAATATATGTGGTTATCAGTAAAGCGGACGTGGTACCGGGCGGTGGTGCTTTGTTGTCTTATCACCCCACACAACCCCATGTTCTAGTAAAATAATCATGTTATTGATCGATGTCATGCCTGAAACAAGATTATTTCGAAATTTCCGAAAGTTCCGATAGTTCAAATTTATAGTCAAAATTTGGCGTAAACTATATATATATATGTGGATTCCAGCAGTAAATTATTCAACAAATTTTCTGATTTAATGGTCATGTCGAACTATTAACTGAGATTTTGATCAATAATCCATCTACGCAGAAACACAGAGTTAGAACAGAATGTTTCAAAAAATATAGTTAACCCCGTGTTTACAAGTAGACGTAGTGGTACTCGCACAAGTCAGTCACTTATAGGCAACAAGCGGGAAGAATCACGTGACCTGTGACGTTAGAGTTACAATCACCCGCAGACGCACAATCACTATAGTATAGAGGCGGAATCACAATTGGGGAGGTTCCATTTGTAACTTGTGACTTGCAGCTTGTACGGTAAATGATATTATATCATATATATAGGCAGAGAATACGAGATAACGCAAATAGATATTTACAATATTATTTGGAATATCTCGCTATATCGATTTCGAACAACATCACGTTGAAGTTTAAAGAGTTTGTGACAATCGGTTATAGTTATAGATGGGTATAAGCTCGAATGGGCAATTGTTATAATCGATTATATTCTAACTAACTCTGATCGGTATCTGCCGAGCAGAATGAACCGTGTATATGATCGGACATCTTCCGAAATGGCCGTTTAACCCTTCCATGACTGGAACTTCCTGAAATTGTGCGAAAACCCTGTACCAATGCATTCTATTATATATGCCAGTCTCCATAGGGAGTCTCGCGTATATACGAGGATATATACATTGGCCTAACAATATTCACATTGAAGTAAGCCATTGAATTCTGTGATATGCAAGAGAAAGCACTCGCATAGGATCTTTAATACTCCACAAGCGCGCTCCCGTTATCAAAGGGTTAATTTACCAAAAACAAGCTACAAGTTAAAAGCAGAACCTCTCTATTATACACATGTAGGAGGTTAGATAATTAGAGGGTATCTGTTTCGCGGGACTGCGAATTACCAACTCTACCTCATCCCTCTGAATCAGTTCAGCTTATGGTCAGCCCTGTCCCCTGCCTGAATTTTCCAACTGCATGGTATCTGAACTGATCCCGTATTTTTGGCAAATTTCAAACTAACGTGTGTAATACGGTTGGAAATTGTCCATATATAACATTCGACCTATAGTACGGAACATTTAATTTTTCGCTTGCACGAAACTACATATTTGCTGTACTAAAGATGTTGGAAGATCGAAATAATTTTCCAGTCCCAAATATCACAATGTTGCATGTTTCACGCATGAGATTTCCAACGGTTCCAACAAATTGTTTTTGGCGGGGAGATATTCCCCTAACCCCTATATGTTAAATATACACAACCGGTTATGCTTCATTTCAGTTCGAGCAGCTGGCGTATACGTGGATAGAGCGGCAGAAACTCGGTGGTACCTACAGCGCCCATAGGGCGCAAACAGAAAAGCACGTGGTTGTATGTACCACCATGCTACAGGCAGACACCGTCATGGATTTCCTCAATGAGTTTTACGCTCACGCTAAACTGCAGGTGAGTTTGTGTATATATATATATACTAACAGTGATGAAGGGACACCATGCTCAAAGCGATTGACACCGAACCCATATTGAAAGGTCCAGGGAGGTATATACAATATGGGGTTGCTGAACTCCATTTTGATTTTTCTCAGAACTTTAGTCGCCTCATGCATATTTACGGCATACCAATAAAGACACCATATGCACGCTTATACGCTGATGCTCACAGCGCATCCCCACCCTTGTTGTTAAGTGGTCCTGCTAGGACCATATAATGATGTTTGTACTGCTGATGTAGCTACGATGTTGGTTGGGCAAAGCCAAAATGATGCTATTAAAAAAAGTTTAATTTACTTTTTTTGTGGACTTTAAGGAATATGAACGCTTCGATTCGTTTGTATAGGAAACATACAAGAACATATAAATACATTTTTAAATATTTCAAAACGGCTGCATTCGTTGCTTCAAAACGACAGAAAGAACAATGTGCATGCATTTGGGAGGTTTGCATTATTTTCACACCCATTGCTAAACTATTTTCAGATAGCTGTGTACCTAAATACTCCGTGCAGATAATGACCTTGAATCACTTAGACTTTCGAAAGACCTCTAAAATGACAATTTAACCCTTTCGCGGGGCTCATGACGGGATCTGCGCTGGCGCAGCATTAAACATCGCGTGCCAGTGCATTCTCTTATATATGCACATGGACTTTGCTAGGGGTTCCATCTGGGGGGGTCAGACACTAGTAACAAGAATGGCACAGCACTGATCCATGTTTTATACATTGAGTACACGGCGCATGCAGCACATTATATATTATATTAGTCAGAATATGGTTGAGGAACGAATATGAGTTACATATGTTCAAATTCCAAGGAGTCACAAGTTATAACTCGCACAATGGTAACAAGTATGCATGGTGAATGATTGTTATATTGTCAAAGATGTCCTCTGAAATATATGGAGGTTTGACATTACTAATAGACGAGTGACCATGAATCTATGGCTGGTAAAACATACCCAGTCTGAACTTGAAGGAAATGCTTCGCTTTCAATTTCATATATGTGTTCAGGTAATGAGCATTACTGGAATGTATTTGCTCAAATGACTGTGTATTAACACCAACAGGCATTTCTGTACAAACTACTATTACAACTCAATCAATCAAGTTTATTGTCTATTAAATCAAATAATGACATTTAGACAACATTAATTAACATATGTACATATAATTTACAGATTACACAACTGATACAATACCATTATGTCAGTTTGCCACTGCCATGCACATGGGCATGAATCCCCACGATGACCCATGCAGCACTGGCAGTAGCGACAGTAGTAAAATGATTAAAATTGTAAAAACAGAAGAAAAAAAAACCCCTTCCCTTCATTATTCATTATTTTCAAAAACATAGCTCGTACCTACCACTCAATAACTCAAAATTGAAACAGTTCCATTATCTAAATGCAAGAAATTTGGATTATTTGGTAAATTTGACGTAGATTCGTACGAGTAAACGATCTCCCCCTGTTATTTGCGGTAGTACAAAACACATTTCGCAATTTGTTCAAACTTGTAAAATTAATTATATTCCTCCAAATGACATGGCAAGTTATCAACATAACTTACCTGTCGATGATAATCAAGCGTATAGCGTAATTTGACATTTTTTGCATCTTAGTCGTGATTTATTCGATTTTATTAAATTGTTTTAGCTTATATTTGTTTGCGTTGTAACTGTCACTTTATTCGGCTTCGGGTTACCTGCCCGCTCAGCAGCAAATCAAAATGACGGAATTCGGAGTCAGAAAAAATCAATTTGAACAATTCCGGAATTGGAAAATCGGTGACGAGTATTTGGAATTGGAATTCCGAGTCGGAAAATAAACGACCGGCACAAATTCGGAGTCGGAAAAATATAGGGCATGTCTCTCGACCAATCAGAAGGCGCCATTTCTGGGTGAGGTGACACATTATAATATAACTGAGGGTCTATGCAAACATTGATCGAATAAACTTAAATACACATTGGGACCACAATTCCCCATGGTACACAACCGTATGTCAAATTCATTCACCATACATGAATCTATTTACACAGGACTACTTCGTCGTGTTTCTGTCACCATGCGAGCTGGACCCGACGATGAAAATGCTGCTACAGGTGCCGATCTGGTCTCAGCGTGTGATATATATACAAGGTTCGGCGCTGAAAGACGCTGATTTGGCAAGGTGTCGGTAAGTCAGACATCAGTGATTCAGTGTCCGTTCGATAAGTGACAAATAATCTCACCGCTCATGATCATGGTACACTCAATATGAAAACGATTACAGAAACCCCGTGTAACAGTCACATCCCCATGATAAGTGCCATGATTTGTCGGTTTGGAACCGATAGCTCGACCAGCCAGTTTATATTCGTCATGATCAGAGGCGTGGTCAATCTTCCTGATTGGTCGACCTTTTACGCGAACGTGTTATAATTAAATCAAACAGGCCACCGCGGAAACGGCGGAAAGCACCGACAAAGATCGCCGACATTTTCTGCAGGTTTCCTACACCTTCCGCAAAATTAAATAGAGGTTCTTAAGCTTTTACATGTACCATGAACACATGTGTATAATTTTGTGATAATGCTATACGTTTTTCATGGGACTCGGGCCTTTAAAAGCGGGTTCATGCGAAATAAAATAAAAGCCTGTATAATAACAACACTTAATATCAACAAATACATGAACAAATATATAGACTTTGTTCTTGGTTTCATTACTATTTCAAACCAATAGACGATTTCCCACGATAAATGATTATCATTATCAAACAAATAGATCTTATTGTAAAACTAATAACTTATTGTAAAACTAATAACTAAAACCGTAATTAAATTATTGTAAAACTAATAACTTATTGTAAAATGAATAGACCTTATTGTAAAACTAATAACTTATTGTAAAACTAATAACTAAGACCGCAATTAACTTATTGTAAAACAATTAACTTATTGTAAAACTAATAGACCTTATTGTAAAACTAATAACTTATTGTAAAACTAATAACTAAAACCGTAATTAACGCTAGAGGTTTCTGGTGGCTATGTTGAAAGAAACTTTGTTCATCTGACGTCAGAAATATATAAATAAACACGGGAATGAGGGAATGTTAATGAGGGAACGGGTGCGTATATGTCAATTGATACGTATTTTAAACGACACGACCATCATACAATAGTGATTTGTTCTATCAATTATATGCACCGAGTTCACTTGGTGCAAATCAAACGACGATAAATATTCACTATTTAGATCTATATGTCCTCGTATGCCAGAAGGACTCCTTCAATTTGTGAATAAGATGAAGAATAATTATTAGTTGTTATTTATTAAGTCAATCAAATAATATTATCATTAGCTAGCGCCTATATATATATATATACTCCCGGAGATTGCTGCATCGGTTTACATTGATTATGAATCTATATCTATTAAAACGGAATTGTCTCTTATTGAATCCAAGAACGATTATTGGTTTGAAAATGGAGACTATTGGTTTAAAATAGATTGCTATTGAATGTGCGATGCATGTAATTGTTTTCATAAACCACAATTAACTTTTACTTCATGTAATTTCCGACCGAATGGCCGCCCATACAAAGCATTAAAATATATTCTGAAAACATATTCAGACTAAAATATGTGAACTTACTACACGTTTAGCGATGTTTGTTGACAAACAATATAAAAGTTTGGTTTACATAAACAATAGCTTCATTACGCTAAATTCCGTTATTTGGAGATATTTGGAGATCTATCAATAATGAATAAAAGAACAAAGTTTATCAATTTCTCCATGTTCGTTTTAGTGGTGATTTTTGCAGACTTGTATATTTTTTTGCACACTTACCCTCTGCGAGTGCATTGGGTCCCTCCAATGCGATGCGATTGTTCTTTTAGTGGAGCTGTATAATGAACAAAGTAATTTGGCGTACGAAATTTCCGACCTGCTGATGGCAAATGTATCACGTAGAGTACCCTGGGGGACCACCGGTCTATAGAGATATCTGCGATATATCATTGAAAGCCAATGATTGCACACGTTCAACATGTGACATCCATTTATACCATCCCGGGGGTACAATCACATACCCACTCGATGCGATGACTTCCTGGCGGTTTGGATGGTTCGACCGCATCTGACCATTACACTGATTACGTTGTTACCGAGAAAGAGCATCCAATTTATTTTGTGGTGTTACTTCAGGCGCCAACGTCGACCAAACGTTCCATGATCTTCACCATCCACTGACGCTGGTAAGATCATGTTACGATGTTCTGGTGTTGTAGTAGAAGAGTCATGCCAAACCTATCCTGTTTAAAATGTTTACATTTGTTGTTTTACTTATTCTGTATTGTGGGGAGCGGTGGTCCATCTAAATTTCAATAACTTGTCCTCCAATCCCACAGTCTGCATATTAATATACCATTAAAATATGTTTAAATCGAACAGAAGAGTAAGAAGAATAGCGGTAGAAAGAAATTTTATATCAATATTCGTAATGTTTTAATCGACCATGCACTTGTAACATCCAACCTTCCTCATTGCAACCATCGCTCTACAAAAACCCATGTTATGCTTTCGGAATCCGACTAAAAGTGTATGCAGAGGCTGATGCCGGCTCAGATATAAAGTGTATATACGGCGTGTGAAGTCGGTTTTTGTCAATCGTTTCTCAATGAACATTAAAACAAGGAATACGAATATTTTTTAGTTAATTGAAAAATATCGATATTTTTGTTGATTTTATTCTGGCACATAGAAGAAAAGCTTCTTTTGGAAAGGAAGACAAATCCTCACAATTGCGGCCAAAACGTATATAGAACTAGAACTATATAATGCAGATATTTCGTCGATATAGAGCAGTTTTGTTCGGAGAGATAGTTCGTTTAGGACATGGGAATAATTTTTTATTTCGTGACCACGAAATACTAATTCGTGGCCACGAAATAACTAATTCGTGGTCACGAAATAGTATTTGTGTGCCGAATATGGCCGACAATGGCATTGGTGTAACGGACGCAGATAGATATGATTTATTTGCATATATAAACATTTAATATATCAAAAATGGCACCTTTGTCTGAGCCATTAGGACTACGTTTCTTCGAGATATCTTTGATTATGTCAACTACATGTAACATACTATTGTTGGTTATATGATATGGATATGGATACTCCGTGTATATCAATCACAAACGTTTGTCATATACATGGCGACTCGCCCCTCCCTATTCCGAACAGCTGTAAAGTGTCAGGAGTTGAGTTCCCAAGATAGTTTGACAAACGTTTGAGTGGGACTAGGCCTACCGTATATATATGTGTCGGCGGGAGTGGAATGGGACACCCATATTGCCATGTCACTGCATGTGCATGATATTGCTAGCTGAATAAGCAATGAACAAGGGGGTGCAACTACCAGACACCTTGTCGGCATGTCCATGTTTATTAAAGATGGCCCGCCAGCCAGTCTATACATAGATATGCACACATTCACCCCACCCAGATTCATAATGGCGCCGTACGGAGCGGTTCAAATATGGTACCCATGCCATTTCTCTGGAAACCCTAACAGAACACATATCTCACTGCCTCAAGGAACTAGTACTATATTCTGCGAAGTTCCTGTATATATATATATACGTTCTCAGCACAATGATAAGGAATGGCGTTCAGCAACCCGTGCCTCGTCCATTGTAATTATCTTCTCAACACCCACGCATGTTGTAACGACTAACTGTCATATCTGTTGGACAAATAAGATTTTCCTGCAACAAAAGCTGTTGTGAACATTCAAATGCATATATGCTTCACTCTCGTGGTTTCCAATACCTCTCCATACTTGTACATAACGGCCCACCACATTGGTCAGGGGAGCCCACTTTAATCCAACTGTATTTATATGTCATGTGTATCGATCTCTCCTATACTTGGAGGTAATAAAGATATCTCTCTAGATATGCACACATTCACCCCACCCAGATTCATAATGGCGCCGTACGGAGCGGTTAAAATATGGTACCCATGCCATTTCTCGCCCCTCGGCCAATTTAGATAAAAGAAAGGGTGTTGTATGGCCCCCAATTCAAGTCAATCTAACTATTACCGCTTTCACCTCATCCAGATCCAAAATGACCGACGTCCAGAGGGGTTCAAACAGGGCACCCATTCCATTTTTTGCACTTTGACCGATTTTGTTTACCCTACAACACCCTTTGTTTGACCTAAATCGGTAAAATGGTCGAGTAATATTTTAGGCCCATTTAATGTTCCCTTGAACTACCTGTGTGTCGGAAACGGGTTCTTGGGTATGACAAGTAACCGTCTATTCGATATAGCCTATACCAGATACTATTAGCCGTTATATAAAGTGTATCTGACTGAATGGGGATAAAATAGTTATTTCGTGGCCGCGAAGTAGTATTTCGTGGCCACGAATTAGTTATTTCGTGGCCACGAATTAGTATTTCGTGGCCACGCCAACAACATATGAGTAAGGGTTAGAGCACGCGAATTGTTCTTTACCAGAATCAATCGAGTCGAAGACGAGATTTATTCTGGTAAAGAACTATTCGCGTGCTCTGACCGACTTAGAGCACAATTGATCCCACACAATGCAATCAACTGGAAACGTGCCGTTGGGCGTGTTTTGACCACGACGCACAATCCGTGCGCTGGTCGCGATTGGGCACAATAGCCGGTTAGCCACGCCCAACAACGTGATTAACATGAACTGATCGCCGTTGAATGTGCATAGATATGTCCTAAACAACACGGACTATTCCCACTTTGAAGCGCCCGTGCGATTTGTCGGTTATGAGTTGCGTTGTCCTAACAATGGGATAATCACTGAACTATTCATTCGCCAGCCTTGGGAATTGGTTTGCTTTACCAAACAATCAGGGAACGATTACGATTACAACAATGGGATTGTTCTCCAAACAATACTTACACAAACATAGTCACAAGAGCAGGGAAGTCAGTATTTGTTTTGTAATGCAACACCCTTGATATACAAATACGAGAGTTATTCACCCGTGGTCAAGAGGCCCTGCTATTATGCCATGATGTTGGTGGTTCTGTCGAATTGCTATGATGCGGGTAGGGCAAACCGATGTCGTTAGGAAAAAGTACCGTTTTTTTTCTAAAGTTGTCATTTGAGAAAAAAACAGTTCAAGAACTTATATACTTTTGAAAAATTTAATAATGTCTGCGCTGGCGTTTCTAAAACGACATGAATAACCATCTTGATTATTGTCAATATTCAACAACTAATATAACCAGTATTAAAAATATTTTTGCAATAAATATGTTTTTGAATGTTTGATGCGCATAATGGCTTTTCCTGTATAAGTTCAGATTGTCAGAAAAAGACAAATTAAACTAATATAACGGTATTGTTTTGTTAACATCATCAGTTTGCCCTAACATCAAATCAGCAGGACCCAACCGCATCATATACATGTAGCACATTAGCAGGACCACTTGACCAGTGGTGTTATTGCCGAAGTTCGCGGAATCGATTGGTTCTTGATTCCCATTGATGAGTTTGGAGTTTGGGTTTGGGAAGATCCCCCCGGGAAGATTTGAAAGGGCCGTAAGCCCTCTCCTACAACCCTTGATTCCCATTAAAACCAGCCTTCCGATTAGTAGTAACCTGGCCTTATCACATGTGTGATGGCAAGCTTGTTCAGACAATGACCCCGTGATTGTATAGTTGTGACACCGGCGCCATTGAGACAATCATCAAGTGCAGGGACGGTGCCAAACCATTGTGTTGCCGATGTTATTACCCCGCGTTATTTAATGAGGTCATCCCGAGGGACAATCAGAAACCAGTTCGATGACCTGTGTGACGAATAATTAGATTCTATAATGTACTCTATAGGTCGTCTTGGTGGAGTTTCCGATGAAAAATTTATCACACAGAGGGCGCAGATGTTTAATGCAACATGCACACGTATATAGATTATACTCTGGTCCATACTCACATAGAGATGGTATATCACACCAATTCACAATATTACCCCTGGTCAAGTGGTCCTGCTAATGTGCTATGATGCTGGTGGTCATGTTGAATTGCTATGGTGATGTTAGGGAAAACTGAATCTGTTGATAAAAAGTGCCGTTATCATTTTCTAAAGTTATCATTTTCGCGGTGTTTGGCTAATCCAAGCCATTTGAGAAAAGCCAGTTTGTATGAAACATTCAAGAATATATATATTTTTGAAGAAAAAAAATGATAATGGCCGCGTTGGTGTTTCTAAAACGACGTGAATAACCATCTTGATCATAATCAACAACTATACAACCAGTATTAAAAATATTTCGCAATACATATCTTTTAATGTTTGATAAACATAATGGCTTTTCCTGGATATGTTCAGATTATCTTAATAACGCGAAAAAGACAAATCAAAAAAAGATCAGGGTACTTTTTGTTAACAGCATCAGTTTGCTCTAACAGGCTAGTAACATCATCAAAGCGGCATCATAGCATCACACCAGGGTGAGTATAGGAATACCGTCATCGTAGGGCTCGTATAGCGTTTTACATGCCGGCATTATCAGAAAATAAGGTTTATATATTCGACTACCTACTCGGTGGACAGTTTTCGTTCACAACAATAAAATATCGTTGCTCGTTGGGACTGAATATCCATTATCACTGATTATAACCGCCAGTGATTGCCGTCGCCATTAATTTACCTGCATGTACACTTGTCCATTGTTTTATGTATAACGATGACTGGAGCTTCCTGAAATTTAGCAAAATCCCTATATGACAATGCATTCTCGTATATGTGCAAATACACCACGTGTAGCCTCTCATATATGAGAATATATTGGTTGGTAGGAGTAAAACATGCGTGTGTCTTATAGGCTAAATGCATCATAAGTAGCTTACTATAATGCAAAATATTATGTGGCAGGACTTGACAATGTTACAAGGGGGACTATATCTTAACTTGTTGACAATTGAAATGTAAAGTTTTTTATTTTTGTGGGTAATATCATTATTTTTGGTTGGAAATCATTTAGTTTCTGTTTATTTCTGATGATAGTTGAAAGAGTTGAAACTTCCCTTGAAAACGTCTTCTATTTATGTATAATCTGTACAAATAGGACACTTCCCTGGGAATGTTTGAAGTTGTCTCTTTTTCAACACGAAACTACGACAACGTGGAACCGCCACGATCGTTTATTTTTTCAGAAATCTTAATCTGTTTAAACAGATTAGTAATCTGTTTAAACAGAATACTAATCTGTTTAAACAGAAAACTAATATGTTTAAACAACATACTAATCTGTTTAAACAGATTAGTAATCTGTTGAAACAGATTACTTAATCTGTATATACAGATTACTTAATCTGTTTAAACAGATTAAGTAATATGTATAAACATATTAGTATCCTGTTTAAACATATTAGTAATCTGTTTAAACAGATTACTTAATTTGTTTAAACATATTTGTAATATGTTTAAACAGATTAGTAATCGGTTTAAACAGATTACTAATCTGTTTAAACAGATTACTTAATCTGTATATACAGATTAGAAATATGTTTAAGGGAACATTCCGTTTTGCGAAATTATGTTTTGAATAGTGGATATCACCATTTAACTGGGATATATATAGCTTCATCTGAGGAAGAAACGTTCATTTATGGTCTCTTTTGATTTTGTTTAACCATGGTGTTGTAGCTTTGTAAGCTGACTACATGTGCTACATATACACAATAAAGAGGCCCATCGACCTCCAGATGAGAAGGAACTATACTAGTGGGTGGATGTTCTCGAAAATTGAGTGAGCAAAAACACTATTGAAAAAATTCGCCAAAAAATATTAAATGGTTTGATCTGGGAAAACTGATTGACAGCGGGTGGATAAATACTCCTGCTTCGTTGTCTGTTTTACGATTAGAAACAAACATATCCCCATATCATATACGTGAAAATGACTTAACCATTTTATCGGTTTTGGCGATACCCTCGGTTTTGGCGATACCACATACTCGGAGTGTGAACGGGACCTATTTAATAACGCTACCCGGGTCAAAAATACACACATATACCCATTTTCAGCCCCGATGGTTCAGCCGTTTGGTCGCCAATAAACGGACAAACAAATACACGAACAACAACGTTGAGTTTTATTAGTATAAGATTAGCCCCATATGTGTAATGCCATTTAAGGGTATATGGCCTGAAATTCCTTAAATGGACGGGCCTAGTTTCAAAATTCGAAAAACAATTTCTTCATATATCCATATAACGATTATACAAACTTAATATGCCATATTCAAGTTATATTTTGCTACACTAAAAGCACCTGAGACTTCTTGTTTAACATTTTGTTCATGCTCTGAAAAGTATGATGGTATTCTGTTTCTGTTTTCTCGTTACCACAGACAACATTATATCTGATAGTGAGGATTGGCTGTGATCCGGTTTTTAGTATTGTGTATTTCAGTCGTAGATATATGGCACCCGACTAATCATTTGACAATGAACACACACCGTGTTCTTCCAATTCCTCCAATATTGGTGACTGTGGGTGATGATTTATGGAAGTCAATTTTCCACATTAGTATTCCATTATTATTTCAATTTCCTAACAAACCCTAACCATCCGTACACATATGATCACAATGTGCTATGTGTGGAACACGTGTGTGCCTTCTCATCTGGAGGTCGATGGGCCTCTTTATTGTGTCTATGTAGCACATGTAGTCAGCTTACCAAGCTACAACACCATGGTTAAACAAAATCAAACCAGACCATAAATGAATGTTTCTTCATCAGATGAAGCTATATATCTCCCAGTTAAATGGTGATATCCACTATTCAAAACATAATTTCGCAAAACGGAATGTTCCCTTAAACAGATTTCTAATCTGTATATACAGATTAAGTAATCTGTTTAAACAGATTACTAATCTGTTTAAACATAATACTAATCTGTTTAAACAGATTACTAATCTGTTTAAACAGATTAGTAATATGTTTAAACAGATTAAGATTTCTGAAAAAAATAAACGATCGTGGCGGTTCCACGCTGCCGTACTATGGGACCCATAATGAATAACTTACAATGTTTATTTCCAGAATACAAGCGGCGAAGGCGTGTTTCATTCTTGCGGCAAGAAACTATGCGAACAGAGTAGCTGCTGTAAGTGCACCGGTTCATCACGTGACCGAAGACGTGATGATACATGTTCACATATAAAATAAGCCCCTAGCTCATTGTAGGGAATAAAGTAGTCGTGAATAGAAATGGCAACTTCTTTTGATATACGATTTAGAATGCAATAAAAATAATGCGTTTTCATAATGGCACCTTTTCTTGGGCGTTCAAAACATGATTTGTGTCGCTTTGTAATTTGTAAACCCTTACTGCTTCATCCAGTCTATTGTTTTGAATTTATGTCCACTCAAATGTTCTATATTATTATTATGAACAACATGTATCATGTTATGTAGCTTAATACATTATATTAGATCCATTCTATTATATTATGTAAAATAGTTGTTCTGGAGTAGCAATACCCGGTGCAAGATGTATACAAATGAGTCTATAATAATTTTCAACATGTCACAGAAAACAGAATTTAAAAAAATATATATGAAATGTGACCACGTTATATTTTTTTGCAGGACCAGCACACGATATTACGTTCATGGGCCGTAAAAGACTTCGCTCCATCATGTCCATTATATGTCCAGATATTCAAACCAGAAAATAAATTCCACGTCAAATTCGCAGGTGAGAAGTGTCTAATTATTCCGTCCCATTGATACATGTATACGGGGTGTTGGCATATTCCGCAGACTCCGTGCATAGGCAATGGAGTACAGGACTGGTGTCGAGAATGTCCGGACTCTGGGAATAATATATAATGTTTGCCACTCAATAGTATTCGCACAACTCGGGATTTTAAGCCTTTCTATACTAAAATATCATTTGTGAGTAGTTACCCCATAGGAAATATTCAGTCGTTTGTTGTATTTATTATTGTATTTATTATCTAACATTTCCCTCAATAAATGAGACTCAGATTTATTTATCTGTCGTCTGCTTTTATCACCCTTACATCCCTCCAAATCAATAATAGACCATTCCGATGTACACTTTTTGTCTGAATGTGAGGATCCGTTTAGTATAGGAAGGGTTAACGTCCTGGATGGGCTCAATATTAAACTATTTCCTTATAAATGTCCACTTATTATATATGCAACGATTAACAATCAAACATATATACGAGAGCCAAACCACACGTCCGTATTATTTGATAAAACAATCATCGTCGTTCAGGACTGCATGCCATAGTCGTGTAATTAGAATGCATGGTGTTTTTATTGACTATGTATATAAGGTCTATGTAACTGTGTCATAAATCAAAATGCCGACGCCCGACAGCGAAAACTAAAGTTCAAAATCCAAAATAAAAAGGATTGTCTATTTCAGTCATCGACCAATCCTCGTACAATGTGGAATCAACACCAACATCGAACCAACAATGGAAACCGATAATCTCAGAGCTATCTACATGCAATACCTCATGTTAGAAAATGATTATCCTATCAAACAACCACGTCCAGTAGATCGCAACCAAACATGGGTTCACAAACAATGGAACGATGCGCATGCAATGTCACCTCTGTGTATTGTATGAGTTTATCTGGTTGATATGCACATGTGTATAATATACACAAGTTTCGAACATTTCGCCGTTTATGTTTACCTGAAATAATATGTATATAAAATAACATATAATCGAATGTGCATGCCATGCATTCAAGCAAAATTAACAAGCCATTCGGGTTACCTTTATAAATTGAGTTGATGTTACCGCCGTCAGTTATGTTTGATTTATCATGTCGACACAACATAAATTTCAGGCACAAATCGTCAGAAGTAGAAAATGTAAATAAGAGGGCATATTATGTTTGCGGTTTATTCTGTGTGACTATATGTAATCGGGGGGATCGGTGCCATGGCACTGTCGGTTAGGGGTACAACTTGTCTTGCCTTGTCCTCCAGCGCTGACGACGAGATGTTCAAACCCACATGTTTCCATCGTGGAATTTGTAATTCGAAATTGTTATCTGGTGGAGTTGCCAGTTGATCGCCGATGGCCGGTGGATTGGCGCACATGGTCGACGAGTTTATCAGCTAATCACTGTTAGATTAGCCGTTAGTGTGCGGATTTCCTCCACCCTAAAACCAGCAATGTCGTGAATCCTGATATGGCCTTAGATGCTGAAAGCGACATTAATCCCAAATCAATCAATCAATCAATCAACTATAAAGTTATGCGGATTTCAGTACAGATTCCAAAGTGCATATCACCCGAGAATTGACCTCGGAGCGAACTCTCTAATGATCATGTTTTCAGTCCCGACGCGTTCACATTGTTCGTGATTTCATTATGTTCGTCACGATCAAATATCGCAGCCGTTTTTCCTCGATCTCTCATTATTGTTGCTGATGGCAAATGAATCCTGGGAGACTTATAGAATAATCCACAGCAATTGTGCACATGATTGATTTTGAATGGGCACGAAATTGAATCCGAAGTGTAGTGCATGACGCTCCCCAATGAATGGTGTATTAGCGCCTCGATCTGCACGGCGTAATCAGTGTTTCGTGGATTTCAATAACAGTTCATATAGGATCCATGTGTGCCCGAAACCAGTCGAGAGCCTGTTGAGATGCGACTGTATGTTACTAAGTACAATTCCATTCTTCGAACCGCCCAGAACCTCGAGCCAAAATTGCATAATAAGTTTAATTACAAACTCGCAGTCATATTGGATCCATCCATCCACATCTGGAGTAGCATTTCCATATATCGAAGTCGTGAATATTCAAACGCTCCATATATGCATAATAAGTTTAATCACTAACTCGCGGTCATATTGTATCCACACAGCCTCGTTCCGTGGTTTTATCATTTAAAAACAAAAATTTCTGACATTCTATAAGAACTTTTATAATTTGTTCTTATACTCTTTAACCCTTTACCCAACAGAACGGCCCTGTGCCAATGCATTCTCTTATATATGCGAGTCGACCATAGGTCGCCTCGCATATATAAGAGAATGCATTGGCTTAACACATTAAAAATTATAAAATTGTTAAAGAATGTAAGAAAAATGGTAAAAAGTGTTAAAAAAAGATTTTTTTAGGCCAATGCATTCTCTTATATATGCGAGGCGACCTATGGTCGACTCGCATATATAAGAGAATGCATTGGCACAGGGTATAACTGTAACTATCACAATGTGGTCAAGGAGCCGGTTCCAATGATATCCATATTTGTATGGTTTTATTGAGACAGACCGAAGATATTTTAGGCTGTTGAAGCTTTATTTGGCCGGTTTTGGCCGGTTTGTTGGGTAAAGGGTTAACAATTTTTTATCATTATTTCTAACATTCTTTAACATTTTTTTATCATTATTTTTTTTAAATTTTTCTTACATTTTGTAGCCATTATACAAAATAATATTAAATTTGTTAGGCTAATACATTCTCTTATATGTGCGAGGCTACCTATAGTCGATTTTCACATATACGAGAATGCATTGGCACAGGGTTTTCGCAAAAGATCAGTAAGCTCCCGTCATGAACGGGTTAACTTAAACCCAACACAAATACATTATTTGTACAAGAACATTGGATAGTAATGCCTTGCCAATGAATGTCAAGCTCTGAAACATACAGTTATTTACATACCGTGCATATATTTACTTTCAGAACATGTGGTCTGCGAAGATGAGTTCAAATACGCCTTACTTGCCAATAATTGTCTCATTCCGGGTTCATCTACCCTGATTACATTGTTGCTGCACACCTCTCGAGGACAGTAAGTTATCTCCTTCTATAATTTATATTTGCCTAAAAAATGTCAATGTGTCTCCGTAGATAAACATGCCATATGGCTTGACATAATACAAATTTACTTGCCTGTCGTGATAACACGCACATGTGGATTTACAGGTAGAGACATGTCTGAAGACAAAAACGAAACTTGCGTGTGAGAGAACAAGACATTCTATTCAGGGTTGTCAAAGTACCGACGGTACCACAACTTTCGGTACCGGTTCCGTACTGATGTTCAGTACCGCAAACCGGGTCGGTATCGGTACTCATTGAGTGGACTTTTATACAGCAAATAACTTTTGTTTCGTGAGGTTCCATCATCAATTATTCGTTAAGATCAAGGTTTAGTCAAAGAACGAAAATGAAAATCTCAACAACATTTACTATTAAGTTGTTGTCTGCGGCGGTTTTCGGCAAGTCGCAAAGGGAGGATATTTTAAAAGACGGAATACAGAGTGGAACGAATGTAGACATGTATGTTTGACTACTGGGTCGGCTAACATTGTAGACTTATCTGGATACACGGTACACCACTTTATTTGTGTGGAAATTAATTAGAGAACTCACTAATCGGCCATATTACTCGCATGTTGTAATTTCATAAATGATGTCACCCAATGAAACCAAAGTCGTCTCCAGTAAGCATAGTTGTAGTTGGCTAGTTCGAAAATTTGAAATAGATTTAGAGAGAAAATAGTCAAATACTCTCTGTGTCTGTGACATTAACTTTATAGCACAATAAAAGTTAAAACAAGGGAAAATAAAACTCAATAGATGTCACCCATGTGATCATAAGCATCATTACGTCGTAATACTCTGGTAACTCTGCCCTGGTTGCCCATGCCTCCATGTCACGACTCACAAGTCACAAATATCCCGTCATTCGAGTTCTACAGTGTCAACATCCATGTCATCATATATATCCATCGATGGTAATTTGGGTGTTTGGTAAATTGGCACTTTTGCGCTTGTGAACTTGTCGGTGCCCAAGCAGCCCAACAGACTCCTCTCAAATGATGCATGTGTCATACATTTATACAGCGAAACGGCACGTGCATAATTGCATCCGGCGGCCAAGAAATGCAGTTATCACAAGCGCCTACACAATGCATGCATTCTGTCAATTTAGTGACAAGTTGTCATAGTGCGGCATACGGTGCCTTTGATGTTTGAATGTGCTAATGATATCACGATGACCAATCGCAGTTTTGTTTGGCGCGATGTTGAGCTGCTTAATTAACCCTTTATATTTGTTAAGATATATATTAATAGAAATCAATAATCAGTACCGAGAGCCGTCGGTACTCGACATCAGAACTGGTACCAATTTAATTCCTGATTACCGCCGGTTCCGGTACCGGTACCAGTACCTATTGACAACCCTGATTCTATTGTAGTAGCCAAGTGATCTGCCCAATCAAACACAGTCAATCAAAGGCAACCAACCGCGGTCATCGTCATTCTGATTGATGAACTGGCAGATAGATTGACTGAAGTCGTTCAATGGCAAAGTAGTCTGCGCCATTTAGACACGAGAAATTATATTATGCATGTATAGATGCTAATTGAAAAGTACTGAAATGTTATCCGATTTAGGCGCTGCAATAATTTGCGAACCAGCTGTACACGAATAAACACATGTGTGAATTAGAAGATAGATGACATACCGGGGATCCAACAATGTAAATTAGTGTATATACTACCATAACCACAAATATATCATCTTCATCGCCATTATCATAATCTTCATCAACATCATCATGTAACTAATACTATTTGTTTGCTAACTTACTAATGCGCGTGTGTTAGATATTGATTTATGGCTAAGGCATAATAAAACATTTTGCATATACATGTACGCTCAAGTACATAATATGTATACATCGATTAATTGTTAGGCCACCGATTAATACAGGTTGTGAAAAATCGATATCTGACAAATCTGAGCTTCGATGGGTGGGTACATCGACTCAATCAAACATTTTTTTTACCCCCGAAGCCAAATAATAATAACACTTGAGGTATCCGTTAATGGGAGGTTTTATGTTCAAAAAGAGAAGCTTTACACGAATTTGGATTTAATCCGTTGTGCGTTGGGTGACCTGAAATTCAAAGTATCTGCTACATTAAAGAGAGTAAACTGTTTCCTTGCCCATTAATGCGAATGATAAACAACGTCCCTAATTGACGTTCGTAAAATTCGCATGTGGTCAAAGCATTCGCATGGTGTTTATATGATTTATTTTTGTGACAGAGTACGAATTGGCGGCATTGATTGAAACTATATTGTTCATGTTTTATTAGCCTGGTATATACATGTTGGCGCAAAATGTCCAGTGAACTTGTTACCAACTAGATATTTCATGCGTAGTTTTATGAACGATAAACACTCTATGTTTTCAGGGAAGGGCAGTCTTCGGTTGAGGAATGGCAGCAGCTATACGGCCGACATTCGGGGAACGAGATATATCATGTACGGTTAGGGGAGAGCAAGTTCTTCGGAGAGTACCAGGGCAAAAATTTCACATACGCATCATTTCACGCTCACAGAAAGTAAGCACATTAACGAAGTTACTAATGTTTTAAGTCTTCCAACTGATCGTTGTGCTGATTACATGTTTTATATACACGTTGATGGCATATCCGGTTAAATTGTACAACGCACGTATACATGTATATGTACTGGGTACACGACGTTCAGCAATGGAGATATGTATTCGAATACTTCCGGAACTATAAATAGACAAAACAAAAGTTCGTGCAGATTCTTCCTGTGTGTTCTATTCGATTTATCTCAACAACATCCCATGATTCCCACTGCTCCGTTTTGCCATTAGACTTTTGACAACCACATACATGAAATAAGCTCATACATACCATTCTCTGCACTATATATACTCTTTGAAAAGACGACGAAAATCCTATCGGGTGTACATCTCTTGATCTCTCGATTATATTTCATTTCTACGACACTGCATTCCCAACATGACGTAATAAACCGTTTACAACTATTGAGTGCATTCCTGGCGCGGTAAATGTTTGTAAAAATCGTAGTATTTAGAAATAGTTATACATACAACAAGATGCGAAAGAATAATCAGTCATGAATGTCGTTGACTGATAAAACTCGAAGATGATGGCTCCTATATTGCGATGAGTATACTGAATTAAGTCTGAATTATGGATATATCATCTGTATTCAGGTTTACAACAATAGTTGTGTTTAACAATGCGTGGGAAAATTATCAACATGTCATTGACCTTTGATCTGCGAAGTGATCGGCTACGTCATTAACCAATGAAGTCGCGCGTACTCTGCGCCACTCTCCAATGAAATGGAGGGAATCCCGTCAATAGCGAGTTTGCGATACCCGTCGGACGGGTACGGGTACCGGTAGATCCAGGTAGATCGGTGAAAATCGTCACGGTCATTTGCGTACTTTGAATGCAGCACATAAAGCGATAGGGATTTGGAACGGTATAGATGTATCCCATTGACTGGTAGTCTTTCACTAAAGTTTTCTCACTCAAAAGTACATTAGTTCTACGAAATAACAGTCAGCTATGCATTAATCTATTTATTGCACGATTTCATTGCCAAATCTCATTGATACATTTGTCATTTAAGCCATGTTTTATGTTCAAAGTATCGAGGCGGCTTCTAACACTAAGATAACTATGGAACGCCGATTTGTTTACTGACAACTGTCTTCACTCAAGTAATGACATGTTATGATTAAGAGAGTGAGTTGACGGTGCTATACGCAGTCTCGACACAGGGACGTAATTATAGGGGGTCTCCGCGTTGAGAAGGTGTGTCCACCTTCAAATTCCCAACTATACACCCCCTTAAACCACACCAAACAGAGGTTTGGTGCGTAATTCATATTGTGCATCCCGTTGGGCTCTGATTCCCCCCAACTGATCCTTCACTGTCCTGAATATTATTGTGGACTGTTCTAAATGGATCAGTAGTCTTGTTGCAGAAGTCCTGTGATGGGGGGGGGGGGGGGGGGGGCTCCACCTTGCCGACCATGCAGCACGAGGACAGTTTTGTAGATATGAACCTGGAAATTGCAAAATTATAACATCTAGTGGTCTAACACCAGGAAAATTCACGCCCTGGTTTGTTTTTCACAAATTAATTATCAGTATTGACGAGCCACTGAATGTGGTTAGACCAGGGCATACCGGGTCGACCATGGTTCGGTCTGGTGTGAGAACGTTTTGAAATCTGAACATGAAAATATATTATAGACTTTCCTCAAGCTTTACATTTGTTGGATATTTCCAACCTACTGTTGGCCATATAGCCCGAATGTTTTTCTACCAAAAGTAGGAATATTTGCAAATGTTGGTCTAAACCTATAAAAAAAAAATCCCCACTAATACATTTTTGGAAAATCAAACTGAATGAGAGAATAATTTCAACGTATGTTTTGGTGTGTTAGGTATATGCAATATCCAACTGTTGACAAAAGTTGGGGTGAGACACCCCCCCCCCCGGGAACATGTCTCTATTCCGAAGGTTCTCTATTCCGAAGGTTCACTATTCCGAAGGTTCACTATTCCGAAGGTTCGCTATTCCGAAGGTTTTTGTTATTTTATAGGTTAATTCTATATTCTAAAGTATTGAGAGGGTTCTTTATCACGAAAACTCCTTTTATGAAAGAAATAACTTAAAACAATAAAACAATAAATGTGATTTTGTTTGTTTTCGCGGGTTTCCTTGGGATTTAATGTCATTACGTATCACGTTATTCGTCAATACATATTCACATCAAGCAGACCACATAATTGCTATGTTCCATACGATTTAATGTCATTGCGTATGACGTTATATCTCAATAATAAGAATACGCCAGCTAAAGGCGGATTATAACAGTGGGGTTATAACGCTCAATGAAAACTGGAGCGCCATAACATACTGCATAGCAGAATGTCGCTAATAGACGGATATGAGATGAACGTAACTGCAATTGTGACTTTGTATTGACTTTAATGCCCACTTAATTTCCGATTCACCTATTATTTTTGATAGTGCCTTGATATACGGTTTTAATAACAATCTATGCCATAACATATGATTAAAATACTGTAATTCATCACCATTTGAAACGTCTGTGTCTCGGAAGATGCCCAATGAGAAATAGAAAACAGCTGAAATAATTCCCAAGATTCTCCCGTTATGGCCCCCAGAACGCAACAGAATTCAAACTAAAAATGTATTTTCAATGAAAGGGGAATAACTCTATCTTTAAAATATAGTTATTACCCTCCATTGAAAATAATACACTTTGAGCAACAAAACCAGATGAAACTTAAGCACAAAAACACGTCGGTAACTCACAAAAAAACACATTTTTACAGTGTATTACACCGGATAAGTTGATAATACAATGAGAGCTTCCTATTTCAAATGATGTGTAATATGACTTATATTATAGATATGTGATTTGGGGGTTCGAAAGGCCTGGACCTTTAATGTTGATGTTTCTTTCAAGTACAGATTGCAAGTTCGGACATACTGTATCTCTTTCATGTAGTTTATTTCAGTCACGCAGTCATCGTGTTTTCAAATTTCCATAATAAACGATAAACTGATACTGTCTTCTTGCTATTAATAACCGACATCTGGGACAATTTGGGAATTAGAATGGGGTCTATTATTGTACTATATGTGAATACTAGCGAAAGTATTTTTCATTCCTCGTGTGGTTTTTATGGGGGGGGGGGGGTTGCAAATTTTGATTCATTTCTGGTTAAGTACGCCCAGAATAGATAACGTCGGAATAGCGAACCTTCGGAATAGCGAACCTTCGGAATAGCGAACCTTCGGAATAATGAACCTTCGGAATAGGGAACCTTCGGATTAATGAACCTTCGGAATAGCGAACCTTCGGAATAATGAACCTGCGGAATAGAGAACTCTACCCCACCCCCACCCTCTCGCCACGTCCCCTATCGACCCTGTGTGCATGGGCATAAGTACACCGTGAATGTGTTACACGATTGAATACAACCGTTCAGTTATTGTACCTTATGTGGTGGTGACTGATTTCTCATTTTAATATAGATATTTGACTTTTGAACGGACATGGCGCATTTGAACCCCAAGACTGTTGTATATTGTAGTGGCCGATAGTGACACCAAATACTGATATACACATCTCATACTCGGTACAATCTTACCGTTGTCAGAGCGACTTTTAGCTGTTTTCTTTGTTTCGCATATAAGTGAAGCAAACGCTCTTTATTCGAACCATATAATGAATAGTGTACCATTAAACACCCTTTATATTTAACAAGTTTAATTTTTCTACCTACATCCGGGTTTTATGGAAGCGTATTGGTGCCACATAAAAATAAAAATTTGGGTCCCAGTATGTCCTGATTAGGAGATCGTAAGTCCTAATTAGGAGATAGTAACTCCTAATTAGGAGATAGCTATGTCCTAACTAGGAGATAGTAAGTCCTAATTAGGAGATAGTAAGTCCTAATTAGGAGATAGTAACTCCTAATTAGGAGATAGTAAGTCCTAATTAGGAGATAGTATCTCCTAATTAGGACTTAGTATCTCCTAATTAGGACTTAGTATCTCCTAATTTAGTATCTCCTAATTAGGAGATAGTATATCCTAATTAGGAGATAATATATCCTAATTAGGAGATAATATCTCCTAATTAGGAGATACTAAGTCCTAATTAGGAGATAATATCTCCTAATTAGGACTTAGTATCTCCTAATTAGGACTTACTATCTCCTAATTAGGACATACTGGGACCCAAATTGTTATTTTTATGTGGCACCAATACGCTTCCATAGTAGTCCAGGAGATATTGGTCGACCTCTGCACCCCCCCCCCCCCCCCCACCAGGACTTAACATCACCCCACTAATTTTCTTCGTTAAGGTCTCCTCTAATTTTGTTCACTTGTTAACAAGAAAAAAAAGTGGCCGCAGAGACTCCAGACAAGATGGCGTCCATCATGGCGGCCATTTTTTTTTAAATGCACCAGGTCTCTTTGATCGCCATTATAGTAAAGATGATAGCACATGCGGTCTTGTTTTCCGCTCGATTCGTTTGCTAATATACAACCCTTACAAATTAGCCAAAAATCCGACACCAGAATCCAATATGGCGGCAAGATGGCCGCCGAAATGTGAAAATATGCTATATTTCTGACATGTTACCACCTTTCGTTAGTCTCTGTGGGAAAATGTTAGAATTTTTGCGTCATGTTATACATTTATCATATAGAGGAGTCATTGGCGAACACAAGGAGACCATAATATGCATTCATTGCGGGATATTTTTGTCCGATATCACGTTTTCCCAAATGCCGGTATCATAGGTCAAAGCCTAATCTCCGTTAATAACGCGATGTTATGTTTCGAATCAATGAATGTTATTGCTATTATAACAACACCCATGCATATATATTTGCAGGAGGTACTCGAGCTAGGATTCCTCTTATACCTGAGTTGAGGAATATTTACCTAAATCCAAGATGGCGGCCAAAATGGCCACCAGAAATAAAAAATCGCCGAAAATCGCTGATTTTAACATCAGTGAGCATTATTGTCATGACAACTCCACACCTGCTTACTATTGTAAGTTGGGAACACTTAGGCGAAGAACTTTCCTTGTACCATATCCAAATAAAAGTCCCCCAAATCCAAAATGGCGCCCACAATGGCGGACAGATTTTGAATAATCACCGAAATTCCCTCATATTCACATCATTGGGCATTATTGTCGAGACAACTCCATCCATGCGTACAGTTGAGTTGTAAATACTGAGGTGAAGTAATTACCTTACATCTCATGCAAGAAATTGTTTTATAAATCGAAGATGGCGGCCAAAATGGCGACCGAAATTGAAAACACGCCTACATTCCTTTACTTTCTTAGGATGGGCGTTATTGTTTCGCGATTTCTACCCACCATTACATGCTGATATGGAATAGTGACATGAAGTGTTCATTAGGGTTAGGTAATTGATACTCACAGCCAAGATCGCTGCTAAATTGGCGGCTAGAAATTGAAAAGAAATAGATATTTTCACATATTAATTTCAACTTTTTGTCATAATATCGGTATGTATGGACGAAATTGTACATAAACCATCTACTAGTTCAACTTAAAGGTATCAAAACGCATAACATAGCTCGTATCCTTCTGGAAAGATGAAACACCACAATTAATATCGCGATGTGGCATTTCGAAATCCAGTCTCCACTTAGCGCCGATAATGGCCGTAAGCGTAGGTGCGCCGAATAGTTACATCAGAACAATTACCTGATAACATATTCTGATTTGCCACGTCACGTCCATAATTATCTGGACCAGCTTCCATTTCTTTGTCTGATAAATCTAGGTCGCTCATACCGACAAAGTATTCACCACTTCCTGGGAGTAGGGTCCCTCTAATCATAACGTTTCAAACAATTCATTTTCCGGTGTCTAGTTTACAGAAGGTCATCTCTATGTATGTTTTCTCATACCCCATGGGATAACGACATGTACACCTGGCGAACCAGTTAGCTAGTCACTTCTCAATAGATGGTTCGTCAACTCACAAACTCGGCGAACGCATTGGCATATGTGGACAACTTCGACAGTGTTTCTAAGGTTGCTAGCTGTCTCATTCCCTTGGACAGATGTCTATCTGCTAAGGAGAAGACCCTAGTGTACAGACTACCCACACTTCTTGACCATTATCCGAAGCAAACTGTGTGACGCCCCGCAGTTGTCTCGTCGAATATCTCCCAGCAGAGAAGAACAATGCTCGCGGTGCTAGTTTATGGACATGCGCCATGGTAGTGGGAATGAAATGGGCCACTGTATACACCACCCCTACACATGGTGCATGTTTAAGATATCGAATGTCATGCGTGTCGGTTTTATTTTGTGTGGTAAGATTGTATTTCCACATCCGTTTCGAAGCCTTTCTGATTCAACTACGAACACTTTTGTCTGGATAATAATATGCTAGCCTCCCTCAAAACAGTCGAATGGACTAAAGGATAATGTCCTTATAGCATGAATGTATGCGTGTTTTGTTATCCTATCTCGGGGTTAGTGTCAGTATGTGGGCGGTATTATTCAAGAAAATGTCAGGAACTGTGGTGCATTTATTTCACTATGTATTTAAAGAACAATTTACAGTCTCGATGGCAATGGCTGTGGCCGTTGGAGAACGCGACCTTTATGATCATATAGCTTTATATATATATAACTTTAGAATATAGTAGTTAATGTCTCATGCATGAAAATGGTCGCATTGGTGATGTTACCAAGAAATCACTTGGTGTACCAACGTGTGTTGAACTGAATGCAAGAGCTCATCAACGTAACATTTCTCTGGATGTTCTTCGCGTTGAACATTTCACCCTTTTGTTGATGGCATTTGTACTTTCTTGAACCATACCACCCAGCGTGAGTATGACATATCAACCAAACTATCAAAGGTATCGCCTTTAAGACTACACCCCAGTCTTGGTGGGGCTTATACAGCAGTAGCCAATGGCATACTCCTGGTCCAGTTGTTTAAGAACGGCTTCCAAACGGATGGGAACATACAATCTTAGCATACAAGGAAAGCAAAGCCACACATGAGATCCTGTCTGAATCTAAAACATAACAAAATAAGGGGCGGTGCAGTCATGGTCCAATTTCATTTCCACTATCATGACACATACCCACAAACTAGCACCGTGTGTATTGTTATCATCTGCTTGGATCTGTTCGGTGAGACGTTTGCTGGACGCCAACAAGCTTGTTCTTATGGTCATGTTCAAAGAGTTTGGGTATATTATGCATTATGGTCTTCTACGCCTTAGCAGAAATGCATCCGTCAAATGTCGGGCTTTCAACATTCGAAGCCATATACAGAAGTTGTCCGGGTACGTCAGTGCATTAGATGATTATGTGAATTGATGAACCATATATTGAGAAGTCGCTGTTTGGGAAGATCACCAGGTGTACACGTTGTTATCCCCATTAGGTCACCAAAGCTGACAATACGCAGATAGATAGGTCCTTCTGAAAGCTAGTAAACGCATCGACCGAATACCTTTATAGTGTATCACACAAGATGACGCATATACCCCATATCTAGCATCTGAATTATACCATAAGCTATACCATGAATGAAGCTCGCTAAGAATTCCAAGCTTTCGAAACCAACATGTGAGCTGGACACCGGCATATGTATTGTTTTGAAACATTCCGATTAGTGGCACACTCCTACAAAGAAGAGTAGTGAACTGTTGTTGTGAGTGAGATAGATTAATCTGACGAAGAGACGGAAACGAGTCTAGATAATGCTGAATGTGGCAATTCAGAATAAGGTCAGGTACTGTTGTTTTGATTCTTGGAAGTCATAATATGACTATTCGGCGCACCTATATACGGTTACGGCCAGTATGAGCCCTTAGTGGAGAATGGATTTTGAAATGCCACATTGCGATTGGGGGTTTTCATCCTTCCAAAAGGCTACGACTTACATTGGAACTAATATATGGCTTATATTATGTACCGTTTCGTTTTTACAAATCAATATTATGACAAAAAGTTGAAATTAGTATGTGATAATATCGGCTTCTTTTCAATTTCTGCCCGCCAGTTTGGCCGCCATATTGACTGTGAGTATCACTTGCCAAACCCTAATGAATAATTCATACATATCAACATGTAATGGTGGGTAGAAATCGCGAAACAATAACGCCCATCCTAAGAAAGTAAAGGAATGTAGGCGTGTTTTCAAATTTCGGTCGCCATTTTGGCCGCCATCTTCGATTTGGAAAACCATTTCTTGCATGAGATGTAAGGTAATTACTTCACCTCAGTATTTACAACTCAACTGTACGCATGGATGGAGTTGTCTCGACAATAATGCCCAATGATGTGAATATGAGGGAATTTCGGTGATTTTTCAAAATCTGTCCGCCATTGTGGGCGCCATTTTGGATTTGGGGGACTTTTATTTGGATATGGTACAAGGAACGTTCTTCGCCTAAGTGTTCCCAACTTACAATAGTAAGCAGGTGTGGAGTTGTCATGACAATAATGCTCACTGATGTTAAAATCAGCAATTTTCGGCAATTTGTTATTTCTGGTGGCCATTTTGGCCGCCATCTTGGATTTGGGTAAATATTCCTCAACTCAGGTATAAGAGGAATCCTAGCTCGAGTACCTCCTGCAAATATATATGCATGGGTGTTGTTATAATAGCAATAACATTCATTGATTCGAAACATAACAACGCGTTATTAACGGAGATTAGGCTTTGACCTATGATACCGGCATTTGGGAAAACGTGATATCGGACAAAAATATCCCGCAATGAATGCATATTATGGTCCCCTTGTGTTCGCCAATGACTCCTCTATATGATAAATGTATAACATGACGCAAAAATTCTAACATTTTCCCACAGAGACTAACGAAAGGTGGTAACATGTCAGAAATATAGCATATTTTCACATTTCGGCGGCCATCTTGGCCGCCATATTGGATTATGGTGTCGGTTTTTTGGCTAATTTGTAAGGATTGTATATTAGCATAACGAATCGAGCGGAAAACAAGACCGCATGTGCTATCATCTTTACTATAATGGCGATCAAAGAGACCTGGTGCATTTAAAAAAAAAAGGCCGCCATGATGGACGCCATCTTGTCTGGAGTCTCTGCGGCCACTTTTTTTTCTTGTTAACAAGTGAACAAAATTAGAGGAGACCTTAACGAAGAAAATTAGTGGGGTGAAGTGAAGTCCTGGGGGGGGGGGGGGGTGCAGAGGTCGACCAATATCTCCTGGACTATAGGGTTTAGACCCCAGACAAATATCCAAGTTCTTGGGATATAATATTCCCTTGCCCGACCCTTCGAAAGATTCCAACCCATTACCAGTTATATGACTAAATATTCCCCAACTAATATAAGGGGCAATTTCGGTCTTATATCTGACTAAAAGTGCATGCATGTAGGACTTTCTTGGACCCTGGGTCTAAACCGACACATTTTACACCGAATAATGGTTGGATTATTAAATTAGCGTAATTGTATATTTGTTCTATCATAACATATTTTCTCAGTCAGAAAATTCCATCTGTTCTAGACGACACTCGGACGGTCTGGGAAATTACTTATGAAAGCCAATTATTGAAAATGTTACCAAAATGAGTCAAAGAAAGACGCCAACCCCTTCCACTTTCGCCTCCTCCCTGGTTAATGCAATCCATTATCCATGCAGATGTCCATCATATAACCATAACAGCAAGTATAACGTCGGCCAAGAAAGCGAATGCGGATAACAGTTTCTCTATAACATATCTATTGTGCTGCAATTGGCTCACCATACACTACCCGTCGATATGCTTAATTCTACCCGTAAAACAGTTTGCGATTTCAAAACGTGTACCGGTACGGGTAGCTACCAGTACCCGTACCGGTACCCGTACCCGTTTGAAATCGCAAACTCGCTAATATAGAAACTAATTTAAAACCTCAAATCTAGAGACGTACATCCGATAGGATTTTCGTCGGCTTTTCAAAGAGACTGACTGATTGGGTGTATCTCTCTCATTCTTTCCGATGTATAATGATGAAATATTCCTCGTATCTGAACGTGCGTGCAACTGATTATCTCTTTATTACTCCCTATTTATCATTATCTCTCTATGTGTCACTCTCTATATAGCACTTTCGCTCTACCTCTATCCCTCTCGTTCTCTTTCATTATTTCTAACATGTTGTGGTATACATATCCTCTCCTACTCTCTCACGTAGATACGGAGTCTCCCTCGTCGGAATTCAACAGGAATATGACGGGGCGACGATCCAGCTCAATCCGGGACCCAGACACATCATGAAGGGCAGCGACATCTGTTTCTATCTCAATATCACAAAGGAAGAGAACTCTGCGTTCATTCTGGCTCATCCAAACCAGGAGGATGCCAAATCTGTCGGTGCCAAGTCTCCAGAGAGCCAGTCCCGAATCGCTAGTATGATAGCTGGCGTTGGTGAGTATAAGCCAATACGGCGTATGATTCTGCACTCTCGTTTGGATCACGGGACCTCACTTGACATGACCAGAACCACATTTTTACCATGAGAATAAGCAACTTGAAATTAATTGCTGTAACATATGTATTTTTTTTCAGAAGCAATACTAATTTTTTGGACTCAATTACCATATCATTACTTTTATTTACTGAATGGGTAACACCATTAGTAGAAAAAAAGCGAATTTGATAATTATTTGAACATTTAGTCTGAGCACATGTTTAGAGTGAATCAGGATACAAGAAATTATTCATCGAAATTTGCAAGGTCAATCTCAAAGTTTTGTTACACTAGTATGTATACAATTGCCATATACAAAGTTTTTTTCTGCATCTTTTACATATGGGTCAACTTTTGTACAATTAATTGTAAATTTTAGATGGGCACAAACTTTTTCCAGTTTGATACGAGTTGATGTCACATGACCCTTAATGGTGTAGCCCGGTTGACAAACTATGAATCTGCAGCATGAACAGATTCATACTTTATTCTACCATGTTAGCTGATTTACGGCAACGCGAATACGTGTGGTCGTGTGGTTTTGGTGTATGAAAATGGTGTCGTGGGGGGCCCCGCTGCAACATCCTTTGTTTGACTTAAATCCGTCAAGGGGACGAAAATTTGCACCCCTCTTGACGGCGGCCACTTTGGATCGGGTGGGATATATGGAAAGGGTGTCTTGTTGGCCACCCTACAATACCCTTTATTTGAGTTAAATATAGTATTTTCGAATAATGAACCAGGAATAAGTAAAGGCAGCCCACCCTCGTGAAACACCAAACCTTCTTACTTAAAAATTGATGTTTGCATGTCCTTATTTGGAAGCTTCCAGCCAACAAACGTTTTGAACACTGATCTCTTCAAAGACTAAGATGAAACACACGACAATTGATCACGTCCTGTTGGGTCTAGTGAATATTCACGGTGGTTTCTTACATTTCTCTGTTTTTATTCCATATATAGCGTTCACTGCGATCTTTTGTGCGGCATAATTTTTTCATTTATCTCCTCCATAATTCAGTATTCGTTCTCTATGACAAGCATTATTATAGTGTTCACATTGTAGCCCCATATATACACATCCCTATGCCCTAAGTATTCCATATATACGTAGACCATGTATGGTTTTTTTAAATCACGGATTCTAGGACGGATGGTGTGTAATAAACACAGAACGACACGTGTGTTTATGGGTTTGTGGATATGGCACTTGTGCCATCATTCAGAGCTGGCACTCGTGTCGTGTCCACAAACCCATGAACACACTCGTGTTGTTCTGTGAATTTATTCAGAAATTTCTTTATTCTGATAGCACGTCAGACATTTTTGTCAAGAACCGAATGAAAACAATTGGATAGCAGAATCGCATAGAATAAAATACTATATAAATTGCCCGGTCGTCGGTTGTGAGGTCTGCCGCTATAGGATGTACCTTGAGTCATGTATAAGTTTGTCATTTATTATAAACATGAAATTTTGACGATATATCAGACTGAAAGACATATATTCTGAATGGATAATAAACAAATATAAGGCATCTTCAGGATACAGAACATAGATAAACATTTTATTTGATAACACCTGATATATACAATGATAGAGTTATAACAGTTTGATTATCACAATGAACATACTAAATCGACCCATATTGAATATATCGTGATAAAAAGCAATAACATTATAAATGACTTTATATTTTGATAAGTTACATATGCACTTGAACCCAGATGGCATCCTACCCCTTAGTGAGACTAAGATATGGTTTAGCTTGGAAACCACATATGTTTCCTGTAGACTCAATAAAGGGGCGACAAGATGATATCCAGGTACAAGGGCGGGGCAGACAGATTCCCATAGGAATGTGAAGAATCATAATGAAATTGGAAGAGCAGTAACTGAATAAGTCAAAGTTGACTCCTACATGTTGTTAAACACTTCATATATTTATGGAATCATAACATAATTGTTTCCTATCGGAATAAAGATAATTCGGAATAACGAACCTTCGGAATAAAGCATATTCTGAAAGCGAAACATCAGTAATCCCTGATCACTTTACAGATAGTGGTCCATTTTCCACAGGGACTGTGGCCTTGGAGCTGCAACACACGAGGTTCCAACACAACGAGATACATAGGAATGACAGTCAGAGGAGTCAATTAGATGTCCCCCAGGGTTTCAACATGTCCGCCCTACAGAGGAAGCCCAGCATCGCCCCTGTGCCGGCCACTCTGGACGCCACGGGCGGCATTCAGATAACAATCGGACACGACGACTCCGACAGTGATTCTGTGGACAGTGATAATAGTCAAGACGACTGGCCTGAGTGAGTATCCGGCGAAAAAATCTTGAATTTCACATATCATCATCTTGAATATGAGCAATTATTAAGAGACGATAAAACAATGGATTTTAATACAATGTTCACTGGACCCTGGGATTTCTATAAGAAAAGTAAATAAATAACCAATGTAACATTAATTGCATGATAAGGTAAAGTAAGCAGAAGTAACCATGCGTACCCATGCATGGGCCTGAAAGAAGTTCAGGGAATATGTTTTCCAATTTGTACCCAATGTACCCTTGTATCCTGGGAATTCTAAGAAAGAAGTTCAGGTTATGTTTTCCAATGTACCCAGTGTACCCTGTCATGGGATTTCTAAAGGAATCAAATAAATGTAACATTAACTGATAGGTAAAGTAATCAGAGGTAACCACGTGTACCATATGTACCCATGGGCTGTAAATTAGTTCAGTGAATATGTTTTCTAATATGTACCCTTGTATCCTGGGAATTGTAAGAAAGAAGTTCAGGGAATATGTTTTCCACCCAATGTACCTTGGGATTTCTAAGGGAAACAAACTAAATGTAGCATTAACTGATAGGTAAAGTAATCAGAGGTAACCACGTATACCATATGTACCCATGGGCTGTAATTATTTCAGTGGATATGTGTTCTAATTTGTATCCATTTTATCCGCCGTAACAACAGGTTTTCGGCCATATATGTGTATACATGTAATTGGTTTAATGATAAATTCCCTCAGACAACATAATTCTTGGACCAACTTTTATGTAGAGCGAGTTCATTGTGGAAACTATTGAGTAATGACGTACTCTCGATGTTATAGGTATTGTAAAGGCTTTCCTCCGGTGACGCCATTCATCGGAACTAGTCCAACGCTTTGCCATTTGCTGAAGGAAAAGAGCAACCTCTGTTGTCTCCAACTAGCTACAGTGAGTGTCCGTTTTGCTTGCATCTACACCAACCACACCAACTCTGTTCAACCGGACCTACTATAATGGAATTATGTCGGTGTCTCCTGAATTTTATCGGTGGTGTTTGAAATGTCAATTCAGTCGTTCAATCCTGGGCGGATGACTGATATTAAGACTAATTAGAATGCACTCAGGGAGATGCCAACGTGCGCAAAAATGTAATAACATTATAATTAAAAAAATAATTTCACTGTATTTTACTTAATTTATTTAATTTAATTTAATGTTAGCAAAAAAAGACAATTACAATTTTCAATAATTTTATTTAGGGGATAACAGTGTGGTGTTTTGTGATTTCGGAAAGGTACATGGCGAATATACTGTGGCAAATTGAGTTAATGGGCGACGGCTCCGCCGTCGCCCATTAACGGGTATTTGCCACAGTATATTCGCCATGTACCTTTCCGAAATCACAAAACACCACACTGTTATCCCCATTCTAATGCTCTTCGAACTTAAAAATGTTATTTAGACAAACAAATGGCTCGTAATTATCAACGAAATGTGCGGCCATAGAAAACACTCAGCCAATTCACGACTTTTTATTTTAAATTTAATGCGCTAGATAAAATATAGTCCCCCAATTACCATCGCTTTTATCGTTAAAAATACTGATAAACATGAAAAATTGCCACCTCATATAGAAATAAATATGCACAACAATTAGTTTCTGCATATACCTGATGTCTTTTTCAGATGTTTACCACTTACAAATTGCGGTTTTGATTTTACCGCGATCTTGAAGTTGAATTGAAACAATGGGAAATTGTTAACTCAATGCGATGTATTTCACGCCGTGTCTGTCGCGGTTTCATGTCAAGAAATTTGGTCAAATGATATCGAGACACTGACATTGGTGGGGTATAACGTTGTGGTGTTTTGTATTTCCTGAAAGTACATGTATACAGGGCGAATGTACTGACTGTCAATTTTCGACAAAAGCCACATCGCTGTTTTGTTTATATAGCAACGAGCTAGTAACGAAAGTCAGTGCCAAGGGCGTCAACTCTATAATCTACTCCGTAACGTCGCCGGCATGTACTGCGTAAGGGTGACGTCATGGGGTGAAATCGGTAGGGTGACACCAACGAATCTGACTGATCGCCATACTGTTGCGCGAGCGCACGTAATTAGATACATCTCGCAAAATTAAAGAAGACTTTGTAAAGCAAACAGATCACGATCAGGCCGTTATTTTCAGGATCATTTAACTGTATGGACACTTTTACCATTTTCGACTTTCAACACAAACTCGCATACTTTACCGCACATTTTAAGTTGAAGAAAGAACCTAAATACATTATTATTATTAACCGTTTGTATTTTCGGCTTGACTTGGATAAGATACACGTATACTTAATCGATTTCTGGCGCCGAATCAGGCGAATGAACAAACACACATGTATATGTCGAATCGCTTACAGAAATACACTACGTTAGGGTTATACATTTCTCAAACTTTTTTTCAGGTCTGTGATCATTGTAATTACCAGAGCTCCAAGGAGTACAACTGGAAGAATAGTGCTATAATTATCGCGTCCGACTCAGCCAGTAATGGCATTTATAACTTCATCGTTCCTCTGCGGTCACATTGGCGGCCACGGAAATCGCTCAACCCCATCGTGCTGTTAGTAGAAAAAGAGTGAGTAGTACTACAGTATGTGCATATATCAGGGACCTGCCTCGAGTGTATCCATTGGCGAGCGTTCAACGTGGAATTTCCAAGCATCCACTCACCCCATTGAACCAGTCCAAAATTTAATAGGCACCCCCTTGTGTGCAAACTTTCCAACTGGTGGTGCAATCTAACTACTGTTGAGTAGCCATTATAGTCCAAAACGTTATCTGAGAGACTGTTTGTCTAACATCAACAGATTTGACACTGGTTATAAAATCCAACTATCAGAATCAATTCAGCCTATATTGGTCTGAATTGTCCAACTAATGCGCTGTCAGGAATGACATTTCCAACTATATATTGACAATATTGCCCACAGTTGGACCATGTCACTGACTAGTACAGCACCACATTCTAACAGCTACTTTTATCAACAATTGATTTTCACACACAAAAATCGATTAAAACCAAGCCCCAAACAGAAAATCAATCTTTGATGATGTGCATTGCATTTTTTTTATTTCTATCTCTCTTTTAGTTCTTGTTAAAGGGGTATCTCTTTAAAGGCACTTTCTTAGAACAATAGCGACCGTTATATTACACATTTCTAGGAGACGTTTGCATTTCAGTTGAAGGCACGTTTGTACAATAAAAACATCTGGCTTTACATACCTTTCATTCAAATAGATTTATAAGATTTAAAGGGTCAACAGTTCAAAATTAGCAGCAATTTCTCGCACAGTTCGTCGAACAAAATCGGGGAATATGTTTAGTAGTGTCAAAGTTATTTCTTGACTATTATTGAATTATTATTGTATAATTTCAACTCAAATCAGCACATTCCGGGAAGATTTGTACCATCATTAAACCTTTGATGACTGGAGCTTTCTGAGTTTTGCGAAACCCCTGTGCCAATGCATTCTCTTGTGGGCGTCTCGCAAATATAAGAGAATGCATTGGCCTAACATTATTAACCTTGATCTTATAAGCAAGTACATTCTCTTATATATATGCGAGGCTCCCTATTGGAGACTCGCATATATAAGATAACACACATGCACAGAAGCTGCAATGCTGCACAAGCGCAGCTACCGTCATGAAAGGGTTAAACCTTTCTTTACTTAATACTCATACATGAGTATAGTTCCCTTCGGAAATGATCAGATAATAAGTTCAGAAAACGGCCATTTGTTGACTTACTAGCTGAACATTTCTCACCAATGACAGGAATACTTCTGATTTTGTGTTATCTGCGTTGTCTGTCTTATGTGTCGTCTGCTTCTATTTCCCGAAATAATGTAACCATTGTAACATTAACTGATAGGTAAAGTAACCAGTAGTAACCATGTGTACCCTATGTATCCATTTGTTGTAATTGTTCAGGGAATATGTTTTCTAATTTGTAGCCAATGTACACTGGTACCCGCCATGGGATTTCTAAGAAAAAGTTACATTAACTGATATGGTACTGTAACCAGAAGTAACAATGCGTACCATATCTACCCATGGACCTGAAAGTAGTTCAGGGAACATGTTTTCTAGTTTGTACCCAATGTACCCCGGTACCCTGGTATTTCTATGAAACAAAAATAAATGTAACATCAACTGATAGGTAAAGTAACCAGAAGTAACCACGTGTACCCCTCCAGATGAATAATGAACATTTCCAATGTACACTTGTAAGAGTAACGGGGGGATTCCTTTCAGTAAAGAAATGGTAATATGTGCACACATATGCTTGTTCATTTCAGGCCAGATTCTATTTTCATTGAAGCCATCAGTTATTTTCCTCTTTTGTTCTGGATGATCGGCTCGATAGAATGGTGAGTATGTTCTGCAAATTGTTTCTCGTTGTTTGAATCCTTTCATAACGGGGGTTGCGCTGGTGAAGCATCGATGATCCTGTACCAGTGCATTCTCTTATATATGAGAGTGTCCCATACGGAGCCTCGTATATATAGGAAAACGCACTGGCTTACCAGGCCATGCTAATATTGTTAGGCCAATGTATATTTTTTATACATGTGAGGCTCCCTATGGGAGACTCGCATATATCAGATAATGCATTGGCACAGGGTTTTCGGAAAAAAATCAGGAAGCTCCAGTAATGGAAGGGTTAAGTTTACCATAAACGACAATAGCACACATATTCGCTGTTTTACTATTGCCACTTTATGTGGAGAGTAAAGTTTTCACATTATATACAAAATAATCGATGTTATATACCATTTGGAAGAGGAACCTAAAATATATATATATTATTCCGGAATTCGGAATAGCTGTGGCCCAGGAGTGTCCACCAAGTGACAGAGATTCTCAGATTCACACCAAGACTTCCCCCGTTATTTACCCAGAATCATCATAATTAACAACTTAGAAATAGAGTTATTCCCCTTCCATTCAGAATAAATGACTGGCAGTACAGACCAGTTCAAAAATAAAGCAAATAAAACATGTCGGTACCTTAAAAAAAACATGTTGACAGTTTATTTGACCGGATAACTTGATAATAGAATGTTTTGGAGCTTCCTCTTTCAAATGGTATATAATATGAAATATGTTGTATATAATGTGATATGGTGATTCGAAAATTAAGAGGGTCTTGTTATACTTGAGAAAAATATAATAAAATACAAGTAAAAAACATAAAAGTGACAACAAAAAATCTCACTGAAGCAATCAGTAATGTTCCTTTTGAGTTCTGGATGATCGACTTGATGAAATGTTGAGTACGTTCTGTCAAGTGTGAATGAAAACGAATCTTTGTTACGGACGAATCGTTGTTACGGAAGAATCCTTGTTACGGACCAATTTCTTGACCATAAAAGTTGTATCTTGAGCTGACTTATACAAAAACTTATTGCAATATAAACAAATAAAAACAATGACGTCACCATTTTCAGTGTCGACGATCTTCTAAAAGCGGGTATAAATTTAGCAGATAACATTGTAATAGCTAACAAAGAAAGCTCGAACGCCGCATTGGAGGACACCTTGTCAGACTGCAATACAATTGTAGCTGTTCAGACAATATTCAGGTAAGCACAACCATGGTTGATAACTACAAATTTCATGGAACACATGTTCGGGCGGAACTGACTCTTGCACTATATTTCTTCGGAAATATTTTCTTGATAGTCATTTTTGTTTTCTGCAGTGATACATGTAGTTAGTTATACCAGCGCTAGACCGAAAAATCTTCTGGCCAAATGAAATTTTTAGTGGCCAAATAAAAAAACAATTGGCCAAATGTTTTTTGGCAAAATAAAAAAAAACTTTCACCAAATTAAATCCTCATTTTCTGGGCTCACAACTGACGACTAAATTATATATTTTTAAATATATAACTCTCTGACTCTATGTCGCGTCGTTGACACCATGTTCGCCAACTAGTCAAGTAATGGGGTGTGTTAGTTGTCATCGCTATTTTCGCCGAAATAAAACAACAGGTCGTTTGTTTATTATCGTGATGTGTTGAATACCTATTGTTGTACTAATAACCTTTATGGTGTGAAGCCCGGTTGTTATTATAAGACGGCAGGCACTTTACGACACATTACGTGACTGACATGCAACCGTTGGTACATCGAATTATAGGGCAATGCATTTACGTATTTCATCTCACAGACCGCCTAATCAACATAATATGATATATCCAGTGCAGATATTAAGGTTTTTGACGACTGGTAATAATCTTTGTATAACCATCAACATTCAATCAACGCTCCCCTTACAAAATAAATGTGGGTTGTCATCGTATGATATATTTGAAGTAGGAAACCCGCGTGTCTAAAACTGGCGATATTTCGTCTCCTAACTTCGTCGATCTATTCAGCGCTTTTTGATTTCGAATTCTGTCTCCATTGTGGTGAAAAAAAGTTTAGCCAAATGAAATTGTTTGTGGCCTCTTTCGAAAAAAAAGTGGACATTGGCCACTTTGGCCACCGATCCATTTTGGTGCTGATCGTAGATATCTAGCATTGCCTTATAACTATAATAAGGCTAGTCCATTATTGCAATCCAGGTTTTCCGTGGGTGCAGAAGCTGGAACGGACCCCATTGTGGTACACATGCACAATATAGTTACCAATTTGACTAATTTTAAAAGAATTTGTGGTTCAATTCCCTTTCTATAAATGCATTGTGTTCGCATTATTGATGCAAATTGGGCAATGTGCACTCACATGCACAGAACAAATTATTCCTATAATATATCGCTCACAAGCCGATCCAAGTTCCTTGGCTGATATTCATTGCGATACATTCTAATTTCCATTCTAGGCTCTTCCCAAACGCCAACATCATCACTGAATTATCACAGTCATCAAACATGAGATTCATGCAATTCCGGGCCAGAGACTTCTACGGGTATTCTGTGTCCAAGCTAGAGAAGGTAGGTCGCCCACAGAATAATGATACGTTCTATGCCCATCATTATCACAGTTGTTGCAGATTTAACCAATCTACTGTCGTCTGCTTTTATTACACGAACACATCTCCAAATTAATAATATACTATTCCAATGTATATCTGAGTGGGAAATTCCTTTAGTATAGAAATATTTAATTTATTTTCAGAAAGAGAAAGAGAGAGGCTCTCACATGTCATACATGTTCAGACAGCCATTCTCATCAGGCAATGTGTTCAGTGCTAGCATGGTAGACACGCTACTCTATCAGGTATGACATATTATCCTACCAATAATCGAATGAGAATTATTTCGCACGCTTCCGTTTGTAATGCAGTCCACGTCAATATGTCACACACTATAGTTACATTTTAAATACTTATTTTATAAGGTTTTTGGTACCCCTACCATCAATGGTGTTGAAATAATTTTAAAACTAATGTTTAAATAGATTAAATCAGCTAAATAAGTCCAACTTTCAACTTCAATCGTGGAACTGATAGTATGTGACTACACACATGCAATCATAACTACCATATTAGCCACTATACACTATACTCTCATTTGAAATAGCATAATGTTGTCGTATTTAACAAATACGTCTCTCTTTTAAGTGGATACCATGTTAGCCAATGATAATTGCAGTTATTTCGAACAGTTTGGTTTAAATATTGAAATTGTGAACTTTTGTTAATTTTAAAATGTTGGGTTTGCAGGCATTCGTCAAGGATTACTTGATCACATTTGTCAGACTCCTACTGGGTATTGACCAAGCCATTGGGTCCGGACATTTATCATGTGTGAGTATTGATTGATTGATTTTTATTCGTACAATAGACATAATACAATAGACATTAAACGTGTATAAAATAATATATTGTACAAGAACAGCATTGCCATGCTCGAATGAATTCATTACACAATATGTTCCAGATATGAGCTAACCACAGAAGTTATTGAAACAAATAACTACAGTTTTTACAGTTTAGGGCAATGTGTCATATGTATCTGTTTTCGTCGCTCTATCGTATATACAAGATAATTAATACTGTACAAAGCAACATCAAGGCGACAAAAAAGCGATTGTTAGTTATTTCTGGCGGCGAATGCATGTTAAGCCCTCTGCATTGTCAGCGGTCGACCAGCGACATTAACCCTGTCATAAGATAGTAATAGAAGTCGTTGATATTTTCATCAACCATTGCTCAACATCTCGCTGTGACGCGTTGCACCTACGACTGCATTTTGAAATATGTGCAGGTAATGACCTACTATCATGCAATGTATTAACCATCTTCTATATGTCACTGCATACTACATAAATTTGCTTAATCGTCATATGAAATTAACCAGGGCTCCGATTTCAACTGAACGACCTAAGTGGTCAAGTGGTCCTTCTATTTTGCTATGGTGCACCATGGCTCATTAGCAGAACCACTTAACCCGGTGTGTGAACAGGTGGATCTATTAAGTTGTGTAATCATTGAGATGTTGAGCCTTCCCTTTGGAAGATCCATAAAAGCGCAATAAAATAGTGTTTCATCCTCATTATTGAGATATGTTCTCAGGTGTTATATTGCACACTTAATATTATAATACATCTCGAATAGTATACCAATATTTCACTATCGATGGTGTGTGTCGATTGCACACAACATACGATGCAAATACACTTCCACGAGCCCACGCACTAAATGAGAACAACTTGTCTATAATTACTAACCTATTCGCCTGTATACGTTGTATCTATGCTTGGTATATTTGAGTGGGACAGGATATGATAACTTTATTTACAATATACGCACATGCCTATCCCATTCGAACATAAATGATGGTATGTTGTATGTTGAATGGGCGTGACATAGCCCTGCCAGTCTGTCTTCCTGCTTCCCGGTGGTATAGGTATCACTACATGTGTGCGCACATAATATCATCGCCTATGGAAATTATACCAAGTGTGTGTTGAATTTGATGGGTGCCAACCCTGACCATTGCTGAATATGCTCTTAACAATATATGTAAATGGATGCTGATATTGCGTGATCATCGGGAAGGCAATTGAGTGAGGTCTTGGGGGAAATATCATGTATCAGTGACTGATTGTAATAAGTATAGTCACGTACCTGGAAATCAAGGTCAGATGTATAATTAGATGTTGGATCGGACGGACATGAATACATCCCAGACCGCGGCTATGGCCATTCCAGGCGAAATGATGTTCTATGAACATTCAATTACTGTATATTATCGTTACACATTATTATAATTAGTAAAATATTCGCACATGTACCGGTAGAATTTTGCCAATAAAGCATGTATCTCTCTTTTTTTGCAGATGAAATTGACCAACGAGGATTTATGGCTGCGGACGTATGGGCGGCTCTACCAGAAATGTTGTTCCACTACCTGTGATATTCCAATCGGTATCTACCGAACTCAAGTCAAAACAGCTCGGTCTGAGACGAATGTAAGTAGCTCACACTTCTGTGTTTTCTTATAGTTACAAGAATAAAATATAAAATTAGAATCTCTTTAGACTAGTCTAGAAATTGCATGAAAACCATAACCTATATGCATACAAATTATACCTAGTATGCTTGAATATATCATAGAATCTATTGTAACCACAGATAGGAAGTACAAATTTCCCTCTCGAGCCACCTAATACGCACACGATAAGATAGCGAAATATACTTAATCGGGGTTCACGATTACATACCGATATATATTCAATCGATTAGAGTAACACGTGCCATGCGAGGTTAGGATTATATTTCGAAATGAGTATCATGAGTCATAATAGGAGACGTGATAACTCTATATAAAACGTACTTAAACGAAATAACGGAGATTTGTCTGCAAGAATTGACACCACAACTGATAAACTTTGGTCATACATAAGTCAAATTCTCTTATTTGGGTTGGTGGGATTGGCCGATGTTAGCTCACGATGTTTAAAACATGCATTTCTTCAAATATCTCGTCATTTTGTCAATACAATCCTGACCTCAATTATAACATCGCGTGGAACGTGTTACACCGATTTAATATCAATTGCTATCTTATCGTGAGTCCCGATTAAGTATCTTTCACTATTCAATTGTGTGTATATTGGCTGCTCAAGCAGATGCCAGGAACATATATTTTCTTGCCACGACGTTATCCCAATACATGCAGCAAGTTGCAAATTTAGCGTCGAACCACATCAATCCATATTAGAATAATGAAATTGTGATAGTTGTTTCATTGAAATACCATTCAATTTGCCACCAGACGAACTTCATGGACCCTGCCAAATGGTACCGAATGATACATGAAAAACGAATTATGCATATGTTTCAACGATACATTATTTTCAATCAGTGCTTTCCTCTGTAGAAAAAAACAACAGATCACATTGTGAATATTCGGTATGCCAGAAGTCTTTGTCTGGAAACAAAAAAACTGGGGGAATTGTTAAGTAGAATATTAAAAAATGCCCTCGCCAAACTATTATGAAGTTGTGGTCTTTGTATACCTCTCTATCCATGTCGTATCTTTGGAACAATAAACTGCATGTTCTCGGCATTTGCGATATAAATATACCAGTATGTACGTCACTATACTAGCGTGTACTACTTAAACTAGGACTATCAATATAGTATCTAAAATACAAATGTAGTTATAGTAAAGTACCTTCCTGAAGTATTATATTCTAGTTTGTGTTATGTTCCTTTGATATCCATGATTTACGCCAAGTAATATACATGATAAATTAGTTTGTTTTATTATGATTCTCATTGTATCAATTGGTTTGATAGCTGGTTTCAGAAAACAGTTATTTCATGCATGATGCAGGTTTGTTGAAACTTACACGCAGGGTCGCATATAATTCCATCTAAAACTTAGAACTCCACACTTTCACCTATGAAAATTCTACTATTTTGGGCTGTTTTCCCATGACAGTCCATGCAGTTGGCATAAGACCCATACGCACATGTAACATCATCACATATAATAGATATTCAGGGCAATCCCCATTACATCGGCTTAATATTTCCTTAGATGAAACATTAATTAAAGTAAGACACATCGAGTATGAGCATTACAAACCAGTTTCGGAGTTAACCTGGTATCTTAATCAGAGCTAGAGGTGTATTAGAATCGCGCTCTTTATTGTTCAGGAACGACATGTTACCAAGGCTGAATACCACAAACAAACAAGATCAGACGCGAACAGACCAAGAACGTGTTATCGTGTTCGGATTCTCTCAGCCCTATTTGGGGAGTGAGACTCCAAACTCGCGTACGTGTTCTTTATTGGTTTGTTCTTGGCCTGTTCTCCGGTGTTATAATCGCCAAATACTTGTCCACAACTTGTTCTTCTTCATATAACAGCTTGCTGTCATTTACTGACAATTATGAGCCGGTCCAGGTACTACCACGGCCGGGTAACTTTATAGCCCTATGGTGACCCCAGTAGCGTTCTTTAACGTGCACACACCGAGGCGTGTACACGGTTCAGCCATTAATGTCCGCACCCGATCGGACAGCGTGTTGCACCCACGACAACATACCTGGACAAATGTTGTAATAGGGGAAGTCAGCATTTTTGCATTCGGATCTTTATTTAGTGATCTCGAATGAGACTTTTCATGCAGCCTGACAAACTTGGTATCTGACAGAGTTCTGATTTTTGTCAGAATACCCTGACCAGGTTGCGATCCCCGGTCCGCTAACACGAAAGACCAGTACGCTACCTCTCGGCTGCTGACTTCCCTTGTTCGCGGAACACATCTTGGTAGTCTACTGTTTGCGGACACAGAAGAACGCAGATTCCAGTTCACCCGAATTGCACCGATAACAGTATTGAAGTCCAGCATGGTCATTTCTACCAGAAACACTGCTATATTACAAGCAACTACCATTGTGTCACCCTCTCTACGTTACATTTTGTGGTCAGAGGTTATATGGTCACAGTGTAGGGTCACAGTTACAGGTGCTGTATTTTATTAGGGCTGAAGCTAGTATAGTGCATGATGCATGATTTGAGACGGCGTTTACACTTTAATTATAATCAATATTGTGAACATATTTACTACAGCTTTGATTACAGTGTTGCGTTTAATTTAGTTGCATCTGTGTGATTTCTCCCCACAACTATCTAAAATATGATGTTATATCGCGCAGCGGTTTGATGGTTCATACCTGCGCGCGGCCATTGAGCTTTTCACACAAAGAAACCAAAAACAAAGAAATAGAATGTAGAAGACTAATATCTTTACCGGAATATACGATATACCTCACTCCCTTATACCACCACCTTTTTTTTCAAAAATTCACTTATACCATGAATATAAGATCCATTATATCCCTTGTATTTATCCACCCGTCATACAAACTTGCTTGCAATTAATTATTCTTGTTGCAATACGCTGTGACGCATTTTTTGCTTACGAGGAGTGAAGGTTCGTGTAATAAGTTTCAATAACTTGTCCACCAATCTCCAATCTTTATATTCTGTTATACAAATAAACTATGTTAAAATCAACTGCAGAAGACATGCCTTCCATTTATTGGAATAACTAATAATGTACGCCTTCTCCTACAAAAAAACGCATATTCAGCAGAGCAATTAAACTAGCAAATTTTGCCGCAGCCACGCGCAAGCGCAGTGCATGTTTATCTTCCCGACTGAACCCATGCTATATCGCACACGTTTCCCATTATTTCCAATCCACATTGATTACCTATTTGGCCGAATTACTTCGAAACTTGTTCTTCAATCCCTCAAACCCGAAACAGACATGAGGCTCCCGACTTCGCACTCTTAGAATTCGAAGATGCTACATTGTATATAGGAAAGACGTCGATAACTCAATGCTATGGCGGCAGGTGTCATAATTACCACAGCAGCGAATGTCATAGTATGTCACTGTATGTGTGCTGTCTTATAATGTGGTGCAGTTTGTGACAATTAACCATCATAGTTACTATGGCATAGTTATGTATGTGTTCACCCATTGAGTCTGTCTAGACCCACCAGGCCGTCGCATCGTGGCCCCCATTCATGCTCAAGATGCGTTATTATATTTTTTATGTTGAAACAAAACTTCACTTGGAAGTTTGACACTTTTGTTAAAGAGTGTTGAGTAGCCGCTATAAACAGTGACTTGAATTAATATCAACTAACGTAGAGTGAGGGTTTATCAGATTAGTTCCTTAATATTTGGGATTGTCACGATCGAGTACAATTTAGAGAGATCATGAACATAGTTAGGTCGTTCGGCAGCTATAGGCTCGTGAAAAAAATGCTAAATCGCCGTGTGGATGATAAATCACCAGTCTGCTAGTCGTAACGGGTTAATATGTCTCTACAGACTCATTGTGTTAGTAAATAAGCAATGAGCGACATACATAACTATGCAGCAGTTAATATGACGGACAATTGTCACAAACTGCCCGACCGTATGGCAGCACACCGCTTATGGCGTCGCTACTTGATACGTGACATCAGTCAATGTCGTGGATATCTATCTTGTAGATTATCTTTTCTTCCAATTTCGCAGTTCGATATGACTCGGGAGCACAAGATTGTCTCAGTCTGTTTGGGGAAAATATGTTGTCAACATAGTCAATATTTGGTAAATGGCATGCCTCATGAACGCGAAGGATTAGTGATGCGTGTCATTTTCATTCACCGTGAAAATTTAGTTATTATCATTTCATCCTAATATAATCTAAATACTCATAATATTGGTTATGTTCTTACAGTGCATAATTTGAATTTCTGTCATTTAATGAAGGATATGTTAATTTTATCTACAATTAGATACACATGGACACTGCAATAAGCAATCCGCCAATCAGCGAACTGCATGCGCTGTTTGTAACCTTGTAACCTTGACCTTTGTTCCATCCAGCGGCGAACTTCCGTGAACACGAGGGACCAGTCTGCTTTGAACGTAGCCTTTAGGGCGTCCTGTGTGAGTAGTCTAGATGTGATGTTGTATTTATCAATTTATGTTAAGCAGCCTTGATATTCATACTATCAAAATGCATTTCTGATATATTTTAGAGCTATTCGTGACAAGGACAGATTTTCGAATGACCCAAGATGCTGTATTTCAGTGTTGTCGCGTTGTCCCGTTGTCTAACTTTTTAAACACTAATTTTTCCCCCCAATTCTCTTTCAGGATAAGGATCATATTATGTATGCATATATCAACATGTGTGATTGATTGTCTTATTATCATTACAATAATAAATTTCATAAACAAATAAAAAGTAAAAACTACCATTTTGCTCATGATACCATCCATCACGGTTATAAAAAACCATGGTGAATTTGAGAACAAAGTCCGATGTACGCGAAATTGTAAACGATACATCACTTGTGGTAGGCCTAGCCATGAACTTTAAAAACCTTAAGAACTTTAGCCAATCGATATCCAGATCGCCATTTCGCACAATTATCATAATTCATATTCGTTAAGCTCTCTAGCTAGACAGTAGAAAATCAATCGAGCTAGTTCTGTCTAAAGTAGAATGCACTGGTTAAGATTCATACGCACGTAGTTACATGTTACCCGAACTCATTAAAGTCACCAGCACATAACTTTTTTTTCAGGATATCTGAACTTGGTACATATTCCTGTTATGCGTTTTGAGTTTGATTCGAATTTGGGTTAAGTTTAATTGCTGTTGGAAACATTGAATAAAAACAGTGACATCTGACCATGATAAGACATTATTTACATATTAGTGCTTCGAGGTTGCATCATTGGCTACTATCTATGTTATGTGTATAGTGCCAAAGTTTTAGCGAGACCTTGGTATTTTGCCAAGAAAACGTGACCGGTGTTCGAAAAATGTTGAGTCTATCTAAACTACTCCTTCTGTTCGAACAAAATGTATGCCACCCTTTAACAGCATAATGAGGATTAGTTCCCGCGTCGAAAACACAAACGAACGCTCTGCCTAGGAACACGTGAACCCCACTGCATCTGATACCATTTTATTACACGCGCCGCGTGTATACTAATGTACAAATTATTGTTATGCCTGGGCGCTGGAGTTTACGCTGGGTGTTTTATTCATAGAAAAATGGAATTTTTGGGATGGATTTAAAAGTCGAACTGCGCGACCAGGAGGCCGAGTCCGGTAAAAGGTGTATTTGGGAATTTCAATTTCGTTTATTGTCCTTTACATTATTATGTCAATAATGTTGATTTTTGGTTTGTGACAAGCTATGTCAATTAAAAATAAAAGAAATGAAATGATAATTTGTAAGTCTTATATTTCAACTTTTATAGACATTTTTCGTTCTGCCGCCCACTGAGGGTTGTGGTCGGAGACGGCCGAGTCGACCGCCGGTTCGTTAATTAGGTGCTGGTTGTTATTGTTATTTTAACGGAATTCTGGGTTGGTCATTCGCGAAACCAATATATTTTATATTCTATAATTACAAACATAGGTACATAATATATGATCTTGAGCGCGTTACCATTTCTGACATTGGTTTTCTTGTAATTCATATCGTGTGCATCAGGGTGGGGTTCGTGTAGCCCGTGTCTTATACAATATGAATGATATAGACTATAAAATGGTCTCAGCTGGTGAACACTATATAGACGTTAAACTGAGAGAGGATTTAACCTATATTTTGTCTAAATTGGTAGCCAATGGAGCAACTTTGAACACCAACACCAATGCTTTAGAAAGTGGAGCCTTCATAACCTTGTGGTATATTGCAGGCAAACTTGTGGTCCGACGAAACAAGACAACCGCTATTGGTACCAAACAATTGCACAAACGCACTCACTGGATTTATTTTATATTTTATTCGATACACGCGTATCACAATCATTTTCAAACTCACCAATCACTGGCTATCGCTCACTCGTCGTTCATTGCAGTATATATATATATATATATATGCAACTGCACATTCAGTATCACACTCCATGTTGATATTCACCTTTGGTTAGAGCCATTAAGATCTTGTATAAATATATCAGTTGTTTTATTGTTGAATTAATAACATTGCTGAAATCGACACACCATGATAATGCGGGCATATATATATACGTGTGTAAATCGCAAAAGTTAATGGAAAAATGACATACAACCATACATGTTGTGTTCATATACATTCAACAGTTTTGGGCCGCATTAATTGTTCAATTTGATTTTAAATAATTGTGGTTAATGGTTATAGACTGTTACACATCAGATCTGTTTCATGTATTGTCATATAGAGTATGAGTAATTGGACCGAACACCACCCCGTATGACAGTTAGCATACAGGTCAATGTGTGTCACACATGTCATATTTAAAGATACGTAATCCGAATTAACGCTCCTAAATTACTATTTGGTTGGCTTTGGTGGTAAAACACATTTGATTCGAGTCGATGAACCTACCCACCAAAACTCAGAGTTGTCAGATATCGATTCTAAAAATCTGTTATTTTTCACCACCTGAAATATTTGGCGACTGACATCCTCTCAATAACAAATTGCGTTGATCAAAATGTTGATATGTAACAACTTTTGGAAAAAAATTGTACCAGAGTTGACAGTGGTTAGAATTAGTTATTGGTAATTAATTTATTCTGATAAATAAAACTTCTTTTGAACACTGACATATTTGGACGTAATGTGACATAAGCATGAGGTACATGTACTTTTACATGTATAAAGTACATGTATAGATTTTAGTGCATGTGCAGCATATCGACATGCCATTTGACACCATAGACGTGAATATATATGTGAATTTATCAGAGAATGTGTTAAATGTCAAAATTATTTTTGAACGATATTTTTAAATAATGTGTTCAGATACATTGTGTTTTGTTACCACATCCCACCACAGTATACCTGGGACTGAGGTTTTACCTTGCATATTCAATTGTGCTGCATTGATAAATGTAGGTCTCATGACTTTGACTTTCTGTATGTATTAAAGCACTTGGGTAAATTTATTTTTGACAATGGTGTGGGTGTACACAAATTGAGAATGTCCACGGTTTTTTCAAAATTGCCAGGTTCAGCGGAACTTAAGCCACACGTACGTGTAACTTGTGGCATGTGTTGCCATTTCCAACGGAGGTCACTTGACTCATGTGATAATTTAGCTTACACATGGACGGTAAATTCGTTTGGAAGTTTTTGTCCAACGTGTAGCATATACAACTTGTTGTGAAGCGGAATAACCCAATCTTCTGGTAACCGAATTAGCGATCAATTCTGCATATAGGCAGTGGTTCGACTGCGCGACAAGATCCTAATTTGATAGAAGGCGATTGAGTGCATCGCTCGTCGCATTATTGCCGATTGTTTTCGACATGTGACTATTATTTACAAGTTTCGATAGATGTTAGTTGATATCTAAAACGTGTAGGTTCGGCGCCTTAAAATCATACGTCTGTTCCCGCCATGTGCATCTCGATAGCATTACCATAGTAATACACGTTACGAGTTACACGTGCGTGTGGCTGGACCTGGCTAATGTGTGACAATAGACAATATCGACAGAAAATTTGCCTCATCCCAATCCATTGACTCTCCAATATAGGTTTAAGATTTACATTATTTGAAATTTGATAATCTAATCCATAAAAATTACTAGAAGTGTGTTAGAACCATGTTATTGTAATGTGATGGCACATCGAATTTGAAATTTGTGGACGAGGCTCCCAATAACGTATACGCCTCTTTGTGGGTTTATGCTAGATATGTCAAGACACCACTTTCCAAAACTTCTGATCATTGACCACTATATTTATTATAAATGCATAATATATTACTGTAAACAGTTCTAAGAGGTTATCCCACACTGTTCGTCAATCCTTTATTTGTTGTGTATCAAATAAACAAGTACTCACCACATCGTAACTTTTGCTTTCCTTCCTACACCCTTTTCTGTGTACCAATGTTGCACCTGCATAGTAACACCGCACGTTCCATCTCCGATCGGGGTGTCTATTTCAGAGAGAACGGAGGACAAAGAAGAAGAAACTGAGAAGAGATGGTACCTTGAAAACACAGAAGCCGTTCCGTTTTACTTGGGCAAGTGTGTTCTCCGATGCATGATGGGAGGCTGAATTGTTTCAAATCTTCTTACAGCATGGGGTTTATCTCTGACATTGCGGAATGTTTGCTTGGTGGACCATCTACAATAGCTATACGTTAGAACGTCTGGAACTAAGATATTGGGATACCATTACCTTCCATAAAAAGATTACGTCAGTTTCAGCTAACCATCAATCGGAGCATATCTGATAGCCAATCAAATTATAGCTGCGTGTAGTATGTGGTTCGCTGATGCCGACGTAATAGTTTTTGTAAGAAAGTTGTTCCCGAATATCGAACGCGTTGCTGTTCAGGATAGTCAGACTGGGCGGAATGGCTTATATAGTAAATATTTAAGCCTTTGTCGTCTAAACAGTTATGCTTCTTCATAATAGGGGGTATGACGAAAGTAGAGTAGAATGGCACATTATCGTTAAACCAAATAACTACTTGCTTTTGCCGCGTTTCGAGGATTAAATTGGTCGATACATTAAAGAAGTAATTATACAAATATAAACAAAATGTTTCTTCCCTTGTCTCGATTTAGACTTCTCCAGCTAAGTACTTTGCGATAACTCAGATGAAGTCCAAGTTGGTGAGAAAGTTCCATGCATCCTGACAATTGAATGGCAATGAACAGCCCATCGTGTATCAATCCAAGCGAGATATTTCCATTTTGGAAAATAGTTTTACCTTTTTGGCATGGCAATACTATTTTGAACTGAGCTAGAATATATCTTGTTTTCGTAACTTTGTGGATGAAAATTCACGCCAACGTCAAACGTTATGCTATCTGTTTATGAGGACATCGATGTTTAATGTTAAGTTCAAAATTTGACATTTGCGTAAATGTACATGCTTTAGTTCTATGGCATGGGGAATGCGTGGTCGCTACACATATATGTACAGTCATAATATATATAAATTAAATGGATATCATCAGAGTTCGCTTCAATTCGTTGCAGGGTGACTTTTTGTGTATGTAATGCATGACTGCATATTACATTGCTGTCTATGGTGCATGTGGTGTCTTGGTGACGGGGGTTAAGGGGCTATACCTACTCAACAGATCGAAGACTCAAAGGCGAAACCTTAGACATCCCTTTGGTTCATATTTAAATATTTATTTATATAAAGTGTACATTTAAATGCCTTCTGATTTTGTAAGGATGTTTTGATAATATCAGCAGACGACATGCATACTTCGCCAAAACATCATGGAATCCTAGATATGACAATCACATGTAGGATGTGTTCAGATAATAGGTGCCTTCGCATCTAATAACTACATCAGCATATTTCCAGTTATCGAGGGGTTATAATAAGACATTCGAAACAATAACATGACTTTCAAGTTACTGAGAAGCCAACAATTGAAATTATTCCTTTCTTAGAATCAATTATATAAATTCGCAAGTACACCGTGCAGTTGAAAACACTCCAACACAGAGACAAAAGTGCATTTTATAACTTCTGGCCTTCTGCATGTAAGTAATTTCACTATTTCGATGTTTAATTGTGTCACAATTTTGTTTGGTTAACTTTCATACAAACGTTTTAGATGATATATTTACGAAAACGGACCTTTCTTCAAAAACTTCTCAATTGACCTTGCCTTCTCACAATAATGATGTGCATAATTAGACAAGTTGCTTTAAATCATTAAAAGTTATCAACATTCTGCAGTTCACAGTTTAAACAAAGCTTTAACGAGTCAATTGATGTGGGTTTGGCATGGTGCCTAATACTTTTGTTTTTCAGAGTTAGAGCTTTGGCCGATCCCAATATAGGCGTGCATATGGAAATATATACTTCATTAGAGAAAACACCTAGCTATATATAGTGAAAATAAAAACTTTAGAAAAAATAATAGTATTTTGTTAACGCCATCACTATATTCACCAGCAATATAACAATTTAGCATGACCAACCAGCACCATAGCAAATTGGCATCACAACTTGACAATGGTGCTATATGCATGGTCATGTTTCCAAAATATTGTATACAAAGCCGCTGTTAGTTTAGTCTTAGTCTATATACTGGTTGGGAACATTGGCCTGGTTTTTGAGAGGGTGTTTCACCTCCGCAAATTTGGTAATTTTTTGTTCAACAGTTAGCAATTTCATGCCTGGTACACGTAGGTTGAAATTGTTCACATTGCTTGATATTCCAACCAGTAATTAGTGATGAGTTGTTTGTCTTTAGACCAACAGTGTAGTATATTATTCTACATTTGGTATTCCTACAGTTGGAAGACTTGAGATACCAGTTGGAAAGTTCCAACCCGAGGGAGGTGCAAATTTATTGGTTTGGTCAAGGGGGCGAATGTAGTTGGAATTTCCAAGGTGTACACCCCCAACGGAAACCCACTATCCATGTCCCCGATCTCATCATATCACAATGCTACCTTTACATTTCATATCACGTGCTGACACCCAGATTGTGCCACAAATCTCTACTGTAGCTACGCCCGTATAGTATAGCAAGTTCAAACCATAAGAACGTGTTGATGTTCTGATGGGGAACTTTACAACATTGATTAGATATAACACAGGTAATATATTTCTCAGTTAATACATTTTTATTAATAATGTATTTCACACTAGGTGAGGGTCCTGATTCAGAATTTCGTTAATTACGCTTCGCTTGAACTTTTTATTGCAAAATCGGCTCTCAAAAGTCGTCTAAATCATATAAGCTCAAGCTATGTCCTCCATTTACTGTGAAATACATTATTACGGAACAGATATTAACTAAGATATATTACCTTTGCTATCTGTTCAATGTTATAACGTGCCCTGTCAGAACATCAAATAGTTCCCAGGTTTTGAACTTGAGGAACATGATCTATACTGCATACGGACGTAGCCAGAGTAGTGATTCGTGGTACGATCTAGTTTATACGTTGCATGCAACAAACATTTATGACAGAGAATAACCTCTATGCACATATTATAGTTAATATTTTGACTAATTGCCATATTAACTTAATACACTTAGCTATCTTTTCAATATCATATGATTGAGTGACAAAGCTGGTCAAGCGACACAAAAGTCAGTGCCAAGTTGTTTTTTAATTAATTATTCAAGACAGCAATGTTAATCAACAGGTTAGCTCAGTTGATAAGTCAATTTTTTGTTGTTTTAATATTGATATTTTTGAATAGTCAATTTAGAAAGTTGTTAAATGAAGATAGTAACCAAAATTCGCATGGCGGTTTTTCAATGTCACACAATTCCTATCTTCTTATTCTTATCTCAATTAAAAGGACGTAAGGCCTTCACAGTGGGTGGATGTGGGAAATAATACATTTCGTTAACCCATAATCACCAAGAAGAATGTGGCAATATATGTGTTTTCTTATTTTCACCATAAATTGTTTCCCAATAACGGTATTTCGAATGTTGAAATGACTTTTATGCAAAGACTATACTGTTCCAGCAGTTGACAACAAACATCGCTGATAGCACCGGTAATTAATTTTTTTTAGTCTAAACCTGATTTTCAGAATGTTTTTCAATGCTTTTACCGTATACAATGTTTATCGTGACTTTTGGATTTGACATTGATAATTTATTGGTCTAATTGCTCTTTGATCGGTAATGTAGCTGTAACAGTAATGTTTACACTACAGTGGTTTTGGCATTCGAAATCTCGTCTTTTGAACAGTTAGTTATCATGTAAATGAGAACAAATTCGATCTATATTTACATGTACATGTTGACAATGTTTGTCACTCACAGCCATGCCTTTTTACAACATCCCATTGTGAAGGACTTGAATCCATTCAATGTGTTGTATTGGAAATAACTGTTAACTGGTATAGCATGCTAAGATTAATGAAACGCCAATGTGCCTGTTTGAGACAATTTCGAGATTCAAGAAATTACATACCCATTGTTGTATTCTCACTAAAAGCAATGGCTTTCAATTGTGGGATAACATTTTCGACAGAGAGCCCTAGAGCGATCTTGACATTTTTTTTGTGGCAAGCTATGTCATGACGTTGCTACAGGGGACGTAACGAGAATTTCATATTCTTGTGAAGCCAAAATTGTTGCAAAACAATGAATTTCTTCAAAAAAACTTCTTATAATTAACAAATTCTTTTGTGATTGGTGTATGTAATAAATATATAACTGCCGAGATTTGAGACGGGTAAGTGATTATTGCACTCGAGCATTTTCCGAAAGGATACTCTGCTAGCTCTTGGGGTATCCTTCCGCGAAACACTGTCGTTTGATGATCACTTCCCTGTCCCAAAAACTGTGGGTCTATTTATATTGCACACTCATGTGTTCATTAAATTTTGCGAAATACGGAAAAAAACTAAATATTTCAAACCATTCACTAAAAAAATTGTATTGTCCTTGAACAATACAATTCGGTTACGTCAACAACGTCACTGGTGACGTCAACTTTAGCAGGGTGTTCAGGTACTTGTAATATAAACAGATGATAGATAAATAAAAGTACAGAAGGAGTCATATCTATTGAGGGAACTGTATAGATGATAAGATCAACAAATGACCTATGGTATAATGTATGTATACTTTTGTGTTAGAATAATTGTGTTAGTATATTTTCAACATCGGGTGGGTTGTGTTATATAATTGGACTCTATATTGCAATTTGTTTATGTCATGTGACCTCTAAATCCAAGGTAGCCTCCATTATTGCCAAAATCCTGAAGCGGTGTTTTAGGAATGTTGCATGTGTCACTTAAGCAATGACTTGCAGATTGATTGGGGTCATTGGATTTAGATCAGCAGAGTAATTAAACAAAGTGTGTGAAGGGATTCACACGAACTTTGTTTAGTTACTCTGCCGGTCAATGACCCAATCTATCTGCAAGTCATTTCTTATAATCATATGCCAGAACATTGCAATAGAACATTAATAATTTTAAAAACTTTTCAAAACTACCACAACAATTGTAGTAGTAACATATATTGTTCAAATTCCAACACAGTCTCCCAATAACACAAATCTTGAAGTGACGTAGGTGGTTCATCACTTTTTGTGAAGTGAAAACTATGCACCGAGCGCATGCACACGGTAGCCTTGGAGTGACTCATAGGTCTTCATCGCTTTTTATGAAGAGTCGACTTCAGTTATTGCCTGATGAATGTCGGAAAGATTTGTGTAACCGTATCGCGATATTTACTGATTCTTACAGAAGCTAATTGTGTGAATGTATAGAGGGTGTGTGGTTATTATAAAATATACCACAGACAGTCCGGTATGTCCCCAAACTATCTGGTTCACCTTTCATTTGGGTTTATTAGTTCAAGAGTCGTGACAGGTGTATACATTACGAAGTTCAGAGTCAACTATAATTGGGACCATTCTGTGATTTTTGACGGGTATAGGGGTGATATACATGCATTTTCCATGCACCAAACATACATACTGTCATATTTTCTGGTTTCGAAGGATATAAATAGAAGCTTAAAAAAACTCCAAACTCAATAGTTGAAGGAAACCGGGGTTTCTTCTAACAAAACAGTATAAGGTCCTTTGCTTTAGAGGTTATGTGCTGTTGCAATTTGAATATAATTGTTCTTGATTCACGTGTATATATCAAACCACATTTCAGATTATTAACTATCTTATTGATCACGGTACTCTTCAAACTTAGTCTTAACCCGAGTAAGATTAAATGCAGTTGATTGCTCAGTGATAACACAATAGCCTTCAAATTACCCCTGATAAGATTTGAAAAAGACCCAGCATTGCATCAAAACCATATTTATATTCCCGATCACATGATTATGTTTCAATGACGACGAGGCTATATAATTTGTCTATACTACAATAGGTTAATCGGGTAAAGGACAATTTAAGTGGAACGAGAAATGGTGTCAAAACAATAGGATTATGAAAAAACATTGGTGTTCATCTTATCACTTCGCTACTTGAACGATCAATACAAATTTACTTGTATTGCACATGCATTGTTTTTTTTTTTGCGAAATACACGCACCAAAAAACACAAGATTTCAAAACGTTGAAAAAATAAATATTTTCTTGCCCTTGTCAACGACATTGAAGACGTCAACTATAATAGGAAATATATTTAATAAATTATGAGATGTAGCCTACATAACTCGTAAGTTTATTCATAAAAAGCAATGTCGATTTAAATTTC